>JAJPUD010002113.1:0-32684 GCA_023553655.1 Myrmecobius fasciatus | reverse complement strand
AATACTAACAATACAATTGATTATATTATTGTTATTTATCTCTTAATCCATATCACAGCCCTTTGAGGTAGGAAAGACAATGATTATTTATTTATGGAGAGGAAGAATTAGGTTCAGATGTTAAATGACTTGCTTGAAATTGCATAACTAATATAATGAAAGTAGGACAACCTAGGTTTTTGACTAAGTCTAGTTTTCAGAGCTTTGTGTTTGGAAGACAGAGGAAAAAACTGACAGACTTGTTGCATGGACTGATTTAATTTATTCAACTATATCTCTTCATTTGTCCATCCATCCTTCCATATACATATACATATATATACATATGTATATGTATACATATATATACATATGTGTGTGTGTATGAATGAATTTAAATAGATGTATATACACACTCAAATGATAATAACATAGCCATAGGAAAAATATTGCTTTCTTTGTGGTACCTATAGATTTATGTGAACTCATTTTGTGTCTCTGAACCACTTTGGGGTATATTGAATGTCCCTATTGAATGAAGAAGGGGAAATTCATGGTCTTGTAATAAAATTCAAGTTTTATATAATTTTCTTCCTTGAAAATTAAGGACTCAGATGAGTGCTGTCTTCTACAATATCAGTGGAGTATTGTACCTTGAAATTTAATTTTCTTTTTTCTTATCCCCTGTGTATTTGATTTTCATTATTGAATTTAATGCTTACCTTATAGTTAATCATTTTTAGCATAGCAGAACGAAAGCTGAAATATTGCCCTCTTTTTTGTCTGTGAAGCAGCATTTTATGCCAAGTCCTCCTTGAAAACCAAATGGAAAAACTTAAAGACCTTGAGAAATTTTGGCAAATTAAATTATGAGATGGGGTGAAAACTCAATTTTGTGTTTTAGTCATTATCATTAAATCATTGGTTTATATAGCATGAAATAAAAGCCAGTCAAAATGGATTCCTTTGATTATGCTTTGTTCTTTTCTTGTCCTTTACTCACCTCACTACTTTATCCTTTTTTAGCTTTCTTTGTTTTTACCATTCATTTGCTCTTCTGTGCTTAACCCAGTGCCTAGTTCTTAGCCAGTGCTTAAGAAATTAGTATGATTAACTGACTTTTCTTTCATTTTTGAAGAAATACAATTAGAAATAGGATTTCTAACACAGCAAAATTGTTTTCCCCCATCTCCTCATTCTTTTGTCATCTGTATTATCATAATATATATGTATAATATAATTTTCAAAATTATTCAATCTTTTAAATTCCTTGAATCAATTACACAGTTGAAAAGTTGTAGAAGAGGAAGTGACCTCCAAGACTATTTAATTCAATGCTTACCATTTGCTTCTATATTAGCATATAATTACTTAACCATATAATATTTAACTGTAGGTGAGAGTCAAGAATAATGTAAAAATTACTAGTGTAAATATTCTCTTCTTCCCAACTTTATAAGACTTGAGCGAAATAGTTTTTCTGGAAAGATGCATATTAGGCTTTCATTAGCAGATAATTATTGAACACCTCTCAGTAAAATACTTTTTTAAAAAAGTTGTTCTTTATGGGTAATCAAGAACCTCAGTTAATCAAATTATTGTATAAAACCTCAAACCGAGTAAGAAGTTACTTGGAATATGGATAATTTAGTATGAGGTAACACGAAAGAGAAGGTAGAGTTAAAATTAGAGTACCCCAATTCAAGTTTTACATCAGATATATAATGGCACGTAACTTATCCTCTTGGTGTCATGGCAACTCTCTAAAACTATGAGTTATAGACAAACTGCAATTCTCCTTTGAATGGAGTAAGGGAGTTCCCATATTGGAGTTCTGTTATGCCATTGAAATCATAGATCCAAAAAAAAAAAAAAAAAAGGTGGCATATATATATGTGAGAAGTTAAGTCAATGATGAGGAAACATTTGCTCTGCCTTTAATTTAAAAAGAGAAAAATGTTGAAAAGACAAATTTGAGCTAAGAATTTTTATAAAGTCTTACCTGGTGAATATGTTCTGTCTTTGAAATGATTAAAGGCAATTGATGGCAGAGTGCATCAATCATTGAACCTACAATAAACTCAGGAATTCAAGAAAACCTGAGTTCAAATTTGGCCTCAAAGCTTTACTAGTTTTGTGACCCTGGGCAATCATTTATCTTTTGTTGTTTTGGTTTCCTCAACTGTAAAATGGGAATAATAATAACTTCTACCTTGCTGAGTATTATGAGAATCTTATAATATTTGTAAAAAGCGTTTAACCCAGTTACTGTCTGGCACAAAGTAGGAAATATATAAGTGCCTATTTTCTTCCCCCTCTCCCTTTCCTTTATGAAATTAAAAGTTTATATAAGAAATGTTTTATATTTGTAGAAAGAACATTGATTATTGTGATCATATTGAAAAAAACATTCTTGAGAGCTTGGAAGAAAAGTAGTTACTGAAGAACCACTGGGGAGATTTGTATGATTAAAATGGTGACTAATAATTTTTCCCTTGCAGAAGAGCAGCTCAGGTTAATTAGTTAATGTCCAAAAGTACTTTTGGAGTACTGAATGTTGTTAATAAAAAGAAGAAGCAGGGACTAAGATATATTGATTAGATAAAAATATAACTTGTAAGCTATAGAACTAAATGCATTTTCTGTGGGGACAATAAAGTGCTGATGTTCTGAAATATCATTCTAGAGACTTTACTGCAGCTTATAGTAAATAAAACTACAGCCTGGAATAGAACAGTAATTATATTTGGCATTTATATAGTACTTTGAGGTTTGCAAAGTGTTTTTTATATATTATACTTCATTTGAGTCCCACAAGAATACTGTGTAATAGATATTATTCCCATTTTACAGTTGAGGAAGTGTGGAGGCTTAGAGAGTTCAGTCATTGCACTGGGAATACAAAGAAAGGAACTCAAAATCTAATAAGAGAGAAACTAAAAGTTAGAAATAAGCTATATACAGGATAATTTGAGATAGAAAGCCCTAAATTTAAGGGGAAATAGTCAAAAACCTTCCTGTAGACAGTGGGATTTTTGTTGGAACTTGAAGGTAGCCAGAGATGTAGGAAGGCAGAAATGATGGGGAAATTATTGGAGTCAGAAGAAGGGCTGTTTTATTTGAGAAATAGTGAGAAGACCAGTGTCAAAGAATGTCAGGATGAGGGGAATGTATAAGAAGGTTAGGTATAAGAAGACTGGTGGTGGTGATGGTGGGACTAGGTTAGGAAAGGCTTTGGATGCCAGAGTGTTTTATATATGATCTTGGAAGTGATAAAGAATCCCTGTTATTTGTTGAATAGTGAGGGTGATAGGATTAGACCTGTGCTTTAGGAAAACCTCTGAACGGAAGACAGATTTAATGGGAAGATTGTCACAGCCAGATTTGTAGTAATCCAGGCTTACACCATGGTGGTGGTAGTGCCCAAGGAAAGAAGGGGCACATTGTAGCAATACTGCAGAAGTGAAATTGACAGGGTTTTGGCAATAGATTGGATTTTGGAGGGATGAGAGAGTGAAGAGTTAAGAGTAAAACTTGAGAAATTGGTGGTGCCCTTGACACTAATAGGGAAGTTTCAGGGGGGTAAGTAGGGGTCAGTAGGTATATTTTTGGAGGAAAGATAATGAATTCAGTTTTGGACATGTTGAATTTAAGATATTTACCTCCAATTTGAGATGTCTAATAGGTAGTTGGTGATGTGAGACTAAATGTCAGGAGAGATTTTAGGGCAGGATAAGCAGATTTAAGAAGTGAAATAACTTCTTTGTTACAAGTATTACATATTGGAGAGATGATTTAAACTCATGTCTCTTAGACTCTAGTTCCAGCATTGTCTCCACCACGTCAAGCTGCTTAAAATTTAACTTTTCATTGCTACTTGTCTGGAGAAATGAAAAACCTATGTCAAAATACTGTGTTACTGCTTAACTTTTTGGTTTATAGATATTAGTATAGTAAGTGATATTCAGTACAAAGTATTTAAGAAGTAGACCAATAGGCAGCAAGTATTTATTAAGTGGTTTATATGTGCCAGGCATTTTGCTGTTATCTGGAGATTCAAATGCAAATATAAAAGAAAAAGACAATTCCTGTATTCACAGGAGTTTGATAATGGGTTTAGAGGAAAAGGAGAAGGTATCCCCACAAGGGTAAAGGGGGGAATGGGAGCAAAGCAAAGCCAGGAGGGGAATGAAGCATGGCTAGCTCAAGTCCCTCCCTAAATTGGAAACCCTTAGAAATATCTCATTAGCAGAAGGGGATCAACATTATAAGGGATGTTCCAGGATAAGGAGGATGTACTTGGAACCACAGTTGGGAAGAGAATGCACAAAAGACAATGTGGTGTAGTGAATATAATTTCAATCTTTGGTTCAGGAACACCTGAATTCAAATCCTCTCTCTGACATATCAAAAGTCAATATGACCTTTCTGTGCATCAGGCAACCAAGGTACCAAATTGCACTGATCTACACCAGTGATCATTGATGCGTTATTTAAAGAGTTATTTACTTAGTACTTTGTCTAGTAGTGGAAGACTTAAAAAAATACTTAGTATGATTTCTGCTTTTAACTCTTCAATTGGATAGCTGCTATTATTGTTTGATTTTCAGGCTGTGTATCATAATGCTTTACACATAGTAAGATTTTAATAAATATTATTTTTCATTTATTTATTCTCTCATTGTATCCCCAGGGCATAGAATTCCACTACTTAAAAATGAAAAATGTTAGTTGTATGATTATGAACAGCATTGACTAAAGTGTATTATATTTGGTGTGGTGGTACTTTCAGGGGCTCCTGTATACTCTGTTACTTCTCCCTTCCTCATCTTCCAGGACCAAGCTGTTAATTCATTTGTTCTCCTTTGTCATTCCTCCTAGCTTTTAGTGAGTCATTTATGTATTTCCACCTCCTAAATTTTTTCTTTTGTGTCCTTCATTTCCATCACAGTGCTTAGCATATGCTCAGTTGACTTACTTTCTTTTTGCAATTTCTCTCTAATTATAAAGTAGGGCAGAATTAATGGTTGCTTAATTGGGAAGACCACATAATTGATTATTGTTCCCATAATTAAGTCAAGATCTTTTTTGTTTATGAAGGTATAAAAGGCATGAGTTCTGTGATATCTATTTTCTTTGGATTTTCAAACTGAGATTTTTTCTCTTCTAGTTTTATATATTTTGGAAATTGGCTAGCATCATTGAAAGAGGCTATCAATCATGTTAATATTCTAGTGGGCTATAAACTTCTTGAGGTTAGGGACCTCTTTGTCTTTTACTTCTAGTATCTAGCATATTGTCTGACAAAGGGTTGGTGGCTATTAAATTGCTTAATCCAATTGACTACACTCAATTTAACCTTTCACCATATCATCCCAATTTCAGAGGAAATTGTCTGATTCTTCACTTGGAATTACTTCTGTTTGTTGTTTAGTCTTTTAGTTATGTCCAACTCTTAGTAGAGGTTTTGTTGCAAAGATACTGGAGTAATTTGCCATTTCTTCTCCAGCTCATTTGATAGATGAGAAACTGAGCTAAATAGGTTTGTGACTTGCCCAGGGTCACACAGCTACTAAATGTTTGAGGCTAGATGTGTGTCTTCAGGCCCAGGACTCTTTTATCTGCTACACCAACTGGCTGCTACTATTATTTAAATCAGCAGCCCAGCAAGTTTACCTATAAAAAATGTTGTTATCCCAGTTTTACAGAAATGTACATTAATATGCAGAGACATTTAGTAATTTGCCTAAGGTCATACTTCTATTAAATAGTAAAACTACTTTTAGAATATTTTACTCTAGAATACTCATTTCTATTGTCTTATTCAAAGATGATGAAGTGTTAAATTAGTGCATATTCATAAGAATTATAAGATTTATATCTGGGAGATCTTAGAAATCCTCTAATTTCATTTAATAGTTGAAAGAACTGAAGTTTAGCAACTTGCTTGGGATTGCATAAATAAATATTGTAAATTTAATTTAGTTGTTCTCCTGATTTCTAAACCAATGCTCTCTCTACTGTCATCTTGCCTTTATCTCAGAAGGATGATCGATACTTTCTCCCCCCCCCCCCAAAAAAAAAAAAAAAACGTATGGATGGACAGTTCTTCAACATTAGTCCTTGCAAAACTTTCCAGTTTTCCCCTCCTTCCCCCACTCCCTACCCTAGATGGCAAGTAATCTAATATATGTTAAACATGGTAGAAATAGATGTGAAATCCAATATATGTATAAAATTATCATGCCACCCAAGAAAAAAAGAGAAGCAAAATAAAATGCAAGCAAACAACAACAGAAAGAATGAAAATGCTCTCAGTTCCCACAGTCCTGGGTGAAGATGGCTCTCTTCATCATTGAACAATTGGAACTAGTTTGAATCATCTCATTGTTGAAGAGAGCTATGTCTGATGCATACTTTTTAAAAAATAAATTTAAATCATCATGGAATCTTCATGGATAAGATCATCCAATTAAGACAAGAAGTATTTTTTTTAAATAATTAAATATGTTTGTGTCCTTATATATAAATCTCTGTTTATATGTATGTATACATACAAACAAACATATAAATCATATATAACCATATTTGAAGTGTTTTAAATTTCATGACTTATTTATATATTTACTAGACATTAATGCAAATAAAGCAAATTTTGCCTTAGTCATTAACAGCAGACCATAAAATTGGCAGTTGTGGTTTTGTAGTAAAGTTCACAAGGAATAAATTGCTTAGATATATAAAATAGCATTATTTTGGATTATAAATGGGACAGTTTGTAAGGCTACATTTTAAAAATATTTCTTTTGGTTTTGGTCTTTTTCTGAATCTTTACATCTACATCTTACATTTTTTTTTAACACCTTTACAAAATTCTGGATAAGTACTATCTAGTCACTGGAAAACTGAGTAAATTATAAGAAACTTTTGTGTATTGACATCCTTTGCTAAAGGGACTCATCAGAATATTTTAGTCTGGTTTTGTTTCAAAAGAGTATTACAATCTTTTTGAGAAATAGAAGGCCAGTGAGTGTTGTTTGTATATTCTCTATACATTCTCTTTTTTAAGATAGAACAATACAGCTAGGTATATTATTTTGTTAGGGAGTGGGAAGGCTGGATGTCCATATCATGCAAATGTATATTCTATGTAAACATGTAGTAGAATTTAAGAAATGAAATTTTACTTTCTCTTCCAAAATAAAATAGGTAAATAGATTATTAACAGTTACAATTTTTTTTCCTCTGTAGGAAAAAAGACTGAAAGAAAAGGAATCTAGAAGAGAAGCAAGAAAGAAACAAGCAAAGGTAAGGGTTTTTATTTTGACTAAAATATTGACATTAAGGTTGAAGTGGGGCTTATCTAGAACTATTCCTTCCAGGGAAGTAATTTTAAGGCTTTGGCTTTCCTTTTCCTTTACTCATTGTGGTATTAAAATTGTGTTTTAAATTTGTTTCTTTGTATTTACCTGTCATTTTCTTTTTTGTTTTCTTTTATGTTTTTAATGTGATTATTGGTTAATTAGGTAAAGGAAATATGAGTTTATTTCTTGCTTTTTTTATTTGTGATTTTATATTTTTTCCCTTTCCCTTTTCTTTGTGTGTTTTTACACCTCCCTCTTCCCCTTCCCCCCACCCCCCGGGTATCCCCTGGGAATATCAGTGTTCTCTGTTTATTTCTTCCAAAATGTTTTAAACTCTAATGATTTAAATGGGTAGGCTTATGAGTGTCCTACATGCCAAACAATTAGCTCTAAAAGGTTAAGTTGCACTATTTCACAGTCTAGAACTCAGGGTAAAAATTCTGCATCCCACATTCTTAACATAGACATCCATCTACATGAACTCTCAGTTGTACATATATAATTGTAAATATACTTTATCTGTGATTATAATTTTTTTCTGCCATGTTTACCACTGCAATGCAGACAGATTGTATTGTGCTAAGGACATTCATGTAAAATGATTTCCTAGAATGGGGGCTGGATAACGTATGTTATTTTTCATATAGTATCTCATGCTTTGCCTGAATTGCCATGATTTCTTCTTGGCAGTTAGCAAAGATCTGACTCCCTTGAGTAAGCCTATAATGTTCTTTGTCAAATTTTTCTATGCTAGCCATAGCACTTAGAGAACAAAGTCTAAAGTGATAACTCATGCTATAGTTCTGAAGTAGGAAGCAATTACTTTACAGTATAAGATGAAAAGACTTATGCTCAGCATTAAATATCACTCTATCTTCAAAGATGTCTCACAAAGAGAACTGTGGCATATGCAACTTGACTGCTGAATTATGTGCTAGATTTTGCATATACTTTTAAAACAGACATATACCACCATGGCATAAAAATTACATCCCAGGGGCTATAATATAAGAAATTTAAATTTAGTAAGCAAGCCTGAACCTAGTAAAAGAATTTAGTATTTATGAATATTGCATATCTGTATAAAAAGTAAATCTTCTATTTTACAAAGAAGCTCTCATTTCTGCATACTGAATAGTTCCAGTGAAAGCCACCATTTATCCCCTTTTTGTTGTTTGGATGTGTATATTCATGTTTTTGTCTATTTCTGAAGATGTAATTTCTTTGTCAAGAATTTTAGTAAAGATTTTAGTAAAGAATTCCCAGCATTTAAGCCTTAGCAAAGCTGTTCTTCTTCTTGAACTTTTTCTTGAAGCCTCCTCTTTTCTTCTCCCCAGGGTTTTTGAGGGCATTGAGTCCTAGTGCTGGATAAGCTGAAAAATTCTAATGCCCATCAGGCTTATCTCATTGTGTTTTTGATATCCATTAAGAACAAGATGTCTGTCTTCCCTGCACTCTTCTAGCCAGATACTTCCTCCTTTTTGTGTCTCTTTCTCATTTAATTTTTGACATCTTATATATGGAATATGGAAAGGAAGGAATATTATTGGCAAAAACAATTCCTGTTATCTTGTAGTAGACACAAAGGCTTGTATAGGGAAGAAATGGAATTTTCTACATATAGCATGGTTTTATTACTGTATTCTCTGACTGGTTCAGACTTATATGTTGTAGGATCTTTTCCTTTTTTATTGTTGTAAAACAATTTTTTTTTTTTTTAAGGAATTCTATTACTAGAGGAATGAGTGGATAATTTGAAGTCAGAATTCAAACATTTCTTAGAATGCCAAGGAATGGCAGGAATGATAGATTAAGGCTGATAGATGATGCTTAATGAATTAACTAGTGTTCATGCCTTTGAACTTGCACTCTTCAGATGGAAATAATAGCAAATAAAGTGCTTCATATTTTTAGATAACTTGCTACTGTAGAGCAAATTTGGCAGATGTTACTGGAAAGACTACATGTAAGTTGTAATGCTTTGCAAAAGTGAATTCCCATGAAGCCTCAAGGTGAAAATAGTCTTGTTTTAAGTGGCAGCATTATAGCCTTTTTTTATTGTATATGTGTATGTGTGTACACACACACATTAAAAAAAAACATACATTTACTCTTAACTTAAATTTGATGGATTGTTGACTACTTTGAGGATGTTTGTTTCTTGAATTCTTAGGTCAAATCTAGTTTGTTCTGTCCCTTCAACCTTTGATAAATACAGGATATTCCCAGATGCTATATATATACAACAGAGACTTGACAAACAGGGTATTGAGGGATTGTTTTTGAAGATATTAAAAAGAAGGAAGAATATAAAGAAGTTGAAAAAGAAATCATACATATTACTGTGTACAAAAGATGATAATGAAAGCCATCAGTAAGTACTGATCCATATGCCTGTTTCCTTCTTCATCTCTATAAAATATCAGGATTATTCATATACCTATTGAGGTTGTTCTGAATGAAGGTAAGAGAATGGAATAAGTAGGCTTTTTCTATCAATCTTCTGTAGCATATAATATCTTTATAGTTTTGGACTTTATTGAAAGAATTCAAGAAAAATCCTTCTTTCCTTCCTAACTTCCTGTCTCCCTAACTTCTTTCTTCCCTCTATTCTTCCTTCCTTTCCTTTCTCCCTTTCTCTCTTCCTTTCTTCCTCCTTTCCTTCTTTCCTTCCTTACTCCCTCTTTTCCTTTCTTCCTCCATCCTTTTCTTTCTTCCCTCCATCCATCCTTCCTTTCTTTTTTACTCACTCCCTTTTTTTCCCCGCTCCTTTCCCTTATTTCCCCTTCTCTTCCTTTCTCCCTGTCTTGCTCTCATATTTTCTCCCTTCCCCCTTCCCCCTTCCCTTCCATTTCTTTTCTGCCCTCCCTCAGTTATAAATTTTGTACATGTTTCTTAACATGGCTAGAAAAGGCTTTTGTAAAGCCTGGATAGAGAAATTCCAGACAGATGAAGCTGTGAGGCAGCCTGGGTAACATAAAAGTAGTTTATGAGGTAGCAGGGCTTAATGGAAAGAGCACTGGGGCTGGAGTCAGGAGGATCTGATTTTGAATCTTATTCAGGTATTTATTAGCCATATGATAATAAATCATTTGTAGTTTGTAAGGAAAATGATTTACAAAATTTAAAAGTACCATGTGTGCTTTGTTATTATAAATAAAAGCAGATGTTTTAGGAAAATTAACTCAGTGAAGAAAAATCAATGAAAATGTTGGATGCTTAATATGACTTAGTGTTTAAAAAATGGATTGGTAACTTTCTGTTTACCTTCGGCCACTGAGTAAATATAAGAATAAATCATTGGAAATAAGTTATAAATAGTAGGGATGTAGTTTATAAAACAACATAATTACTGATTATTAATGTAATATATTAAGAATTATTTTAGAATTTGTGGCCAAACAGAACAAATCTCTTTTGCATATGATTAGTTTTCAAACACTTGAAAAATGGTTATTATATCTCTCCAAGTCTTCATTTTTCTAGTTCTTTTGACCAGTCTTAGTATGATATGTTCACAAGGATTTTAAAATCATCCTTAGGCACTTTCCTTTTGATAGTCTTCAGCTTATCACTATGTTGGGCATTTAGATGGACCTACAGTCAGGAATACCTGAATTCAGACTTGGCCTCAGACATTTGTCAGCTGTGTTACTCTAGGCAAATCATTTAACTGTTCTCTGATTCAGCTTTTAAAATGCAAAATGGGGATAAAAATAACACCTAAATCCCAAGAATTTTCGTGAGGATAAGATGCAATAATATTTATAAAATGCTTTGATGAAATATAAATGTTAGCTTTCATCTTCCTCTTTGTTCTCTTCCTCATCACCATCATCAGTATCTTGAATGAAGTTCTAGGATTGAAGACAGTACTCCATGTTTGACCAGATCAGAGTACAGTGGATAATCATCTTTAGCCCTAAACATTACAACTCTCTTAATATAAATTAACATTATATTAGCTCTTCTGGCTCCCATATTTAAATGGGAACTCATATTGAACTCATTGAAATCCTCATTTCTTTTTCATATAAGATTGACTACACATTTTCCATATTGTATTTGTGAAGATGATTTTTGATCTCATTTGTAAGATTACATTTATCCTTATGAAATTTCATCTTATTAGATTTAAACTATTAAGTTTTCACTTAATCAGTTAGTCGTCTCTTTCCTCCTTCCTTTTTTTGGGGGGGAGGGGTATAGTAATATTTGAACTACATAATGGAGGTAGCTAGCTGCCTTTGTATAACTAACCTAAAATCAGAAAATAGATTCTGGAGAAAAATTATAGTCATCAGCAATAAATGTTACTTGCTGGTTGCAAGTTTTTACCCATGGCTTTAATTAATTATCCTTCCATATTTTCCTAGGTTTCTTTAATGACAATAATTGTCTATCCTATCTAAAACTGACAGAAAGGATTTTGAAAAAAATGTCAAGGTATTTTGCATGCCTTTGAAGAGAAGATACTTTCTTTTTTAATTAATAGAAGAAGATTGATATAAACAATGAATATGAGTGAACATTGCCTAAGATATAATTTGTGGCAATTTATCAAATCTATGAGAAATAATTCTTTAGGATGTATAGTATTAGACTTTACTTTGTATTAGTTCTTATTTAGCTCTAGAATACTCACATATCAAAAGCCTAAGAATGCATTAAAGTAGTCAGCAAAATGAAGAAAAATGACATTTTCATGCACCTCATTTCTCCATTATTTTAGCTTTACTTATTTCAACATAAAATTTTTTGACCTGTTTATGTAACATACATAGTACCACATTGAACAAAAAGGAACCAAAACCAAGTTGTAGGACTTGGACATAGTATGATGAAAAGGTAGAACATGTAAAATTCAAGGTTATATTTATTATAATATTATGATATATATATGTATATATACATATTTATACATATATAATTTTTAACTTATAGAAACATAGTTTTTCCAGGTTTTATCCATTACTAGAACATTTTAGTAATTGCCATTTCATTTTAGATCTGTTAATTAAGTTTTTTTCTTACATTTTTTGTTGATTCTCTCTTATTTTCTTAAGTTGTGTTAAGCAAAAAAGATATTTTAACTTCTCTGTGTAAGTACTTATTCTCTTAATTTCTTGCCTTATTGTTATACTTGCCTTTCCAAGTGCTCTCTCAAATAATAATGGTAATAACAATTAATCTTTCCTTTGATCAACCTGGAAAAGATCCCAATGTTTCTTTTAAAGTAAATAATGCTCTTAGTTTTTAAGATAAATGTTATTCATAATATTAATTAAAATTATTTTATTTTCACAAAAATTTTTGATGAACTTTTATAAAAGATTTGTATTTTATCAAATACTTTTAATATAGCTATAAGTTTAGCCACGTATTTTTGTTGTCTTGGTAATTTATATAATTTGTTGCATTTTATAGCTATAATCTTGTATTGGTGTTGTAGATGACATTTTTGTGCCAATATTCGTGTTATAATTCTATCTCTGGTTTAATTCTCTGGTCTGGGAAATCAGCAATATGCTTTTGTTTCATAATAGGAATTTCATAGAGTGTCCTTTTCTTGCTAATAATTTTTAAATGATGAGTACTTGCTATTTAAATGTTTTATAGAATTCACTTTTAGATCTCTGTGATCTCAGAGTTTTCTTTTCTATGGGTGTTTATTTACAGCTTGCTTTTATTTTTCTTTCTGACAGTGGGTCATTTAAGTTACTGTAATATGACATACCATTGCATACTTTTTACAATCTTAGATTTGGAGTTGGGGAGAATTGGGTTCATATCCCGACTTAGATCTCTACTAAACTTTCTTTTGGTACACAATTCACAGACCTTCAAGCCTCATTTAACATATTCATAAATTGGAAATATGATCGCTCCCTCACAGGGATGTTGTAAAGATCACCTGAGATAGTGTTTATAATCTGCTTTGCAAACCTTAAAACAATATATGATTGCCAACTCTTACTAATTTTTTTTCTATTTAAGTTTGATATTTACATTTTTGAGGGAATTGATCCATCTCCAAAAATGCATCATCCATTTATTATGTTAAATGTCAAGCCTGGTAACAAAACCCAGGACTAATCACTCTGAATCTACAATTTCTCTTATACCACCTTAGGTGATTAAATTTTAAAAGATGAAACTATAAAGCTTTTTTCAACTATCCCCTTAATTATTTAATAGCAGTTTTGAATTACGATAGAATATGTGCATTTTAAGCAATTATTCTCATTTTCATCTTTTAAAAAGGTATATTTTGTCTTTTTGTATTACGTAGATCCCCCATATCCATTTTGAAAGCCCTTGTTATCACAAAGAATTTTCTTTTATTTTTTAAAAATTACTTATTTAAAATTTAAATACTAAAGAGAAAGAAAAGAATAGAAAACACATTGCCGTGTAGATACCAGAACATGAGAGGATTCAGAATATGAAACCTGTATAATAAATACTACACATTGTGATCAGAGCTATCTGTCTTTGCTTTGTTGATGGTCTTTTATTTTTTTGCTAAGAACTTATTTCCTCCCCATCTTCTAAAGAAGGCTATAATTATGAATATGTTTATGTGTTACATATGTAGAAACATATATATATGCATGCATATATGCATACTTTTAATCACACATACACATACACATGTGCCTTCCTATATCTCTGTGTCATATATGTGTTATATATATGTATATATAAATGCATGTGTGTACACACACAAATATTTTTTTAAAAATCATGAACCCAGTATTTATGAACTAGTTTCATGAAATATTAAAAAAAATTTTAAAAAAATACTGAACCCAGTATTTTAAGTCTATAATTTAGATCCTATTTAAGATTTATTTATTAAAATTTGCTACAAACACACACAGATTTTTCCCCCTGTTTAAGAAAAACGCCCATTAACTTGACCCTAGCATTCTCTTTGCCCGTTACCTATATTTCTCTTCAGCCAAAGACTTGGGGAAAAAAAGCTACTTAGAGCTTTTTCTTCACTGCTCCCTCATTCTTATCTACTCTCTCACTTCCCCCTCACTTCTTAATCTTACAGTCTCACTTTTGTTCCTACCACTCAATTGAATCTGTTCTATCCAAAATTGTCAACCATCTTGTAATTGCTAAATTTGATGCCTTTTTTTTCAGTCCTTTTCCGTTTTGACCTTTCTGCAGCATTTGACTAGTTAGCTCTTTGGCTCTTGTTTAGGTGAGGGGGATTTCAAGCTTGAACATACCTAGCTACTCTCCTATGATAATGGACCCCATTTTATGCCATTTGCTCTTTACACATAAATTGTCATCTAATTTATCATTTTGAGAATCCACATACTCTTTTATGTGTTGTTCTTTCTTAGAATCTATTCTGGAATGAGTTCTTGATATAGTCAGCCAATATCCATTATGAGAATTAAGTTCTTCATGTTTTGTAGCTCCCTGTGACTACTTTTTGTCTCATCCAGGAATTGTCAGTGTGCCTACTAAGTAATATTTTTTATAGGATGGCAGTAAATGATACTAGAAGCTGAGATATGCTTCCCCAAATGTCTTTTCCCATTTTTTTTTCTCTCACTTTGTTGAGCCAAACACTTTTTTTTTAATAGCTCACATTTTCTTTTTTTTTATTAATACTTTTTATTTTCAAAACATATGTATGGGTAATTCCTAAACATTAACCCTTACAAAGCTTTCTGTTACAAATTTTTACCCCCTACTCCCCACCCCTCCCCTAGGTGGCAGGATATCCACTACATGATAATTATGTTAGAATACTTAAGAAATCGAATATATGTATAGTTATTGCCACATATCATTTTTTTGTGCAGGAGAAATCGTATCTACAGGAAATAATAATCCGATGAAGGAAATACAATGCAAGCAAACCTCAATAGAGAACATGAAAATGTTATGTTGTGGTCCACATTTCACATCCCTCTCTCTGGGTGTATATGGCTTTCTTCACTGAACAATTGGAATTGGTTTGAAGCATTTCATTGTTGAAGAGAGTCATGTCCCTTAGAACTGATCCACATATAGTATTGTTGTTGCCGTGTATAATGATCTCCTGGTTCTGCTCATTTCACTCAGCATCAGTTCATGCAAGTCTATCCAGGACTCTCTGAAATCGTCCTGCTGGTCGTTTCTCACAGAGCAATAATATTCCATAACATTCATATACCATAATTTATTCAGCCACTCTCCAATTGATGGGCATCCATTCAGTTTCCAGTTTCTAGCTACTACAAAAAGAGCTGCCACAAACATTCTTGCACTTGTGGGGCCCTTTCCTTCTTTTATGATTTCTTTGGGATATAAGCCCAATAGAAACACTGCTGGGTCAAAGGGTATGCATAGTTTGATAACTTTTTGAGCATAGCTCCAAATTGCTCTCCAGAATGGTTGTATCCATTCACAGCTCCACCAACAATTCATCAGTCTCCCAGTCTTCCCACATCCCCTCCAACATTCATCGTTATCTTTTCCTGTCATTTTAGCCAATCTGACAGGTGTGTAGTGGTATCTTAGAGTTGTCTTAATTTGCATTTCTCTGATCAATAGTGATTTGGAGCATCTTTTCATATGATTATAAATAGTTTTAATTTCATCATCTGAAAATTGTCTGTTCATATCCTTTGACCATTTATCAATTGGAGAATGGCTTGAATTCTTATAAATATGAGACAGTTCTCTATATATCTTAGAGATGAGACCTTTATCAGAACCATTAAATGTAAAGATGATTTCCCAATTTAATGCTTCCCTCCTAATCTTGTCTGCATTATTTTTGTACAGAAACTTTTTAACTTAATATAATCAAAATTATCTATCTGGTGTTCAATTAAGAGTTCCAGATCTTCTTTGGACATAAATTTATTCCATCTCCACAGGTCTGAGAGGTAAACTATCCTATGTTCCTCTAATTTATTTATAATATCACTCTTTATATCTAGATCATGAACCCATTTAGCTCTTATCTTGGTGTGCGGTGTTAGGTGTGGGTCCAGCCTTAATTTCTTCCACGTTAGTTTCCAATTTTCCCAGCAGTTTTTGCCGAGTAGTGAGTACTTATCCCAAAAGCTGGGGTCTTTGGGTTTATCAAACACTAAATTGCTAATGTTATTACCTAGCTTGTCCTGATATCCTATCCTGTGCCATTGATCGACTGCTCTATTTCTCAGCCAGTATCAAATGGTTTTGATTACCATAGCTCACATTTTCTTTATGAGAATTCTAAGAGTGAGAAAAATTGGGCTTTTTTCTTGACTATGCTGTGACTCTGAATAGGTAATTTTACCCACCTGGTCCATAGTTTTGCCCATATGTAAAATGAAGGGACTGGACTATGGGATCCTTGAAGGTCTATTTAGCTCCTACATTCTATGGTTCTTAAGTATCTGAGGATTATGAAACTATTCTAACACACATTGATGCTATTTTTAAGGTCAATGGGACGTAGTAAAGAGGCAGACTAAAAGATTAAAGTTAGAAATAATGAAAACATTATGAATTTATCTGGAGTATAAAATTGAGGGCTTTAAAGGATTTAAAATAAATTAATTATATACAGTGATGATTGGAACATGGAAAATTTGCATGTTATTTCCACTTTTTTATTTAAAACATAAATTTCAGAGGAAAGACATCTTTGAATTAAAGAGTTTTTTTATGAAGAGTTTTCAAAATCACTAATAATAAGTGTGAATTAAAACAACTGTGAGGTATCACTTCACACTCATCAAATTGGCAGATAATAAAAAAATAAGTCATTGTCTTGAGGACTTTGGGAAAATAGCTATTCTAATTCACTACTTATGGAGGTATGATTTGGTCTAACTTTCCAGGAAAAACAGTTGGAGTTATTCAAGAGTAGATATTAAACAATTTATATCCACTTGTCTAGTCATCCCATTACTGTACGAAACCCCTAGGAAGTCAATAACAGAAAGTTTCTGTACCAAAATATTCTTACCAATACTTTTTTTTTGTGATAGGAAAATACTAAAAACAAATTAAATATGTCAAAATTGAGGAATAGTGAACTGTGGTACATGAATAGAAAGGCACATTAATGTACAACCAGAAATAGTAATATGAAGAACTCTGAAGAAAAATGGTAAGATTTTATATGAATTTATGCAGAGCAGAGTCAATTTATGCATGTAATATTAGGTCAGAAAATAATCAGCAGTGTAGATTACAACCCATATCCCCAATTTTTGGGAGTGTGCAATGATTTGTATGTGATATTTATTTTGTATTTGAAAATTCTTGGAAATTCTGTTTTTTAATATATAATTTCAGGATATGTGTCATTGATCTGAATGAAGGCCACATTTTCTTTGAGTGGTTTGGCACAAAATATGGAAAATATCACCTTCAGCACCGTTAGCAAGAAAATGACCAAGAGTGCAGGAGTAATCAAAATGAACAAAGCCCTAAATGTCTTTATTTGAAAAAAGTGTAATGTGTTTCCAGTAATGATAATTTTAGATAGTAATATTGTGTAATTACTTTTTAATATATGGTTGTATTTTATTTTCCTTCCAAAGAAAAAGATTTTTACTTAAGTCATGAGACAATAATCTTGGAGCAACCTGCCCTTGATACTGTTGTACTTCTTTGATCTTGCTAGGATAGGTTTCAACTCCTTCTCTTGAATTCTACCAGGAGGTGGTATAAAATCCCTTGTAGCCTTTGAAAGTAATTGAAAATCATACTTTCATAGATACCTTTAGTGAGTAAAGATGCTGTGTACATCTTGCTGCTGGAAAATTTTTTGTTCTTTTGTTTTTAGAAAATAAGGCTGAATAGTACTTCTTTGCAAAAGTCATCTCCAATTACTTGTCTTGTTTTTGTTAAACATAATAGGTTAACTATTAGTTCGTGATAAAAATAAATTTATAGACATAGTTATAAATATTCCCAGAAGAAATCGGACATAAATATACTAAGTGGCAGGTCTTCAAGAAATCCCTTTCTCAGTGCTTTTGGAAAGAAATCTGATATATAAAAGGAGGAAAGTTCCGTATATAAATTCTAAGATTTATAAAAGTAGTGAACAGTGGAGAAATTCATTTTGAGTATTTTGAAAAGTATTTTCACCATAATTCTTCTGAAATTATTATCTAGAAGAATTATAATACCCTCCGAATTGTTATGCATTGTCATTTTTAAGTTATTTGCTACCCCCAAACCAGAACAGTGATATTAAAGCAAAAAATGTTGCAATTAAATTGAAAGGATTTTCCCCCAAAATAGGAATTTATAGAATACAAGCAATACCTTTCATTTGGGATTGTTTTCCTCTGAAAATTACAGCAAATGTTTCTGTAACAAAAACAACAGTATCTATCATTTATGTAGCAACTTAAGGTTTGCAAAGCACCTTACATGTTATTTGATTCTGTGGTTAAAAAAAAATACTTTCCTTACTGTACCCCAGAACACTATATCAATTCAGTATAGCTAACCCATGTTTCTTTTAATGTAGTTTCTCATTGTTTTTATATGAAAATATGTTCATTTGGAGCCACTGACAAGGTTGTTGCCACTTCAATCTTCCTTTTTGTCCTTTTCCTCTTTTTTAAATTTATTTTAATACTGCACTTGAATGGTTTCTCAGCTTTATCCATATGCTTTGTTTAAGCATTTTAATTGGCTGTTTCACTGGTAGTTCTATCAGAATATGGGAGTATATATAGTACCTAGCCTGAATATAGTGTTGTTTGAATGTTAAGTAAAATAATGCGTACTTCTGATCTATATTTCACTTAATTCAAAAGAGTTTGTTTTTAAGTATATGCCTTAGTTCCCCCATCACAATTATTTTTGTTTGATCCTGTGAAAAGGATTTTTTTAAATTGATGAAAAAGACAAATATTTGCCTAGCTCTAGTGATGGCTTTGTTAGTACCTTGCAATAAGTGATCCTATTGGGCATTTAACATCACAGAAAGGAAAACATCAACTCTACTGTTTTTCTGCAGTAGGTTATGCAGTGAAGTTGATTTTTAGCCAATATTGACAGTGCTTAGAAAACATAAATAACATCTGTAGACAATAATTGTGTGTGTGTGAGAGAGAGACAAGTATTTATGCTTACTTTTTCAATACAAAAAAACAGTAATATAAAATAATGAAATATTAATTTAATTATTAAATTTAATAAGTGATGACTTTGGCTGACTTTTTTCTTTATTTTCAGGAGGGAGCAATTTTTTTCCACTTATTTTTTTGCTATTTTTATTTTATTTGTTTTTGATGATTGCTTTTTATTTTTAAAATATATGCAAAAATAGTTTTCAGCATTCACCTTTGTAAAACCTTGTGTTCCAAATTTTTTTGAGGGAGCAATTTTTTAGAGAAAACTTTGAAATTACAGATTTAGATTGTTTTGTGGATAAATGTATTTGGAAAAGGCAGGAGATTGGAGGGGATCTAGGGATGACAAAGATAACTCAGGCTCAATTTCTTAGGTAAGTTAGATAATCTTCCTTTAATACAGGTCTCCCTCTCTTTTACATTTAGGCTTATGTTGTTTTTGATTACTCACAGGAAGAATTCCATACAATTCAGAATAGTACTACTTAGGCTAAAGGAACTGTCAAAAATATTCATTTGTTTTTATTGCTCCATATTTTTAAAATTGTGTTAAAGTAGATTTCAAAATTTTAAAGACCTCTCTTTATTCAAAGTCCTTTTGGAAAATAAATTTCTAAAAACAAAAAATATATTTTGGCTTGGCAGGATTATCAAAGAGTAATTTTTTTCTGAGAGGAAGTGGAGCTTATTAAAATCCTGATATTGTCTCTGAGAGACCAAAGAAGTTCATTACTTAAAGAAAGGGTTTGAGGTAAAGATATAGACTGAACCATATTTATCTTATGACAGAAATTCCAGCTAAGCCCTTTTAATCAGCTTTGAAGACATAGGATGAAATACTACTGTATACAAAATTAATTTATCTCTATATCACATGTCAAAAATTGAGTATGAATTCAAGTATAAATGCTTCATGTTATTGCTGTTGTGCAGAAAGTTTATTCACTTTTTCATCCTTTTTTTGGTGTGGAGGCAATTGTTACTCTTTTCTGAAATGGAGCTAGAAACTGGTAGAAAGAACACTATTTGTCATTCCCTTAGGTCCCTAATTAAGTTCATTGTCAGTCTTTGAATTGTGCATACTCCTGACACTTTTTCTTTTGGTAGAAGATGGTTGCTTTTATTGGAAAACATATAATTTTTTTTTTTTTACCATAACCCACATATGCAAAATCTTCTGGCATAACTTCTCAATCCTCAACTTTGTGTCTATATGACAAAATTCCTTTTTTTTAATGTCAATGATTTTGAAATGTCCCATTTCATCCCAGCACTTAACCTGAAATAAGAGAGTGCTGGCATTGGGCCTACCTCTAATTTGCCTTATGATGTGTAGAAGATCCTAGAATCTTATACATCACTTATCTTCCCCGCCAAATATAGACTAGGGCTTTGGCAGTTTTGATTATGTGCCCTTGAACTAGGATTTTAACTGAAAAAAATATTTTTAATCAAAAGAAGTTTACAAACAGAAAGGACTTTTAAGGTAATATTTTTTAAGGCATTCATCTTAGGATGACTGGCCCAGATATTTGCACAAATATAGATCTCCCTAATTCTTTAAGTATTTAATCAAAACTTCTTTTCCAGGAGATAATATTCTGGCTCTTTGCCTTGATGTGGTTTTCTTCTTTGCTGTTTTGAAATCTTTTCTAATATTGCCCATGCATTGTCCATTTTTTTGTTTTATTTTTATTTTTAGCTTTTATATATTGTCTATTTGTATTTCCATCTTTGGTTAAAAATTATCTATTTTTAATTACTTCCTTTCAATATTCATATATTCTTTAAGTCCCTTATTTGCTTTTTCATAACTAAACTATGTGAATCAAATTTTTGAAGTTCTTTTAAAACTTACTCATTTTAATATTGTCCATGTAAATAGGATTATGGAATTATGCTACATCAGACATGGTTCTCTTCAACAATGATGTGATTCAAACCAGTTCCTATTGTTCAGCGCTGAAGATAGTCATATACATCCAGAGAGAGGCCTGTGATAACTGAGTGTGGACCACAACTCAGCATTTTAATGCTTTCTGTGAATATTTCCATGCATTTTGTTTTCCTTCTTAGGTTGTTTTTTTTCTTCTCTTTCTAGATCTGATGTTTCTTGTGCAGTAAAATAATTGTATAGATATGTATAGATATATTGGATTTGTCATATAATTTTTCATATTTAGCATGTATTAGATTACCTGTCATCTAGGTGTGGGGGGTGGGGGGAAAGGAGGGGAAAAGCTTGGAAAAAAAAAGTTTTTTTCAAAGGTCAATGTAGAAAAATCACTCATATGTTTTGTAAATAAAAAGCTTTTAATAAAAAAAAGAATTATGCTACATCAAAAGGAATTAATTATATTATCCTATATAATAATTATAAAGAGTACATATGTTGGGGCAGCTAGGTGGTGCAGTGGTTAGAGCACCAGCCCTGAAGTCAGGAGGACCTGAGTTCAAATCTGGTCTCAGACACTTCCTAGCTGTGTGACCCTGGGCAAGTCACTTAACCCCAATTGCCTCAGCAAAAAGCAAAAAAAAAAAAAAAAGAGAGTACATATGTATAAGATTGTTTTGCTTTTCTTCTACCCCTCCTCCAAATAAAAAGAGAAGGTAATAGAGTTAATTCATTCATGGAAAGTGAGACAATTTTTTTAATGCTTGGAATGAAACACAAGTCATATGAAATAGCAGATAGTGTTGTTGCAATAGTAAGCATAATAATTGAATTAATAAGTAGAAACAAAATATTCTTGGAAAAAAAATCTTATGGAGTAAAGCAAAATTTAAGAATATATAGTTTAGAAGATTGTGATAAATTTCTTTCTTTTTTTTTTTAAATTTTATTTTATTTGCATAACATATGTGTGGGTAATTCTTCAACATTAACACTTACATAGCTTTCTGTTACAAATTTTTCCCCCCAACTCCCCACCCCTCCCCTAGATGGCAGGATATCCACTACATGTTAATTATGTTAAAATACTTGGCAAATCGAATATATGTATACATATTTCCAAACTTATCATTGTTGTGCAAGAAAAATCTTATCTATACAAAAGACATATCAGATAAAGGAAACACAATGTAAGCAAACATCAATCAAGAGTATGAGAATGTTATGTTGTGGTCCACATTTCACATCCCTTTCTGTGAGTGTATATAGTTTTCTTCAGTGAACAATTGGAAGTGGTTTGAAACATTTCATTGTTGAAGGGAGCCATGTCCATCAGAATTGATCGTCATATAGTATTATTGTTGCCATGCATAACGATCTCCTGGTTCTGCTCATTTCACTCAGCATCAGTTCATGCAAGTCTCTCCAGGCCTCTCTGAAATCGTCCTGCTGTTCGTTTCTTACAGGACAATAATATTCCATAATATTCATATACCATAATTTATTCAGCCATTCTCCAATTGATGGGCAGCCATTGTTTCCAGTTTCTAGCCACTACAATAAGGGCTGCCTTTCTTGCACATTCTTGCACATGTGGGGCCCTTTCCTTCCTTTATGATTTCTTTGGGATATAAGCCCAATAGAAATGCTTCTGGGTCAAAGGGTATGCACAGTTTGATAACTTTTTGAGCATAGCTCCAAATTGCTCTCCAGAATGGTTGGATCCATTCACGGCTGGTGGTGTAGTACTGAAGCTAAACTATTCTGCACATCTATGTAACACTACATCTTGCAAAGTATTTTCACATAATTAACTCCTCTAATCTTTACAAAACTTTGCAGTAGAAACAAAAATAATACATAGATCAAAGAATATGAAAATGGATTTTTTTAATTGTAAGCCCAATTCATTGATCTTCTCTTTCTCTGTTTTATGCAAGTAAGCACCTAGAAATATAAAATTACCCCTTATAACCGCTTTAGCCGTGTCCCACAAATTTTGGTATGTTGTCTCATTATTGTCATTCTCCTGGATGAAATTTTCGATTGTGTCTATAATTTGCTCTTTCACGCATTCATTCTTCAGGATTAGATTATTTAATTTCCAATTAACTTGTGGTCTGTTTTCTCCTGGCCTTATATTACATGTGAGTTTTATTGCATTATGATCTGAGAAGGATGCATTTACTATTTCTGCTTTTCTGGATTTGATTTTGAGGTTTTTATGCGCTAACACATGATCAATTTTTGTATAAGTTCCATGAACCCCTGAGAAAAAAGTATACTCCCTTCTATCACCATTCAATTTCCTCCAGAGATCTATCATACCTAAGTTTTCTAGTCTTTTGTTTATCTCCCTAACTTCTTTCTTATTTATTTTTTGATTTGGTTTATCTAATTCTGAGAGAGCATGGTTGAGATCCCCCACTAGTATAGTATTACTGTCTATTTCTCCTTGCATCTGTTAGTTTCTCCTCTAGGAATTTGGATGCTATACCACTTGGTGCATATATGTTTAGTATTGATACTGCTTCATTGTCTATGGTACCCCTTAGTAAAATATAGTTTCCTTCCTTATCTCTTTTAATTAGATCTATTTTTGTTTTTACTTGATCTGAGATAAGGATTGCTACCCCTGCCTTTCTTTGTTCACCTGAAGCATAGAAGATTCTGCTCCAGCCCTTTACCTTCACTCTGTATGAATCTCTATGTTTTAGATGTGTTTCTTGTAAACAACATATTGTAGGATTCTGGGTTTTAATCCAGTCTGCTACCCGCTTCCGTTTTATGGGAGAGTTCATTCCATTAACATTCACAGTTAAAATAACTATTTCTGTATTTCCTGCCATCTTATTTACCCAGAGTTATGATTTTCTCTTCCCTTTCCCCTCTCTCCCTTCCCCCTTCCCAGTATTTTATTTTTGATGACCACCTCCCTCCAACAGTCCTCCCCCCTTTGGAATCCCTTCCTCCCCTTTATATCTTTCCCCTAATCCTTCTATTAGTCTATCCCTTTCCTTTCCTCCTATCCCTCCCAACTTCCCACAAGGAGGGTCAGGCCTTTCTTTGAAGCCAAATGTGTCTGATATACTCTCTTAGAGTCCAGTCTAATGTGAGTAAGGTTTACACAATACTCATCGCCCTCCCTACTTTCCCTCAATTATATTAGATCTTCTATGTCTCTTTTATGAGATTTTACCTTATTTTACCTCCTTTATTTTTACTTTATTTTGCCCCCTTTCCCCTCCTTTTTCTTTCCAGTATGATATCCCTTCCACCTCTAATTTCTTTTCCTTTATTACCAAAGAAAAATCAAATTATACCCCCATTCTTTAAGGATACCTATAGTAGAAATATAGTTCTCAAGAGTTCTTTCCTTTTTACCTTTTTATGCTTCTCTTGAGTTCTGTATTTGGAGGTCAAATTTTTTGTTCAGATCTGGTCTTTTCATTAGAAATAGGTGAAATTCTTCTGTATCATTGAATGACCATCTTCTTCCCTGGAAGATCATTCTAGCTGGATAGCTTATTCTTGGCTGTAATCCAAGTTTTTTTAAGCCTTTTGGAATATCTGATTCCAGGCCCTTCGATCCTTTAAAGTGGAAGCTGACAGATCTTGTGTAATTCTAATGACAGTTCCTCGGTATTTGAACTGTTTCTTTCTAGCTACTTGCAATATCTTTTCCTTGGTGCTTTAGTCCTGAAATTTAGCCATGATATTCCTTGGGGTTTTAATTTTGGGGTCTCTTTCAGGAGGTGTTTGATGAATTCTTTCAATGCCAATTTTGCCTTCTAATTCTAAAACATCAGGGCAATTCTCTTTCATGATTTCCTGGAAGATAGCATCCAGGTTCTTTTTTTCATCATGGCTTTCAGGGAGTCCGATAATCCTTAGATTGCCTCTCCTGGATCTGTTTTCCAAGTCAGTTGTTTTTCCTAGGAGATATTTCATATTTTCTTCTATTTTTTCATTTTTTTGTTTTTGTTTGACTGATTCTTGAAGTCTTAGTGAGTCATTTACTTCTATTTGTTCAATTTTAATTTTTTAGAGTGTTATTTCCTTCAGTTATCTTTTTTAGCTCCTTTTGTAGCTGGCCAGTTGAATTTCTTGATTCAATGCATTCTTTTTCCATTTTGCCAGTTTTATTTTTCAGTGAGTTGTTGTCTTTTTCCAATTCATCAATTTTGTTTTTCAGTGAATTGTTTTCTTTTTCCAATTCACCAGTCCTGTTTTCCAGTTTTTGCTATATCTGTTGCCCTGATCTCAATTTATTTTCCCATTCTTCTTCTAGCTCTCTTTTGAGATTCTTTATGGAATCTTCCAGGTAAGCCTTTTGAAAAGGAGACCAGCTTAAGTCCACCTTTGTGGCTTCATCTGGGATTGTTTTTAGAATCTCAGGATCTGGGGAATGTTCTACTTTCTCTCCGTAAAAGCTGTCTATGATGATAACTCTCTTCTGCTTCTTACTCATGATTTTGAGCTGAGGTATCAGTTACCAGCAGGGGATTCTGCCACAGTTTCAATTTGCCCTGGGGCAGTTTGCCAAGTTGACTTCCGGTCTGAGGCTGGGAACCTAGATCCGCACTAGGACCACACTTTCAGCTGCTCTCAATCCACCCTTTACCAAAGGCAGATCTGCCAAAGCACCTGCCTGCAAGCAGAGCAAAGTGGCCCAGGCATCTCCCAGGGGCTTCCTGGGTGCCTGAAATCCACCCCTCTAACGCAGCCCTGACTTCCGCGCCTGGCTGGGGTCTGATTGAGACCAGTGGCCGATTTCCCCTGAGGCTAACCTCCAATGTTTTTTCAAAGTAGATTGTTGATAGAAGTGCATTGTATTCCAAGTGTTTGGTGGAGCCCTCACTCCAAAACCAGTTAGAAGGCTCTCTTTGTCTGGGTCTGAGGGAAGGTCTCAGGAGCTCACAGAGAAGCTGTCTGCAGTTCGCCATCTTGGCTCCACCCCCGATTGTGATAAAATTTCAAAACAGTTTTCGAGTATGTGAAGATTATATTTTAGGGGCAGCGAGGTGACACAGTAGATAGAGCAGCAGCCCTGAAGTCAAGAGGACCTGAGTTCAGATCTGGTCTTAGACACTTAGCACTTGCTAGCTGTGTGACCCTGGGCAAGTCACTTAACCCCAATTGCCTCAGCAAAAAAAAAAAAAAAAAAAAAGATTCCATTTCATAGAATAAACAAATAGTCTCTATTTCCTCCATGGATAAGTATTAAATACTCTAACTTGCCTTTTTTATTTCTAGTACTGTTGCTAGATGTTTAAATTGAGAATAGTACTTAGATTTTTGTAAACTCAGGCATTTTTTCTTACCTTGCTAATTATATGTCTTAGTTATAGAAATCATTGGAGTAGTCACCTTAAAGATAATTTTCCTCCAACTTCTCATTTTAAAGATAAGGAAATGAAATGATTTTGTAATAGAAGGATAATAATACTTAGAAGAGAGCCATTTTGTATTCTCGTCAAGAAAGTGACATAGTGAGAGTAGTCATTTGCAAAGAAAAATACAGCTTACTGGGTTATATCAAGAAAAACACTTTGTAAACCTTAAAATACTGTATAAATGCAAGTTATAAAAGGTAGAATAATGTCATGGAAGGAGCTTTGGGTTGGAAATTAATCTGCTGCCTTCAAATTTTGGCTCTTAAATAACTTAGATTGTGATTACGGACCAATTAATTTCCTAAATCTCAGTTTCCTCATATTATAAAACAGGGATAATAATGTTGTATTATCTACCCAACAGAGTTGCTATAAAGAAAATGTATAAGGAATTATTTAAATAGAAGTTATCCTTATTTTTATATTGTTGCATTGAAGTAACTTGGCCAATGTTACATATTTATATTGTGGCAGATGAGATTCCAATTTAAATCTCTTGTGTTCTTTCATTTATATCATGCTGTCTTGCTAAATTGGCCCCAATAAATTTCTTACATATTTCTCCTGAATCAGAGAGATGTATATTAAAAACACAAGTTAATACCTGTCACTTTGCAGAAATTTTAGCTTAATTTAAATAGCCAGTCTACCCAGTAATTTTTCTTTAAAAATTCTCCTCTTTAGGAAAAAATTTCCCTATAATACAAAAATACTATTAAACAAATAATGAATGAGATACAAAAAAGAAAACAGGGAGAAGTTACTTTTTTCTAGACTCCTATTTGAATCTGTTCCACCTGGCTTACATGATAACCACTCACAAACTTAGAAAAATCTAAGCAGTCTTACGGAAAAACATCTTGGTATCCAAGTAAAAGCGACATAAAGAAGAAAGCAAGCCCTGCTTTAAAGATTAACTCTCTCAGAAGACAGAAGAGAATATCCTAGTCATGTATCTTAATTTTCGGCTGCCTTCATTCTAGCTCTAGTTCTTATTGAGTTTATGTGTTGTGTAGGCTCAGTCTCCCATGTATCCCTCTGCTTATGCTTACTTCAATTAGGCCTATTCAAATAGGAATTTAAGATTGATGAATTAAATCGATGAGTTCAAGAGTACTCTTTTCAAGAAAGTGTCATAGGAAGAGTACTCTTTTGCAAAGAAAAAAATAATAGTAGCTAGGCAGTAGAAACAGTAATGAATTTTGTGTTAGGATTTGGGTTTGATTCTGAGCAAAACATGACAGTTTTATTAAAAGTTCCTATCTTATACTTGCACATAACTTTTGGGGGGCAAGTTATTCAGGTAATTACATACATTTAAAATGCAGGTATTGTATTGGCTCCTCTCCCCAATGCTTCTAACAATATAGGCACTTTAATTGTTTACTACTATAATTTTCTAATGACAAAAATAGCAATAGTTTCCCCAACCCTTTTTAAACCCATCGTTTAATATCTTCCACTAAATCTTAATAAATCTAAGAACAGATTATTAATTAAGACTATTAATTAACCCTTTGGTAGAAAAAAGAAACAGTATCCATATTACAATATTTCTTGCTACAAAATATGTAATTATACATGTATCAAAAATACTTATGATTTTTGGCTTAATTTTTTATCCTTATTTCAAAATATCCCAGATCCTTTTTTTTTACACATGCCTCTCCTCCCACTGATCCATAGTTATAGATTTGATAAATATATTGCATGGCCAAAAGCGTTCCATTGAGAAATACTGATCTATTTGGAGCTGGAAAACAAAAAGTATGATGTTTTATAATCTAAAAATTAGATTAATCAGCCTAAAATAAACACACTTTGATCAAAATTTATTTCTTTTTCTTCAAAGTGTCACCTTTGAAATGCCGTTGTTCATTTCTTTCCATCTGAAAATTATCATTTTCTTCTAGCTGAAGGCAAATTCTGGATAAGAAAAGCTAGCTGACCATTTTGCTTCTCCTGAGAAGATTTAAATTTGAGTCCACATGCAAAAAATATGTTTTTAAACTCTCTAATAATTTCGTGATAACATCCAAAGTGTAAGCATTTTATCCTCAGTTGTGGAGCTTATAGAATAATTTGGAACATATTCTTAAACCATTATGTAGTTATGCAGTAAAATTCATTTTTCCAGTGATGGATGATAGGTCAGATTTATAAATTTCTTATATTCCTGCAGACTTTGCTCTCCATTTCTGTCACTATTTTAGCAAGTTATAGAAAAATATGTTTCTCTAGTGTGTAGCTCAGAAACATTTCTGTGAGTGGATTCAGCTATACTGATTTTTAATAGACATTTTTTCTTTGTTCTTTGCTTTTTTTGCCATATATTCTTTCATGTTATGCCATTAAAGATCATTTCAGCTAACATAGTCTTAAAAGGATTGATTATGCTTACAATTGATTATTAAAAGTGCAAGTATTTATTTCAAGGAAACAAGCAGCTGTATCCTATTTTATATTCTTCTGATGTAAAATCACAGATCAACTCCTTATACTGTGTATTGTTCTTTAAATCAGTTCTTATAAAAGCTTGAATTGTTAGGTAAATCACTCTTTGCATCTGACTTTGCATTGTTTTGAGTGATCTGAATTTTAAAAGCTTTGTTGATAAAACAGAAGAAAATTTAAAAGATCTGTTTCCTACAAGCCTATTATATAAGCCTTATAAGAATAATGATCCTCAAGATATTTCAAAATATTGCTTTCCCACCTTTATTGATATTTGTGAGATTTATACAGGAAACATTAATATTCTTTTTCAAGCCTGATAACAAATTAGGTAAGTGAACAACTGAATATGATTACAATTAGCATGCCTTAAACCCTTATCTATTAACATACCATAGAATTTTGCAGAACATCTGTACCACATTTTGTCTAACATGGTTTGATTTCCATTGTAGAACTCTTATCCAGACAAACATTGAGAATGTAAATTGTAATGGCTTTTGAATCCTGTTGACCCCCACCTTGTTTTTGTATGATTCCTTTAGTTGGTTCAAAGTGTTTTCCTACACGTAATTTTTTTCTTTATAGAGCAATTAAGGATAAGTACGATCGTATTTTAACAGACAAGGAAATGGAAGCACAGAATATAGTTTGTTTCTCTCTCTGGTGTTAAAATAGCAGTTGTTATTGGTAGATGCAAATTCCCTAATTTCTCTTGAGTAGAACACATCACTATTTCCCCAAATCACATAAACTATTATAGTTAAAGAACCATCTAAACTGTATTGAATATCTACATTGGATCAACAAACATTTATGATTCTTACTATTTGCGAAACAATAGAGAAGATAGAACATGTGAATTGGGAAGTTGAGGTATAATTGCTTGTAAAGTTTGTCAACCTTTCTCCAGAATTCGGATGATAAAAGACAAAAAGCAAAAGTGTGGGCTTTTATTCCCCCTAAGCAATGCATGCATGCATAGGAACACTGTTAGAACTGGAGTGAGCTTAGGCCGCAGGGGTTATAAAGGCAAAAGTCATTATGGGGAGGGGAACAATCACAAAGTACCCTTATCAGGTTTGGCCTTTGGGCTGGGGTCCACAGGAACCAGTCTGAGTTGGTTCTGTAGTATAGCAGGAGGAATTCAGGGTTTAGCCAGGGAACCTTGCAAGGAGTTTTGATATGCCCAGTTTATGGAACGCTCAGTTTGTCTCCTGCTTAGCTGACTCTGATTTCCTAGTCAGCTAGGCTTCTTCTGGATGGTTAGGGGAGCTTGAGTAAATTAAGGCAGTCAGTAAAGTTGCTAAACCATTATAAGTACAAAAATATAAGAAATGTTACAAAATAAATATTTAATTGCTGAACAAGAAGCCTGTTTCTTATTACATGTTTATAGCTTTGGAGAAGGGAAAAACTACTAAACTAATATAAATATATTGCTTTGTAAGTTGTAAATTATTATAGGAGTTTATGTTGATTTTATTGTCACTTGGAATAATAACACTCTGACCTGAAGTGAATTGTGAAGGTTTTATGAAGAAGGAACTGAAACTTGAAAGATGTTGATAATAGTGATTGTTTGGAAATACTTTCTGGATTTCCAACAAGGAGGAAAGAGATGAGCAAATCAGTAAAATTCTTTGTTAAATTTCTTTTTATTTTTCTTTCTTTCTTTCTTTCTTTTTTTTTTTTTTTTTGGTAGTATAATATAAAATCCAGCCTGTTTACAATTTCACTTGTTTTTCAGTTAGTATCTCACTCTTTGTGACCCCACTGAGGGATTTTCTAAGCAGGGATACTGGAGTGGTTTGCCATTTCCTTCTCCCACTCATTTTAGAGATGAGGAAACAGGCAGTCAGATGACTTTCCCTGGGTCATACAGCTAGTAAGTGACTGAGGCTGGATTTGAACTCAGGATCTTAACTTCAGACCCAGCACTCTATCCACTGTACTACCTAGCTGTCCCTTCATACCATGAAACCATTTAAATAATTTATACCCTCTGTAATACTAATACAAGTAAATAGACCAGAAAGAGCTTTTCTCAAACAAATTTAAGTATCTAAAGTATCCACAGGTTGCCTATTTACGTATCACATTTACATATTTTAAATGTATATACACATACTTACATAAGTGTGTGTGTGTGTCTGTGTGTTCTCTTACCATGGAGACTATATCTATATCTAGATATATAAACTATATGTTGGTGGATATATAGGTTACCTTGGAGTAGGTATTCGTAGGTATTCCCCTAAACCCAGCCTGGTCATTCAAGAAATTGTAGCTCTTGCTGTACTCTCTTCCTCCCATCTGAAAAACATTTCAAATAAGGAATGTATATAGTGGCAAAAGGTACATAGGACTTCTCAAACCTTCTGCCCTTTACCACTAGTTTCTTTACCCTCCTTCCATACTTAATCTCTTTCTCTGCCCTCATTTTCAGTCTTATTTCAGAAAATATGTTCCCCACCCATCATTATGTTACAGTCAAGTTACAGCTCTGCTGTATGTTGGACACAAATAGTCCCTATGAACTTAATAGGTTTATATGATCTTAATGTTATTTGTGCCTTTTATAAGTACACACTGTAACAGTAGCCTTCTTACTAATTCCTAACTTGTACCTCTTTTAATTTTCAGTTTGGCTTAGTTTTGAAGATTTTCTATCATATTTCTTTGGATTTGGTATGAATAGAGTTATAATGGAGAGAATGCTAGAGTACAAAATCCAAAGATATGGATTTCCCTTACTGTCTGTGCCTTCAATGTCTTTGAATGTCAGATTTTTTATTTTTTCAAATGAGAATTAGAAAAGCTTCCTAGAGTATTAAACTTTGTCTCAGTCTAAAACTGATGAAAATTTGTCAGGCTCAGCCAAGGAAATATGTATGAATGTGCTTAGAAAAGTTGTGAGTTGGTGTTATCATCATCTCATAGGCTGAGATAATCTGAAAACAGAGTGCAACAAGGAAGACAGAATTTAGCTGCCTCACTAATAATTCTGCAGTGCAGTGCTGAGGAGTTCTGTGACTAAAGAGTCACTTTGTGGAGCCCCTGCTACAATTTTCTCAATATTCTGCTGTTTCTATCTGATCTTGCCATTTTTTAATCTCATTTTACCTGTTATAAAAAGATTGTGGAGCAATTAGGCATCAGGGCTTTACTCCATTCTGTACTGTCCCTTAATATCTACTGTAATATCTTCCATCAACTCCTTAGAGCACATACATACAGATTGAAGATTTCTTAATAACTTAACTATTGTTATGTCTTATCTGGGTTGCCTATCACTGAACTACTTTAGTGTAATGAGATATTTTAAACTATTTCTACAAATCTAAAGAAATGATTCTAAACTATAAACATATTATTATGTTTGTTTATTCCTACATTTCTGGGGGTCAGCAAATGCTGTCACATGTTATAATGACAACAACTGTATCCTGAAAACTCTGATGATTCCACCCTCAGCTCTATTCTAACA
>JAJPUD010002112.1:317257-353091 GCA_023553655.1 Myrmecobius fasciatus | reverse complement strand
TATTTAAACACGTTGAACTTACATTACTAATGTGATAAATGAGTGAAGGAAAAACCATCTCTGGGTCAGGGGGGAATGGAAAGAGAGGGAAGAGAAGAGGGGAAGAAGTCCATAGATAGTCCAATGATTCAATTAAGAAGACTGTATTAAGGATCAATCCTGTGCCAGTTACTGTGTTATGTCCTGGGAATAAAAAGACAACACACACACACGAAGAGTTTCTTCTCTCTCTTTCTCTTTTTTTTTTTTATTAAAGCTTTTTATTTGTACAACATATGTATGGGTAGTTCCCCAGCACTGATCTTTACAAAGCTTTCCATTACAATTTTTACCCCCAGTCCCCTCCCCTCCCCTAGATGGCAGGAAGTCCACCACATGTTAATAACGTTGAAATGAAGAGTTTCTTCTCTTGAGGATCTTCAAAGCAGGTAAATTATATATAGATAAGGGCATTAAATTTTCTATTTCATATCATATCATTGGATTTAGATTGAGAAAGGACCTCAGAAATAATCTAATATAGAATGTCAGGGTGAGGTATTTCAGTATTATGAGCTCTTCTTGTCCTACCACAACAAGAAGGAAGGAAAAAAACTTCAGACCAAGTGATAATGAAGAAATCCAAGAAAAAAAATGTGCATTTTCTCAGTTCAGATAAATTATCAGATTTAGATCCTTGGGCTCAAGGAAAAGATTCAGCCAAGCTAGGGATCATATGGAAACTTCACAGAAAGGGTAAAATTTGAAGATGGAAGCTGACACCCAGAGGATTAGGTAAAGATTCCAGCCCCCAAATCCTACCACAGTACTATACCATGGGAATCAGAGAAGAGGTCTGGCTAGAAAAGCATGACCAGGTAGTAAAAGCTTTCTGATGTGTACAACAGAATAAGCTAGAGAAAACTGGTCAGGCCCCTACTTACCTGGAGGTAAAACACAGAATAGGGGAGCCACGAACACTTGAAATTTGCAGATGAGTGACTTTGAATCTAAACCAGGGTCCAGAACCTGAAAAGATCAGACTGAGAACTCAGAGCAGACTTGGGGTCACTGAGTAGATCATGACCTAGATCACACCCTTTGCTGTCTTAACCTCTCCCCGAGGTCCCTGAAGAACAAAGCACTAAGTACCAGAAAGAAGATATGATAGAACCACAAATAATAAGGGAGAAGGAATAAACAAAGATCTCCTTTCCTTCCAGAAAAGTGCAGTTTTCTCATCTTGAGACAAAATCCCAGTTCAGAATGTAATGTTGTAAATAAGTAAACAAAAGAAAATATCAATGCTAAAGAAATACTTTTCATCCAGGAACCACCAAGAAAAAAAAGAAGAAAATGAAGGCACAGCATCAACGAACAAAACTTCAAAAGAAACATTACTTGACAAGGTATAATAGAATTCATAAAAGAAATGGAAAGAGCTAGAAATGAAATGACAATTCCAAAGGAAATATTTATTTGTACATTTGCATATTTGTATATGTACATATACACACAAGCATTTATTAAGTCCCCCCCCATTATTCCCTTAGTCATCTACAATAAAAGGGGAAAGTTCTCAATATAAATATGCAAAGTAAAACAAAACAAAATTCCACATTGGCTATGTGCAAAAATTTATGGTTCATTCTTAATTTTAAATCTTTTACCTCTCTGGTAGGAAGTAGATGCCATCTTCCATCTTAGGTTCAGAGACAAGCATATAAAAAGAATGAATTGAATAAGACAATAAACATTTAGTAAGTATCTATATGGGCAGGCACTATGTTTAACACTGTTGACTTGTTTTATCAAGAAAGATAAAAGACAGTGCCACATTAGTCTGTAAGCTTGAAGAGCTCACTCTAATAAATATACCTTATTTACATATTGTCTGTATACATGTGTGGTTGTACAGAATAAATTAGAAATAATCAGACTGGGAGAGACATTAGCATTAATACAAATCAGGAAAGACAATGTAGAAAGTAAAATTTCAGTCAGGCCTGCAAGCAAGGAAGGGAAACCAGGAAGCAAAGACTCAGTTCCAGGCAGTGAAAATTTCCAGAATTAGATGCAGTGTTTTATGTAAGAAACACCAAAAGACCAGTGTCACTGGAGTAAGTATGTAGGAATAACTAAGGTTTAATAACAAAGCCAAACAGAGTATCCTATAATTAATGGTGCAGGAGAGGGAAGGGGAGGGGGGAGGGTGGAGAGAATACTGAAATTTGTTGAATGGCAGGGAGGGTGATGTAAAAAAACTGGGCTCTGGAAATATTCCTTTAATAGCTGAATTCAGGCTGGACTAGAATGGGAAGAGACTTGTATCAAGGAACCAGTCAACAGCCAATTTTAGCCTAGGAAGAGATAGAATCACATAAAGCTTGGCTGCTATCAAAGAAGTAAATGAGAGTTTGGAACATAATATTTCCCACCACCACCCCAAAAAAGTAAAGTTTACAATCAAGCAAAATGTGTTTGTCAAGACTGAATATAATCCTTCCAGGAACAAAAATTTGAAAGCATTCCTGATGACTAGACCAGAACTAAATAGAAATTTTTGAAATATAAATGTAGGAATAAAAAGAACTAGAGAAAATTAAATATAATTTAGCAATTGGAATTGATCATATGATGATTAATTGTTTGTGTTGAAATGGTGGGAAAGACATGATTCTTTAAAACCATCCTGTCTTCTAAGGTAAATATGTATATATATAGATAGATAGATAGATAGATAGATATGCATATATATATATATGTGTGTGTGTGTGTGATTAAAAAGTAAACCAATTAGAAAGGTAACACATTTTTAAAAAAAAAATCTCAATTACATTTTGAAATGAAAATTCCAAAAATCATAAAAGATGAAAAAATTAAAGAAAACTCAATTTTTAAGTACATAAATAAAATTGAAGCTGGTTTTAAAAAAGTGTTAAATAGAAAAAATTCTATTGTGTGAATACACACAAAAACAAGAAAATAAATTGATAGTATCAAAAAATAAAAAAGAATTCACAACCAAAAAGAAATAAAATAAATTATTAGATTATTATTTTGTCCAATCAAATGTCAATAAAACTTACTATTCAAATAGAATGTATATTCATATAATATAAAATATTCAGATTAACAGAAGGAAAAAATTAAATAATTGAATTAAACCATTCCTGAAAAAAAGAAATTGAAGAAGCCATAAATCAATTCCCAAAGGGAAAAAAATCTTAGAACCAAAAGCACTAACAAATTGATTCTGTCAGACATTCAAAAAATAATGTAAAAATTTTATTTTGTAACAATATTTATTAATATTAAATTGTTATCAATGTAAATTATTTCCATATATGATGTTTAATATATAAATTAATGTTAACATATTCTAAATTAATTTCTATTTGATATAAATATCTTACCAAATTCACTATAAATTTTAGATATGACTTTGATCAGGATTCAGCAAACTACTTATAGATACATATCTATCAGCCAAATCTAAGCCTTTTAAGTCATAAGCCAAAACTGTTTACAATTTAAATGGTTGGAAAAATAATATTTATTAATAAATGCAAATAATGTGAAATTAAAATTTCAGAGTCCATAAATAAATTTCTATCAGAATATCATCACACTCATGTATTTACTATTGTCTATAACTATTTTCATGCTCAAGTGACAGAGTTGAGAAGTTATAACAGAGACCCTATGTGGGGCTCTCATTACTTCTCTCTCCTGTTTAGCACACTGCAAATTGCTGTGACACAATTATAACTAAACAGGTTTTGAGCACCCTGCATATCACTATGCCATGATATTTTATTTATTATAAGTGCATTCAAATCATATAAAAACAAGAAAAAAAGACCTGTTTTTTTTTTTACAATTTTGAGACATAGAAAAGTACAAATTATTTTATTATTGTCTTAGTTGGCAAAAATGTGTTTATTATGCAAAGGCAAAGATACAAAAAAATTCAACATTACTAGATCATGTTCATAATATTTCCTACTCATAGGAAGCAGTGGTAAGAAAATTAGAAATGTAAAACAAAATGTCTTATCACAGAAGACTTTTTTGTTGAAAATAAAAAAAAAAAAAAGTAATTTTCCAAGTGGCTTGTCAAGTAAGGAAAACTGTTTCCCATTGGTGAATTCATTAAATCATGTTTGATTATAACAGCCAAAGAAATGTGTCCTGAGAAAATAAACTTATTTAAAGTCATTAGCCTTTTGGCTCAATGAAAGCCATATGCTTGTGGATTCTTATCAATATTTGGAAGTACTTATCTATATGAAAAGACATTTTCAAAGATTATATATGTAAATTTTCATTACAGATCAGCATTATTAAATTACCTTTGCAATTGATTTTAATTCTGGGAAACACTAACTTTGAGTCCCAATTAAGTAAAATGTTATATTCCAAACATCATTTGATTCTTTTTTTTAGTAGATCTATATTACACAAAAAATTACAATTATCATCATCACATTTTGAATTTCATGAATAAAAAATTTGTGTAGATTTGTTTTTTTCTTTCTCTAAAATAAATTGTATTCTCAAGATTGCCTCTTGTCCTGCAAAGTCTAAGACATTTATTAATTAAAAAAAAAAATGAATGGCCACTACCTGGTTTTGATAATTAAACCAAAAAGAGCCAAAATGAACAATGAAAACTGCCACAATATCATTGGTGAATGTTAATGCAAAATTTAAAATAAATTATTAGGAAAGAAGTTATAGATATATATCAGCAATACTTTTAATATATGACAGATTTGAATTCATACCAGGAATGAGAGTTTGCATCAATATTCAAAAAATTACATGCATAATACACCATGTTAGTTACAAAATAAAAAAAAAAACATTATGACATCAATAGAAGCAGAAAAAACTTTTGACAAAATGAAAGAAATTTTTGTTTAAAAAAATAAAATAGAGGAATGAGAGGACCCTTCTTTAACATGATAAATAATATTTAACAAAAATCAAGAGCTAAAATTATATGATAAAGGGAAATGCTAAATTTTATTTTAAATAAAATCAAATGTAAAGCAAGCATATATATTAATGTTATTATCTGATAGAGATCAAAAAGATGTTAGTTGTAGCAGTAAGAGAAGAAAAGGAAAATAAAGGAATAAGCACAAAACAAGAGGAACCAAAATAGTTTTTTCCCACCCAAATGATTTGATGGTATACTTAGATATTTTAAGTGAGTCAAGTAAAATTTTAATTTAAATCTTTAATAACCTAATCAAAATAGGAGATAAATAAAGCTATACAAATCATCAGTCTTTCTGGGTCATACAAATTAAACATAACAAAAGGAAAGAGAAAAATTCTATTAAAAAATTACAGAATGTTTAAAGTAGTTGGGAGTCTACCTACCAAAACACATAAAGGAACTGTTTAAATGCAGCTAATTACCAAGCATTCTTTCTAAAATTAAAAATTGGCCTAAATAATTCAAGAGCTATTAATTATACATCATTAGGCCATACTAATGCAATAAAATAACAATCCTAATTATTTAAGTATAAGTACATACATATTTATGTCTTACATAATGTCATATTAAACTGTCAATAGTTTATAAAGCTAGAAAAAAATAATAAAGTTAATTTAGATGAACAAAAATCATGAATCTTAAATGAAATGATGAAAATAAAAGGGGAATAAAGTGACCTAGAATACCATATCTTAAATTACACTAATAAAGGAACAATTGTGAAAACAATTTGGTATTAGTTAAAAGTTTATAAGTTTATCATTGAAAAAAATCAGATCTGCAGCATACATGAGTAAATTTAGTAACATCATTTTTTATCTTCTGGTAGTATGACTCATTGATTATTATATTTATTATAATTAGATATAATAAATATGATTGTTATAATTAAGACTCATTGATCCAACAAAAGTACTGGGGAAAGCTGTCTAACAGAATTTAGGGTTAGGCTAATACTTCACACTACACCAAAATAAGTTGTAAATGGTTACAATTTAGAAATGTAAAAAGTAGTTTCACTTTTTTAAAAAATGAGAAAGAAAAAAAAAAAGCTTTTAAGTCTACTGAAAATGGAAAAGTTTATCACCAAACAAGGGATAGTGAAGGTCCTAGAAGACAAAATAAATAATTTTGATTACACAAAATAGAAAACAAAATGCATAAATAAAGTCAACACAGTTAAAATTGAGGAAAAACTCTTCAACTAAACATAAACACTCATTCATGAATAAAAATGAAATATCATAAGTCCTTTTCCAGATTTTTGACATAGATTTTTTTCTTTTTTTTTTCCTCCAGGGATATGTCTTATACCATAGGACATCTAACTGGACAGTGCAGATATGAGCAAGATTGCAGATAGTCTAGCATGTTTTCATGGAATGAGAAAGGACACTTTCTGTCCTTCAGTGCTATTTCTGAAGGTAAAGAAAGAAAAGAATACAGAAGAAAGCAAATGTCATGTACTTTTTATGCTTGCATGTGTCATTACCTGGTTGACTGCACTTTTACTGAGGGCCTCTATAAAAGAGTAGCTATGACAAAAGAACTCCTGAATAATTATACTGTGAAGGGAGTTTGGAATTAAATAAACATATAAGCCTTGGTCTTGTAAATAGCCAAACTTGCTGTAGACCAGTGACAAATAATGGTTCATCTTTACAAAAGTAAATGAAAAATTTAATTCTACTTTCACATCTTTTCCATGTACATTTTTCTTTACTCAGATGGCAACCACCTGACTTTAACTACCATCTCCACGTGCCTAGAGAATTTCCAGAGCTTTCTAATTGATCTCCCAGCCACAAGACTTTTCCCTCTCCAATTCGTCTTCAATATCACTTTTAAATTGATATTCTTAAAATGTAGATTTGACTACATTTTGACTACATAAGCTTCCTTGATTCACTATTGTCTCTAGTATAAGATAGTTTCCTCAGTTGGGCAACTAAAGAATTTCACAATATGATGCCAATTTATACTATCTCTAGATTTATTACTCTTTGTCCAGCATTCTATGTTCCCAACAAACTGCTATACTTTGTTTTGCTGCTACTTTGAAAATTTCCTCTATCTATGACAAATGGGTAACAAGGACTCAGCCTCCAAGACATTTGATACATCAACATTTGCTTATCTTTCAGGAAGGGCCTAAAACTCCATTTGCTTTAGAGCTTCCCTCTGTGGTTGCATTCCCTTATTAACATGTAAGTACTTTGAGGGCAGAGAAGGTCTAGCTTGCTTATATATCTATTCAAAATTCTTAGCATAGTAATAAGTTAAGTAAGTAATAAGAACATAACAAGTACTTAACATATGCTCTATTGACCATCAACCTCCTCTACCTTCATATCTATCTATTCTCTTATCAAAGAAATCCGTTCTCTTTCCTCTAGTCTTCCCTTTATATAAGCTGTTCCTTACATGGGAATCTCACCTTCCTCACAATCACTTTTTGGAATCTCCAGTATCTTTCAAAGCTCAGTTCATGTGTTTTTTTTTTTTTTGTTTGTTTGTTTGTTTTGTTTTGTTTTGGGTTTTTTTGTATTTTTTATTTCCATATTTATTTCCCCATGTAGAATGTAAGATGTTTTGAGGGAGAGACAATTTCATTTTTGTCTTTCTTGCTTGGAATCCTCACTGTATTTTGATTTTTTTTTTTTGTATTCCAGTACTAAGCACATATTTTGGCACATAGTAAGCACTTAACAAATATTTCTCAATTGATTGACAGTGCATGACATAGTAGGCATTTAATGTACTGGTTGAATTGAGTCAAAATTATTACCAAAATGAGTAAAATTTGAGGATTTTTATAAGTCCTGTAACTGATGAAAAACAAAAAGAGCATAACTAAGAGAATATGCAATAACATTATAAAAATTTTTTTGAAACTATAAGAGCTATAATTGATCAATGCAATAACCAGTCATGGTTGTAAAAAACCGATAATGAAATATATTACCCACTTCCTGTCAGAAAAGTTAAAGATTGAGAGGGGTAAATGAGACCTTACAAGTGTCTATTTGTTTTTGTGAGGGTGGGGTAGGTTGGGGCTTATTCTGATGTGGTTTCATTTTTACATTATATATATTTACAAATTATTCTTACTTCATGAAAGATCACTTTGTAGCAAGGTAAAACAGTTAACCAAAACTAACATAATAATCTCATCAGAAAGTACATGCAACATTTCACATCAGTAGTATTCCTCCCATATCTCTATTAAAAATGTTATAAATGCTTATTTTCTCTTCCTCTGACACTCCCAATCTATTGGAGAAAAAAAAAGAAAACTAAAGTGCAAATATGTTATTGTTGTTGTTCAGTCATTTCCAACTCCTTGTGATTCCATTGGGGTTTTCTGGGCAAAGATACTAGAGTGGCTTATGATTTCCTTCTCTAGCTCATTTTATACATGAAACTAAGGCAAACAAGATTAAATACCGTGTCCAAGGTCATATAGCTACGGAATGTGAATAGCTGGATTTGAACTAAGGTAGTCTTAAACTCTAACCACTGAGCTACCAACCTGGCTACTGTGCCACCTAGATTCCCAAAATATGGGGGCTTTGTTTTAAAAAAAAAAAGGCAAAGCAATTTTTAGCACTTAGCACTAAGCACTTAGAATGGAGAGTATGATAGGAATGAAAATATAGCATAGGAACAGATCTTACAGGACCTTGAAATAAAAAGGTGCTTCAGTGGATAGAGTACAGACCTGGAATGAGAAAGACTTGGTTAAAATCTGGCTTCAATCACTTACTAGCTGTGTAATTATGGGAAAGTCACTTAACCCTGTTTGCCTTAGTTTTCTCATCTGTAAAATGAACTGAAGAAGAAAATGGCAAAAACACTCTAGGACCTTTGTCAAGAAGACCCCAAATGGGGTCACAAAGAGTTACACATGACTGAAACAATACAACAGCTACATTATTAGGAATTCCTTATGCATACTTAAAATATTAAGGAGTTTAAAATAAATTCTGCTTTTTATTTTTTTTATTTTTATAAAGCTTTTTATTTACAAAACATATGAGCGATTTTTCTACATTGACCTTGGCAAAAACTTTTTTTTTCCCAAGCTTTTCCCCTCCTTCCCCCCACCCCCCACCCCTAGATGACAGGTAATCTAATACATGCTAAATAGGATAAATTATATGACAAATACAATACATGTAGACATATCTATACAGTTATCTTACTGCACAAGAAACATCAGATCTAGAAAGAGAAGAAGAAAAAACAACCTAAGAAGGAAAACAAAATGCATGGAAATATTCACAGAAAGCGTTAAAATGCTGTGTTGTGGTTCACATTCAGTTCCCACAGGCCTCTCTCTGGATGTATATGACTATCTTCATCGCTGAACAACTGGTTTGAATCACATCATTGTTGAAGAGAAGCATGTCCATCAAAATTGATCATCATATAGTCTTGTTGCTGTGTATAATGATCTCCTGGTTCTGCTGATTTCACTCAGCATCAGTTCATGCAAGTCTTTCCAGGCCTCTCTGAAATCCTGTTGGTCATTTCTTACAGAACAATAATATTCCATAACATTCATATACCATAATTTATTCAGCCATTCTCCAATTGATGGGCATCTTTTCAATTTCCAGTTTTTTGCCACTACAAAAAGGGCTGCCACAAACATTTTTGCACATGTGGGTCCCTTTCCCTCCTTAAAAATCTCTTTGGGATATAGGCCCAGTAGAAACACTGCTGGGTCAAAGGGTATGCACAGTTTGATAACTTTTTGAGCATAGTTCCAAATTGCTCTCCAGAATGGTTGGATCCGTTCACAGTTCCACCAACAATGTATCAGTGTCCCAGTTTTCCCACATCCCCTCCAACAGTTATCATTATCATTTCCTGTCATTTTAGCCAATCTGACAGGTGTGTAGTGGTATCTCAGAGTTGTCTTAATTTGCATTTCTCTGATCAATAGTGACTTGGAGCACCTTTTCATGTGACCAGAAATAGTTTCAATTTCTTCATCTGAAAATTTTCTGTTCATATCTTTTGACCATTTATCCATTGGAGAATGGCTTGAATTCTTATATATTTGAGTCAATTCTCGATATATTTTACAAATGTGGCCTTTATCAGAACCTTTGGATGTAAAAATATTTTCCCAGTTTACTGCTACCCTTCTAATCTTGTCTGCATTCATTTTGTTTGTACAAAAACTTTTTAACTTGATATAGTCAAACTTATCTATTTTGTGATTAATGATGACCTCTAGTTCTACTTTGGTCACAAATTCCTTCCCCCTCCACAGGTCTGAGAGGTAAACCATCCTACATTGTTCTAATTTGTTTATAATATCATTCTTTATGCCTAGATCATGAATCCATTTTGACCTTATCTTGGTATATGGTGTTAGGTGTGGGTCAATGCCTACTTTCTTCCATACTAGTTTCCAATTATCCCAGCAGGTTTTGTCAAATAGTGAGTTTTTATCCCCAAAACTGGGGTCTTTAGGTTTATCAAAAACTAGATTACTATTGTCATTGAGTATTTTGTACTGTGAAACTAACCTATTCCACTGATTCACTACTCTATTTCTTATCCAGTACCAAATGGTTTTGGTGACCACTGCTTTATAATATAGTTTTAGATCTGGTGTAGCTAGGCCACCCTCATTTGTATTTTTTTTCATTAATTCCCTTGAAATTCTTGACCTTTTGTTTTTTCCAGATGAATTTTGTTGTTATTTTTTCTAGGTCAGTTAAGTAATCTCTTGGGAGTTTGATTGGTATAGCACTAAATAGATAGATTAGCTTAGGTAGTATTGCCATCTTTATTATATTCGCTCGACCTATCCAAGAGCACTTGATGTTTTCCCAATTGTTTAGATCTGACTTTATTTGTGTGGAGAGTGTTTTGTAGTTTTGCTCATATAGATCCTGACTTTCCCTTGGCAGATATATTCCCAAATATTTTATACTATCGATAGTTATTTTGAATGGAATTTCCCTTTGTATCTCTTGCTCTTGCATTTTGTTGGTGATGTATAAAAATGCTGATGATTTATGTGGATTTATTTTGTATCCTGCAACTTTGCTAAAGTTGTGGATTAATTCTAATAGTTTTTTAGTTGATTCTCTAGGGTTCTCTAAGTAGACCATCATATCATCTGCAAAGAGTGATAATTTGGTTTCCTCATGACCTACTCTAATTCCTTTAATCTCTTTTTCTTGTCTTATTGCCGAGGCTAGCATTTCTAATACAATATTGAATAGTAATGGTGATAGTGGGCAACCTTGTTTCACCCCTGATCTTATTGGGAATGGTTCCAGTATATCACCATTACATATGATGCTAGCTGATGGTTTTAAATAGATGCTACTGACTATTTTAAGGAAAAGTCCATTAATTCCTATACTCTCTAATGTTTTTAATAAGAATGGATGTTGGATTTTATCAAATGCTTTTTCTGCATCTATTGAGATTATCATATGTTTTTTGTTAATTTTGTTATTAACATAGTCAATTATGTTAATAGTTTTCCTAATATTGAACCATCCCTGCATTCCTGGTATAAATCCTACTTGGTCATGGTGTATTATTCTGGGAATGATTTTCTGTAATCTCTTTGCTAATATTTTATTTAAGATTTTTGCATCAATATTCATTAAGGAGATTGGTCTATAATTTTCTTCCTCTGTTTTTGTTTTACCTGGTTTAGGTATCAGTACCATGTCTGTATCATAAAAGGAGTTTGGTAGGAGTCCTTCATTCCCTATTTTTTCGAATAGTTTATATAATATTGGAGGTAATTGTTTTTTAAATGTTTGGTAGAATTCACATGTAAATCCATCTGGTCCTGGGGATTTTTTCCTTAGGGAGTTGATTAATGACTTGTTCTATTTCTTTTTCTAAAATGGGACTATTTAAGTAATTTATTTCCTCTTCCAGTAATCTGGGCAATCTATATTTTTGTAGGTATTCCTCCATTTCACTTAGGTTATCAAATTTATTGGCATACAGTTGGGCAAAGTAACTCCTGATTATTGCTCTAATTTCCTCTTCATTGGTGGAAAGTTATCCCTTTTCATTTTTGAGACTAACAATTTGATTTTCCTCTTTCCTTTTTCTAATTAAATTAACTAGAGGTTGATCTATTTTGTTGGTTTTTTCATAAAACCAACTTTTAGTTTTATTTATTAATTCAATAGTTTTTTTACTTTCAATTTTACTAATCTCTCCTTTTATTTTTAGGATTTCAAGTTTGGTATTTGATTGGGGGTTTTTAATTTATTCTTTCTCTAGCTTTTTTAGTTGCAAGCCCAATTCATTGATTTTCTCTTTTTTATTTTATGCAAATAAGCATCTAGAGATATAAAATTTCCCCTTATTACTGCTTTGGCTGTATCCCACAAATTTTGGTATGTTGTCTCATTATTGTCATTCTCTTGGATGAAATTAGTAATTGTGACTGTAATTTGCTGTTTCACCCATTCATTCTTTAGGATAAAATTATTTAGTTTCCAATTGCTATTTGGTCTATTTTCTCCTGGCCTTAAATTGCATGTGATTTTTATTCTGTCATGATCTGAAAAAAAATACATTTATTATTTCTGCCTTCCTGCATTTGATTTTGAGGTTTTTGTGTTAATTTTTGTATAAGTTCCATGGACTGCTGAGAAAAAAGTAAACTCCTTTCTGTCTTCATTTCATTTCCTCCAAAGATCTATCATACCTAACTTTTCTAACATTTTGTTTACCTCCTTAACTTCTTTCTTATTTATTTTGTGGTTTGATTTATCAAGTTCTGAGAGAGGGAGGTTGAGATCCCCCACTATTATAGTTTTGCTGTCTATTTCTTCTTGCATCTCTCTGAACTTTTCCTCTAGGAATTCCCATGCTATACCACTTGGTGCATATATGTTTAGTATTGATATTGCTTCATTATCTATGGTACCCTTTAGGAAGATATAATTTCCTTCTTTGTAGCTTTTAATTAAGTCTATCTTTGCTTTTACTTCCTCTGAGATCAGGATTGCTACCCCTGCTTTTTTTTGTTCACCTGAAGCATAATAGATTCTGCTCCAGCCTTTTACCTTCACCTTGTATGTATCTCTATGTTTTAGATGTGTTTCTTGTATACAACATATTGTTGGATTCTGGTTTTTAATCCAGTCTGCTATCTGCTTCTGCTTTAAGGGAGAGTTCATTCCATTCACATTCACAGTTAAAATAACTAATTCTGTATTTCCTGCCATCTTATTTACCCTAGCTTATGCTTTTCTCTTTCTTATCCCCTTTCCCTCCTCCCTACTATTTTGCTTTTGATAACCACTTCTCTCAAACAATCCTTCCCCCTTTGAGCCCCACCTACCCCTTTTTCTCCCCCTTTACCTCCTGTTTCCTTAGGTCTATTATTCCCTCTGAGCCAAATCTGATGAGATGGAGATTAACCAAATTCTCATTCCCCTCCCTTTTTCCCCCTCAATCATAGGTTTTCTTTGCCTCTGCATGTGATATAATTTCCCTTATTTTACCTCCTTTTCCTCTTCTTCCAGTGTTATCCCTTTTCTACCTCTAATTTCTTTTCCAGTTTATCATATCATAATAATCATAAAATCACAATAATCATATCATAATCATAAATTCACAGTAATCATATCATAATCATAATGTAATAATAGATTCATAAAATCAACCCTCATTCTATAAGTATCTATAAAATAAATATAGTTCTCAACAGTTTTTTTTTTCCTTGTTACCTTTTTATGTTTTTCTTGTGTTCTGTGTTTGTAGATCAAAGTTTTTGTTCAGTTCTGGTCTTTTCAGTAGAAATAGGTGAAATTCTCCTATATCATTGAATGACCATCGTCTTCCCTGGAAGATAATGCTCATTCTAGCTGGGTAACTTATTCTTGGCTGTAATCCAAGTTGCTTTGCCCTTTGGAATATCTGATTCCAGGCCCTTCGATCCTTCAAAGTAGAAGCTGCTAGGTCACACAGGACCTAATTGTGGCTCCCCGATATTTAAATTGTTTCTTTCTGGTTTCTCGTAATATCTTTTCCTTGGTATGATAGTTCTGGATTTTAGCCACGATATTTCTGGGGGACTTAATTTTTGGGTTTCTTTCAGGAGGTGATTGGTGGATTGTTTCAAGGAGTATTTTGCCTTCTGGGTCTAAAATATCAGGGCAGTTTTCTTTTATGATTTCCTGGAAGATAGTGTCTAAGTTCTTTTTTTCATCATGGCTTTCAGGAAGCCCTATAATCCTTAGATTGTCTCTCCTAGATCTATTTTCCAGGTCAGTTGTTTTTCCTAGGAGATATTTCATGTTTTTCTCTATCTTTTCATTTTTTTTTTTTGTTTTTGTTTGACTGATTCTTGAAGTCTTGATGAGTCATTCATTTCCAATTGTTCGATTCTAATTTTTAATGTCTTATTTTCTTCAGTTACTGTTTTTAGTTCCTTTTGCAATTGACCAATTACATTTTTTTGTTCATTGCATTCTTTTTCCATTTTTTCTATTTTATTTTGCAGTGATCTCATTTCGTTTCCCCATGTTTCTTCTAACTCTCTTTTAAGATTTTTTATGCAATCTTCAAAGAAAGCCTTGTGACATGGAGACCAGTTTATGTCTCTCTTTGGGGCTTTTTCTGGAGTTGCTTTACCTTTAGGGGCCTCAGGATTTGAGGTCTGTTCTTCCCTCTCTCCATAAAAGTTGTCTATGGTGAGAGCTCTTTTTGGTTTTTTATTCATTTTTTTTTTTTTTTAAAGGTGTGAGGTCTGTTTAGGGCAAAGGTGGGACAGCTGCTTTAATTTGCCCTGGGGCAGTTCTGCTGATTGAGTTTTTTCAGGAACTGGGCAGCTCCACTGATTGAATTATGTCAGGTGCTGGGTAGTTCTGCTTTAGTTCACCCTGGGGCAGCTCTGCTGATTGAATTATTTCTGGTGCTGATCAGTCCTGCTGATTGATTGATCTCCCTAGGGTGTTGTGTAATGGCAGCTAGGTCCGATGCTCATCAGGGGTTCAGTGGTTCACAATCTACCCCCCCCACAAAAGGCAGACCCCCCAAACCACCTGCCCACAATCAGGACAGATTGGCCCAAGAGGCTCCCAGAAGACTCCCAGGTATGTGAAAAGCACAACGCTCCCACTCCTGTTCCGACTCCTGTTCCAGCTCCCTGCTCCAGCTCCCTGCCCCGGTCTCCCTGCACTGCAGTCTGGGTTCAGCAGACCACCCCCCTGCCCAATTAAAACAGACCTGTTTTGAGGTTCTTCCAGAGTATCTTCTTCTAGAATCGTGTTGTTCTCCAGATATTGTGGATTTTTTTGCTTCAAAATCAGTCTAGAGGCTTCATATGTTGTTGGTTTGAGGGAAAGTTAGAGGAGGTTACCGAGACTCCTGTCTGATCTCCACCACCATGGCTCCACCCCCGGAAGGAACCACTCCCTTCCCTTTCCTTTTCTTTCCTTCCCTTCCCTTTTCTTTCCTTCCCTTCCCTTTTCTTCCCTTCCCTTCCCTTTTCTTCCCTTAAAATAAATTCTGTTGACAAAAGGGAGTCATGGAAAATTTCTGTTCAGAAAAAAGATGGAGAGGGTACTATGATCAGGTCTGTACTTTAGGAAGATCACCCTAACAATTTTTGTATGTGTAGAATACATTGGAAGAGATAGGCATTAGAGATGGGAATTAGTTATTGTAATATTGTCAAGGTCATAAATTTAACCAGTGGTAGAATGGGAAAAATATGACATACAAAATTGGCTAGACTTGACTGATTAACAATAGTCAAAGAGAAAGGATGTGAATATGGTTTAAAATCTAAATTTTTCAGAGAAGGATGTTGACATTAAAATAAATAGAAAAGCTCGGAATGTTGTCTGACTTAAGGGAAATAGGAAAAATTTTATCTTGGACATCAATTTGAAGCACTAAAAGAATATCCAGGTGACTATGTTAAGCTAGTATGAAGTTTTGAATGGAGCTCAGAAAAGTATTGGAAGTTAGAGATATAGTTGTGCAGGTCATATGACATGAATGAGGTTGCTAAGGGTGACAACATAAAAAGAGAAGAGTCTAAGGACATAATATTAGGGGAAAATAATTTACTGAGTGAAAGGAGTAAGAAAAGAGACCCCCCAAAATGAAATAATTAGGATGGTTAGAGAGAACCATGCGAAAATGATATCATCACTTATTATTTATAAGCAGTGGTTTGAGTTCCATTTCTAATACATAAATGCAGGTGTGACTCTGTGCAACCTCTTTTATCTCACAGTTTCCATGCAACACTTTCAGACTAGAAATTTCAAAGAGAAAGTTCAAATCTCTATAGGAAGAGTAAATTCTTTATCAGGAGTTTCTAAACAGATTGCAAACTCTTCAAAGAAGAAATCAATCTTTGGCCTCTTTCTATATCCTCAGCATTTAAGTAGGTGCTTAATAAACGTTTATTAACTGATTATTGATGAATTGACTAGACAGATATAATCACAGACCTGGACCTCCCCCCCAGCCGCGAGCGAAGAGAATGTGCAAGGCAATAAGTATTTGCTCTCAAAAAGTTACTTCCTACCAAGGATACAGCATATGTATAAATAATAATAACAGTAGCTAGTATTGATATAGCCAGGTATTGTGCTAAGGGCTTTTACATTATCATTTGTTTCTCACAATGATGCTATTATTATATAGATAATAATATATATTATATGATATATAATAATATGTATATATTATATGTAATAATTGTTTAATTATTATCCTTAGTTTACAGATGAGGAAACTAAAGCAAACAGAGGCTAAATGACTTGCCCAGATACACACATGTAATAACTATCTGAGACTGATTTTGACCTCAGGTATTCTTGACTACAGTTCTTGAACTCCATCCACTGTGGTACTTAAATTCTCTAAGTATACATTGAAAGTGGGAAGTAGGCAAAAGTTGTCATTTCCCCCAAATGCAACAGACTCTTTTCTATATTATGAATTTATTTTCATGGAAATCAAGTTGTATTATGTGAATTGAAAGGTTATTTTCATCCCAACTTCACCTAACTTTTCTGCTAAGTGAAATACTCAGGATAATTTAAAATTACTCAGGCTAGAGATCAAGAATTATGGTGAGAATTTATTTTTTTTTAAAGGAATTTAAGAAGATAATTCAAATATAAATTAAGAACTGAAAAAGCTTGATTGGGAACTGGGGGATAAACCAGTTCAAAATAACAGATTTAAATACTCCTTTTCTAGGGGCAGCTAGATGGCACAGTAGATAGAGCGCGAGCCCTGAAGTCAGGAGGATCTGAGTTCAAATCTGGTCTCAGACACTTAACACTTCCTAGCTGTGTGACCCTGGGCAAGTCACTTAACTCCAATTGCTTTGGCAAAAAAAAAAAAAAAAAAAAGACTTTTCTAGCTATCAGACTAGGTGTTGCTGATTAAGGTTTGCATCTTAAAAACATTGAAATAGCCTATAGCTATGAGCTTTTTCATATTGGAGATCTTCTCTGTTAAAGCAAGAGCCGTATTCAGTCTTCTTGATCTATATCTTGCCCCTAGACCCAAATGTTCTGTAAGAAACGACCAGCAAGATGATTTCAGAGAGGCCTGAAAAGACCTACATGAACTGATGCTAAGTGAAATGAGCAGAACCAGGAGATCATTATACATGGCAACAAGACTATACGATGATCAATTCTGATGGATGTGGTTCTCTTCAACAATGAGGTGATTCACCTCCAATTGTTCACTGAAGAAAGCCATATACACCCAGAGAGAGGGATGTGAAATGTGGACCACAACATAAAATTCTCATACTCCTTGAATGATATTTGCTTACATTGTGTTTCCTTTATCTGATATATCTTTTGTGTAGATAAGATTTTTCTTGCACAACAGTGATAAGTTTGGAAATATGTATACATATATTCGATTTGCCAATATTTTAACATAATTAACATGTAGTGGATATCCTGCCATCTAGGGGAGGGGTGGGGAGTTGGGGGGAAAAATTTGTAGCAGAAAGCTATGTAAGGGTTAGTGTTGAAGAATTACCCACACATATGTTATGCAAATAAAATAAAATTTAAAAAAAAATTAAAAAAAAACAATGAGGTGATTCAAACCAGTTTCTATTGTTCAGTGATGAACATTTAACACTTTCTGTGAATATTTGCTTGCATTTTGTTTTCCTTCTTAGGTTGTTTTTTTTTTTTCTCTCTAGATCTGATTTTTGTGCAGTAAGATAACTGTATAGATATGTATACATATATTGGATTTGTCATATAATTTAACATAGTTAACATGTATTAGACTATCTGTCATCTAGGGGTGGGGGTGGGGGAAGGAGGGGAAAATTTGGAACAAAATTTTTTTTTGTTTTTGCAAAGGTGAATGTAGAAAAATCACTCATATGTTCTGTAAATAAGTGACACAGGTAACCTTACACAACCCTACCTTACTTAAATCCAACTCACTTGCATCTCATGGCATTCCTTCCCTGACATCATGGTCCTCTTCAAGAACAAAGGACAAACAACACAGCAAGCTTAGAAAAAGCATATTGCAACAGAAGACCAGCAGATTGTGCAGCAACAACTCAGGAAACATGCCTACACAGAGTAAAAAGAGAGCAACTCAACCAAAAATTTCCTGCAAAGAGTAGAGAAATAATATTACCAGAGAAATCAGTGGTTCCTCTATATCAGGGACATGAATTTTCCTGGTTGTATTTGCTGTTTATGTCTCTATTTATCTTTACACATTTTTAGACTACATATTCACTATGCTGTTCTCCTCTGTGTATGTTCCTGACATGTATCTCACCTTTTCCCAATAGTGTGGAAGCTCATTGATAAATATATTCCTTGTGTATGGGTATGGTAGAGGAAGAATCTTTCATGAATTTATTGCTAATTTATTTAATTAAATATATTTTTCTTTGAACTTTGTATCCTCTGGTTAGTTTAGCAGAGTAAATGTATTTCTAAGATTTCGTGAGCCATGATTTATATGGATGCTAATACTCAAAACACCCTAGAATGACTTTGTTGGTGTTCACATGTAAAGGATCACACCTATGTGCAATATTTAATAAAAGAAGAGAACATGCATTATAAACATGAAGGGTGTCTTGTATATATGCATAAAGGCAGGCTGAAACACAGAATTGTTGGAGAGAAGTGATGTGTATAAAGGCAGAAAAGATAATAGGTCATATCTCACCTGAGACTCATTTTTAAAATAATGGTGTTTAGGTGATCTCTAATGTCCTTTCTAGTTCTTAATACTACTATCCTAGAATTGTAGGCTAGAATGATAATAATTAGAATTGGCATTTTGTTATGAGAATGTGTGTAGTCCAAAAGGAAAAGTCAATAGAGAGGAAATACTGAAGAAGCTAAAAATGAAAAAAATAATTGGAAGGGGGAAATCCCATAGGAAGTAGGGATGATTTCAAGAACATAAATAATCATTCAATCAGTCAACTTGTATTGAGTAAATCCTAAGTGATTGCCCGGCGCTGAGCCCTAGGGATATAAAAGAAAAGAAAAAGTATTCACTGAAGGGATTCACATTCTAATAGAGGATATAGTATGCAGGTATACAGAGAAGGGGAGGGTGAGAGAGAGAGAGAGAGAGGGAGAAAGAGAGAGAGAGAGAGAGAGAGAGAGAGAGAGAGAGAGAGAGAGAGAGAGAGAGAGAGAGAGAGTGAGAGAGAGAGAGAGAGAGTGAGAGAGAGAGAGAGAGAGAGAGAGAGAGAGAGAGAGAGAGAGAGAGGAGGAAGCTGAGTCCTAAAGCAAGGTAGAGATTCTAAGAATCAAAGGAGAAGGAGATTCCAGATATAGGGGACAGCCATTCCAAAGAAAAACAGGAGAGAGAGAATCGTACATGAAGAATGACAATTAGATTAGTATGACTGAATGAATATATGGAGGAAAATAATGTGTATGACTGGAACTATTGGAAAGGGATTGTCTTTGAAAAGCCTTAAATGCCAGAACCCATGTTTTGTAAAAATGTGGTTGATTTGGTGGCTATGAATAGATGTGGCCAAATTTCTGATTTCATTTCAAAAGATTAAAGGAACTTTAAAGTTGCAGAATAAAGTGGATTCACCTCATTCTAAAAATGAATTTTATTTGGGATTCATTTTGTAAAATAATCTACTTATCTAAACTTTAGAAGTATATTTATTACAATAAAGTATTGTTACTTTCTAAATTTTCTCTCAATAAAAATGAACAATGCTATTTTTCAAAAATTCTTTTGCTTATTTTCAGGATCAGATAATCTCAAAATAGGAAGAGTTAGCAAATGTCATTTAATCCAACTCATACCTGAAGAACAATTCTGACTGTAGCATCACTAATCAACAATCATACTACCTCTGCTTAAACCTCTAGAGTACTGTTTGGACAGCTCTAGTTGTTAGGGAATTTTTTCTTTATACCAAGACAAAATTTTTCCCTCGGTGACTTCTCCTCATTCTCCCTAGTTCTGCCTTTGAGATCAAGTAGATTAAACTGAAATCTTCTTTTTTTTTTTTTTTTTTGCTTAGGCAATTGAGGTTAAGTGACTTGCCCAGGGTCACACAGCTAGGGAATGTTAAGTGTCTGAGATCGGTTTTGAACTCAGGTCTTCCTGACTTCAGGGCTGGTGCTCTATCCACTGCGCCACCTAGCTGCCCCTGAAATCTTCTTTCTTAAAGGAAGCTTTTTAAATATTTAAAGATAACCGTAATGCGCTAAGTCCCCCTAAACATTTTCTTTTCCATAGTAACTTTCTCTCATTCCTTCAACTCAATCCTTGTGGAACAGATGCCTTGACTCTCTTTGTGTTCTCTCTGAGCTTGGGCTCAGTGATTCAAGCTGGCTACCACAACTAACTCTCACAAAGTATAATGGGTTATGTTCGTGGAAATTACACTACTACTAACAACTGCACTTCTTAAGATTCCAGCAGTATGATGACCCTGAACAAATCAGGCCAAGATGAACTCTATTTACTCTTAATCAGAAATATTAAAGAAAAGGCAAATAAAAAAAATAGTGATGTAATATTTGACCAGTAAATAAACACATACATTCTCCAGCTGATATACACAGGTGATGTAGGAGGAGAATAGTTAAAACTTAGAAAACTATATAAGGGAAAGAACCATTTGAATAGGGAAAACAAGTTCCAAGAGCCACTCAAAGCTATAGGCCTTGGTCTTCTTTTCATCTGAGGAACAGTCTACAAAATAATTTATAGATAGGCTAAGTTTCTATGAAGTCTCTTCTCTAGAAGTCTCTCTTGGGATTAGTTTTCAGGTCTGAACTTTCAATTCAATTATATTCACTTCCATTCTCTACTTGTTCAAAGAAGGATCTCTTCAGTGACATGACTTATTTCTTATTTAAGATAAGAGCCCCAAATTCACATTTTGCCTTCTACAGCATAACTAGTCTACATACACAAACACACACACACACACACACACACACACATATATATATATATATGTATATATATATATATATTAGTCCTACAATCACTAAACATTTCTAAGAATAATGATTTTCCAAGTATTAACTTCCAAGTTCTCATGTCAGTCATATGCAAATTATATACTGGGAAACAGGACAAGTTAACCAGCCTTATCTTAAGTGCCTTTTTTTTCTCTGAAGCTACTTTTTAAAACATTTCTCTCATATTTGTTCCTGTTTCCTTTCCTTCCTAAAAGCCAAAACTGTCTACATCTGAAAAGAGTACTGGCTTATACTTAGTATGATATCTTGGATATTATGGTCATTCTCCTCTAAATGTATCCCAATTAAGCAATGTCCTTCCAAAAATATCTTGTATAATATTTCCTAGGACATCTCATTTTTACATGTCTGAAGAATACACACAATTTGTTTTATTGTTGAAAAAAAGTTGGTCATGGAGGTTAAGATTATGTTTAAGGCCAAAATAAAAAATCAAAATTTAAAAAATCAATAAAAAAACAATAAAAATTTTTCACCATGAGTGAAAATTTAACCTATCATAACTTTATTTCATGAGTTTATCCATTTTTTGGAAAAAGGAATTTTATACTCTTAATTATATAGTGATGATGAAATTCAGCTCGCTTAATATGAATACTATCTCTACAATAGAAAACAAGATAGAAGCAAGAGTAAAAAAAAGATAAGTTGATCTGACAAGTTTCAGTGCTTGTCGGATCACAACAAAACAGCATAAGATTATTTAGGTAGAATAAATAAGGGAAGAGAATACCTATACTAGATTAATCAATTTGAATAAAGATTAAGTATTTCTATCTCATGGAGATAAATAATGTGTTTCTATTTACTAATTGAGAGGATTTATAAAATTCCTTTCATTATAAAGACTTTGCCTCAATTCACTCTCTTCATTTTCTCTAGGGAAAGTTCAAAGGCAGGGTTTGGAAAAACAGTACTTTTAGATAATGTTCTAAATCCCAACACATCTTCATTTATAAATGACAAACCAAGCTCAAATTCCTTTCAGTTTTGTCCCTAATTATACCATTGATTGTGTATTCTGTTTTGAGCTTTTCAGCTGCCTTCCTATCTGGTTTTCATATTTTAAGGTTTTCAGGGCCCAATTTCCCACTTTAATTTCACTGGATATCAAAAGCTGATAAAAAGCAAAAGTTTGAATTTCACTTTAAAAATAGCAGTTATCTATTATTACATAAACATTTTTGCTTGTTCCTGCTTCTCCCTTTTTTATATAGATAGATGCTGGCAACATCCTCATCAGAGAAGATTCAAAGTCTATGTGCCCAGCAAATTTCAGAAAACTCTGAAAAGACTTAAATAAGCTGATGCTGAGTGAAGTCAACAGAACCAGGAGAATATTGTACATAGTAACAGCAATACTGTGCAATGATCAACTTTAATAGACATAGATACAATGATCTAAGACAATTTCAAAAGACAATTTTCATGATGGAAAATGCTATCTACATCTAGAGAAAGAACTATGAAGTCTAAATAGATATTGAAATACACTATTTTCACTTTTTTGGCATTTTCTTTCTCATAGTTTTTCCCTTTTGTTTGATTCTTCTTTGACAAAATGACTAATGTGGAAATGTTTAATAATTGTACATGTATAACCTATACAGATTGCTTGCTATCATGGGAGGAAGGGAAAAGTGGAAATCAAAATCTTATCAAAGTAAATGTTGAAAACTATCTTTAAACACTTTTTAAATATCAAAAAATTTATATATTTATTAAAAACAAAACCAAAGTCTTTCTGCCCTATGGGCCAACCAGATATAAATCATAGACTATTAATTAGTCAATTAAAAAGTATTTACTGAGTAATCAGCCTTCTTGACACTGAACTAGCTGCTGTTAGAGATATCATAGGAGTATAAGGCAACCATATTGCCCACAGAGTTATGGTTTTATGAGAAGACATATGAATAAAAAACTGTAGAATAAGATGATGTAACAGAATACTGGAATACGGAAATGAATTCAAATCATGCCTCTGACAATTATTGCCTATGTGTCTTATAGCAAGTCAGTTAATTTCCTTTAACCTCAGTTCATTTACATGTAAAATGAGAGGATTGAACTAAAGATTTCTAAGGTCTTTTTCAAATCTAAATTTGTGGTCAAATGATTGAAATTCTTCTTCTCATGATCATTATCTCTGTTACCCTAGGGAAATCACTGACCTAGATTGAAATCCCACTTACTACATATATGGGTTTGGAAAGTTATTTACCCTCTTTGGACCTCATTGTCTTAATTTTTCAGAATGAGGGAGTTAGATATAAAAACCTCTAAAGTCATTCTACTTCTAAATCTAAGAGCCTATAATTTCTCCAGACCTCAGTTTCCTAATCTGTGAATTCTGAGATAATTGAACTTGAAGGTATTTAACATATCTTTCACTCTAGATTCATGATTTTATGATCCTTGGTGTCTAATTGTATTGTTACAGGCAACTGAAGAATGTGACACTTTATAAAGCAATCAGTACATGAAGAATGAGACATGACGCCCAACCTAATAATAAATGCTGAAGGAGCTTGAGAAGGGAGAGAACACACTGCTCAGCCAGTAGATTCATATTCTGGGTTAGGAAAAGGACCGTAGGACTAAAACTTTCCACTGTACCTAGGAATTTCTCCCCCTTTTTAGGAAGCACAATAACATCAGCTAGTCTGTCTGAACATACTTTTGGAGCTCCCCACCTGCCAAAAGTGGACATAGAGTTTTCACTATTACTGCATCGTTTGAAATATTGAGATGTCCCCTCCCTGGAGCTACCTTGGAGAAGGATTTCTGAGAAAGATTTTGTTACTTAGGGCAAGGATTTTCCCATTTAAGATGAGTTCCCTGCAACTAACTGCACTTGGGAACCATTATATTTTGATGATAATATCAAGAACTGGAAGGCACCTCAAGCGAGGAAACCAAAGTCTAGACATATGAGGTCATTTGTCCAGCCACACAGTAGTGAATGGCAAAGCTAGGATATAGACTTCAGGTCTTCTGGCTCTCAGTTCAATGATCTTTCCACTATAATTATACTTATTCCTTTGTATGAAACTGATTCATTAATCATAAGGGATAGAATCATGAATGTCTACAGCTTAATGGAACCCTGGCTTCAACCCTCCCATAGGATCCTGAGATCACAAATTTTGAGCTAGAAGAGAACTTAGAGATTAAGTTGAAGCCCTTCATTTTACAGCTGAGGAAACTAAGTCCTAAGAGGTTAAATGATTCCTCAAGATGACACAGATATTAGGTATCAGAAGCAGAATTCAAACCTAGGTCCTTTGATTTTTAATCACATGTCCTTTACACACTTACCATTGGAAATGACTAAAACAAGTTGGGAGATGGGGCTTAAGAGATCATAATAATTATCAGAGTTGAAATTTTAACCTGGCTTCTCTGACACCAAATACTATGATGTTTCCTAGATAGAAAGATTTAAAGAGTTGAGTAATCTTTCAAAAGGATCTTATCCCATCTGCATCCAAAGAGAGAATTATGGAGACTGGATCAAAGCATAGCATCTTCATCTTTGTTGTTGTTATTTGTTTGTATGTTTTTTCTTTCCTCCTCATGTTTTTCCTCCTTTTGATCTGATTTTCCTTGCACAGCATAACAAATATGAAAATATGTTTAACAGAATTGCACATGCTTAACCTATATCAGATTGCTTGCTGTCTAAGTGAAGGAGTGGAGAAGAGGAGAAAAATTAGGAACATATGGTTTTGCAAAGTTAAATACTGAAAACTATCTCTGCATGTATTTGGAAAAAAATTTTTAAAAAACCTAAATCCCATAAATAAATAAATAAATATTTTAAAAGAATCTTCTCCTGCTTGGTGATATACACATATAAATATGTACATATACACACATGTATATGCACATATATACATACTTATAAACATATATACCTATACATATGCTGGATGTATTTTTTCTGTGCATTGTTTTTATATTCCAAGAGAGTACTCCTGATCCCCCAGCTTGATTTGTACTTTGGGTTGTTTTTCTAGCTGTGATGATGGATTTAAATTGAACAATCACTGCTCTCTACTTACCTGCTCCTTCTTGAGATCAACAGTATATGTTCGTAGAAAAGCCAGTTAGAGGTAAAGGTGCAGCCCAAGGCTGTGGAACAGTTTTCTCTGTGAGAATCTGGCTGCGCTAGGTACATGGATTGAACCTGTGACCTTGGTCTCATAAACAACACCCACTATTTCTGTCAATGACTGCCAAAAGGACAAGGAACTGGAAGGATCCTTGTTTTGAAATTCATTTGACTATCTCATTTGAGATAGTGCAGACGAGGGGATCTTAACCTGAGGTGCAAGGACTTTGTAGATAGATTTCATAGGGCCTGTGAATAGGAAGTAGTGATTCCCTGAAGAAGAAGAAGAAGAAAAATATATTTTTATTTTCACTGTCCTATTTTTGGAATGTAGCATTTCCTTCAATTATTTAAATATAATATCCTAAGAAGCAACTCACAGGCTTTACCAGGTTAGTCATGGGGTGGTGAATGGCAAAGCTAGGATCTGGACTCCATTCTGACTCTTAGTTCAATGCTCTTTCCACTATAATTATACTTATTTCCTTATATTAAATTGATTTATTTATCATAAATGATAATTAGAAAATCATTAGAAAAAATTAAGAACAAACATGTGAATAATTCACATCTATCTACATAGATTCTTTAAGGTTTGAAAATCATTTCCCTCAAAACAACCCTGTAAGACAGGTGAACAAATAATATTATTCTCATTTTCTAGATGAAGAGACTTATTTCCTAAGAAATTAATTGTCTTTCCCTGTGTCATTCAATAAACTTCCTCCTATCTGAGGAAGGATTTGAACTTAGTCTTCCTGATTTGAAGTCCAGCATACCAGCATGGTGCTCATTTATAATTCAGTCTCCTTTAAATGCATATCTCATTTATAATGCAGCCTTGATGAAAATCAATGGTCTCTTTTAGACTGAAGGTTTAAATCATATAAGAATGAAAGATAACTTGGAACTTTCTGGAGTTAATAGCTCAATTCCAAAATTTTTCATGTCTTCATTTTCCTTCCCTCATTTTTAAAAAATATCTAATGGGAGATTCTTTCAGATTTTAGGGTTTGGGGGTTCCTTTGGCCATCTGGCAAAGCCTACAAGGATCTTAAAATTGAGTTTTTAAATGAACAAAATAAAGTACTTAATGTTGCAAAATAAATCAATTATAGTGAAATAAAGTTATTAAAACAAACAAAAAAGCCCATGGACTACAGGTTAAGAATTCATGTCTAAATGTGATTCATGGCACAAACTGCCAGCACTGTATTTTCCACATTTCCAAGGACCTGAATGTTCAACCTATTTTATAACTGTCAACTTTGGCCTAAATCAGCAATTGCCCCAAATCTCCAGTTTTCATAGACTATGTGAAACCCCAGGGAGGTTTTATAAGTGTGGAATGTGGCAATTCCCATACAAAATTAATGCAAACTACTTACAAAAGTAGAAATTTAGTTTGATAAAACATAGTTTAAAAAATACACGTGAAATATAGTCTGCCAATTCACTTTATCCCTTAACTTTTGACTTTATCCTTAGACTAGAAACTCCAAAAGCTTAAGTATTGTCTATAGCAGGGCTCAATCACTACCTTCTTCATAAAATAACTCAGTAGGTGGAGAAATTGCTCCAATGTGAAAAACACCCTGGCCTATTACCAAATCTAAGTTGGTAATTCGAGCAGGAAGGAGTGGGTGTGTTGTCAGAGTGCAAGGCAGGTCAATTAGGGAAAAGGTGATGTTTACTCCAGTTCAGGAGAAGCATGAATTTACCACATTTGAAAGGCCGAAGGATAGCAAATCACCTATAACTATAGCAGTCAACCCAATTGAAGATTTGTTTGTGACGTTTTGGGAAAGAGGGAAGTTTGGGAAACAGGAGAGAGCAATAAAAGAACCAAGAAGTGTGCAAAGAAATATAAGAATCAAATCTCGTGTCCTATCTCTGCGACCATTGAGTGTATGTCAACACTGACAAAATGAAGTAGGGAGTTTCGGGTAATTCTTTAGGTAATTTAGACATCTTAAATTCAATCTGAGAAAGAAAAGAGTTTTTCTGGGATTGGTTTATTCAAATCTGCCCTTTGTGTTGAATAAACAGATGGAGGCCACTCAGGCTGAGTGCCAATCGGAAATGTTCCATAACCTTCTGTGTGAAAGGGCCTTTTAGCTTATGTGGGCATACACAAGTTTGTGTGTAAAGTTATCCATAGAGTGTATGCTCCAGGTCAATAATGGCCATTAGAAATGGCACTGAAATTGCAGACTTCATTTATTTCAGTTCGGAAAGTATATTCATGGAATAATTACATTCTGCTTTTATGGAGTACTACACTAAAAACCACTTGGAATAAGTTGAGTCTTCAGTTGCCAAGATTTTCATCAGGATAAAAAAAAAAAAAGTTGAGCCAAGCCCCTGGGGCAAATCTTGACTTATGTAACTAAAGGGGCCAGGACAGCCTTGTTGCCACATACCCCACTTAGGTTGGATATAACTATGCAGGAAAATAAAACAGCCGGAAGAACAAATACTGGAATGATTTCATCAATTTTATTCAGTTCAATTAAAAGAGCAGTTATCAACAAAGAGAGCTGATCTGCATAACTCGTTTGTTTTTTGTTTTTGTTTTCAACAAAACTTTTTAAGTAGAAATTATTTTGATTGAAAATGACTGAAAAAGTTAATCAACTCTTCCAAATAATAGTTTGGTCTATTTTGGCCTATAATAACGTCTAGAAACTCTCACTTATTTGGCCTGAGATTCAATGTTTTAGATATATTCAGATAATTCAGTATTTGAAAACCTTTGTGTTATTTCTGGGATTAATGCAAACTTTGCTATTAAGCTCTTATATAAGGAGAGTGAATAACAAACAACAAGCTGGCATTTTGAACATGAATTTAGGAAGACCTGAGTTCAAAACTTGTCACAGATACTTAGGTGTTTAATCTTGGCACATTTCTCTCCACCTCAATTTCTTCATCTATAAAATGAAAGAGTTGTATTTAGTGACCTCTGAAATCTTTTCCAGCTCCATATCTAAAAGTTTCCTATGAAACATAAAACCATTATAACTGTAAGTATTCAACTACTTCCTTCTCCTACCTCCTACAAACCTTACTTATTTAAGGAGGATAATATAAAGTGAAAAAATTTTGGATTGAACTCTTCTATCTTTTCCAAAATCTAGGATTGCTTTTCCCCAAAAGTATTCTGAATAGGTAGCTTCAAAAAATAAAGACACAGCTATTAAGTGTTTTTCTTTCATGGTTTCTTCACACTCGGCTCTAGCCTGTATTGCTGACACTGGAAATCAGGAAAAAAAAAAATGAGACTTCATAATAGAGAAAATGCAGGCGAATAACATTAAAAATCTTTAAATATACCTCCATGGGGCAGCTAGATGGCATAGGGGATAGAGCACCAACTCTGAAGTCAGGAGTACCTGAGTTCAAATATGGCCTAGCTGTGTGACTTTGGGCAAGTCATTTAATCCCAATTATCTTGCAAATAAATAAATAAATATACCTACTGCCCGACAAAAGCTTCCTTCCATATTTCCCTGAAATTTGTTGGAGGGTTTCCTCAGTCAACCCAAATTTCTTTGAAATCAACAGCCAGGAAAAGCAAGTAGGCAAACAGGCTTCATTTATACTTTATTTTTGAACACAAACCATAAATCATAGCATGAAGGACATGTATTCATTTGAAATAGGCGTATGTTCCCAGAGCATGAACTATGCAGGACAGCAATGCTTAAAACGATATCTAACTCCAGAGTAAAACCTTACACAGAAAGAATCTAAATGAATGTTTTTTTTTTCCTTATGTGACTCAGTGAACTTTTTTTTTTCTACCCTTCTGAGAAATTTGGTTATGTCCAGTCACCATTTGAGATACCATTTGAGCCCTTCCCATAATTGTTTACATTTTTACCTGTAATCCCATTATAATCATGACCCTGGATCTCTCTCCTGAAATCCCACTAAGAGTACTACTTAAATCACAAATATCTAGAGGTCCAGATCAAAAAGGAAGGCTTTGTTTTAGCAACATCCTTCCCCATACACAGAAAGAAGCTCACTTTCTTATGGTGCAGAAGGTTCTCATTCACAGATTGTGCTTTGTAGGTAGCCAATATTCCCTGTGGGTTAGGACATACAGTATTGCCAATCATTACATCTACTTGGGTAATCCAAGTCTGGGAAGGGGTTCCATTGCCTCTGTATGATTTGACATGAATACTTTCTGTGCCATAATCATGCCTCCTGGCTATCTCTGGAGGAAATATAATATCAAAGCATGGATGACATCCTCTAGCAAGAATAAACACATCATATCCTTCTCAGAGGAAAAAGGAGGAAGGTGTCAGACAATGTAGAAGTCTCTTCCCAGCTCTTTAGATGTTAACTGTGCAGTTTGCATTTGTCTATAGTACTATTTATGCATGACTCTGAAAAAACCACAGCATTTTATTATCTTAGGAGAAATATCCAGAGAGCTATCACTGGGGAAATTTGACTCTGTGTGTGTGTGTGTGTGTGTGTGTGTGTGTGTGTGTGTGTGTGTGTGAGAGAGAGAGAGAGACAGAGAGACAGAGAGACAGAGACAGAGCTGATACAGAAAGAGAGACAGAGAGACATACAGAGACAGAGATGAGACAGAGACAGAGAGGGAGAGAAAGACAGACAGAAAGATAGAAAAAGAAAAAGAGAGACAGACAGACAAAGACAGAGACAGAGACAGACCGATACCAGAGAGAAACAGAGACAGATGCAGAAAAAAGACAGAAACAGAAACAGAGAGATAGAGACAGACAGAAACAAAGACACAAAGAAAAAGAGATAGAGACAGAAAGGCAGAGAGATTCATGTGAAAGCACATTAATAAAAGCACCAATAGATAGGCTGAGCTTCACTAACTTTATAACTAAATACATCTGTAGATTTTTCATTTACAGCATTTGCAATTAATTGTTAGAATTCCTCCCCCTCTGGGGGGAAAATATAACATAATCACCATACGATTACTGCCTCTATTTTTGTTAATTGATAATGTTATAAAAGAATGTAATTAAAAACTCCATAATGCTCTACCTTCCAGCTGCCCAGTTTGTAACAAGACATTCATTCCTACTGTGCTAAGAACTGCTTGTAGTTTCATGGAAATGTAATGCTGCCAAGTGTAATCAATGAAATGCTGCTCTCTTACGCCAAGCTGCCACGCACAAGCCATCCTGGCCAGGCTTTAAAAGGTTAGGGCACTTAGACTGACGCTAAAGATTGTCTGTGCCAGGTTTAGTCAAGGAGACAGATATTGAACATGTAGCACGTTTATTTCCTGCTTTTCTAGGAGTAGGGCTTGAGATATGAACCTGAAGACAGAGCACCAGACAATATGGGGGCAAGATATTTTCAGCATGTTTCTCTTGAGGACTGTTGAATTCTTTTCAAATCATTGACTTATTAAAGAATTTAGCCCCATTATGCATATTTTAATTCCCTTTTGGAAGGCATCGTGAGTCTCATACTTTTTTTTGAATGCTTTCTTTTTACTTTTCAGTTTTGAATTTATCTTTTATAGTTAAACATGATAGCACTTGTTCATATGTCTTTGTTTTGTTAGCGTTATTCTAAATTCTGAGCAAAAATTATGAGATGGGAAACCAGTATGTTTTAGGGATCTTGGAGTGATGGTAAAAGGGACTTTCCAATGGGAATGCTGCCCAGGTTGGGGATGAAATGGCTCAGGTACAATACTGAAGGAATACTTAATGACAATTATGCAGTAGGAAGTTTGGCAGTGAGTAGTAGATTTGGCAGAGAGATCATCCCCAAAATCTGGAGCTGGACAAGACCTAAGAAAACACTTGCAATGGGACTAAGTTGTAAGGTAAAATTTTGAAAGCAGATCCTCTGGTTCTACATGCACCAAGCTGCTTCCAAATCCATTTCAATTCAACAGTATTTATTAAGAGTCTACTATGAGCAAGGCAATTTAGAGGAAGTCAACTTTTTTTTTTCTCTGACTGCCCTGCCTGGAAGTACCCTCTCTATCATTCTAATTCAGCAAATGTTTATTAAGTTTCTATTATATGCAGAGCACTGTTACTTCTGATGGCAGCTAACCCTCAATAACCCTCCTGAATAATCTGGAAACAATGTAGCATTAATAGTTCTAAGACTGTAATGCCTGCCATCAGAGAGACTAAGACTGGAGGTCAGGTTGATAACATTTAAAATGGCTTTAAGATTTGCCAAGTACTTTATGAATATCTTATTTAATCCTCACAATAATCCAGGGAGGTAGGTATTCCAATTTTCAGATGAGGAAACTGAGGGAAACAGAAGTCAAATAAAAATACACATCTCTCTTCTTTGGAGTACTTGAAATTATGGCTGTGACTTAGCTGATGCCATGGTTAGTTTTGCTAAATAGATTTTATTTCTTCTTTCAAAGCAATCAGGTGGTGAAGTGGAGAGAATATTAGATTTGGAGCCCAGCCCCATTCAACTTCCCTCAACTGTATATGGGGATAATAATAATACCTAACTCACAAAATTGCCCTAAGGATTAGATGATATAATACTTGTAAAATGTTTAGCCAGTGCCTGGAATATAGTAAGCACTTAATAAATGTGCATTCCTTTACCTTTCTTTTTTATTCTTTGTTATAAGAGTCAGGTTGCTGATTAAGGGAATAGAAAAAGATATGTTTAGAAATGAAGGTGATGCAAAAATTTTAAAATAATAATAAAGAATTATGTTCAACCTGTCAGATTGGCTAAGGTGACAGGAAAAGATAATGACGAATGTTGGAGGGGATATAGGAAAACTGGGACACTGATACATTGTTGGTGGAACTGTGAACGGATCCAATCATTCTGGAGAGCAATTTGGAACTATGCTCAAAAAGTTATCAAACTGTGCATACCCTTTGACCCAGCAGTGTTTCTATTGGGCCTATATCCCAAAGAGATCTTAAAGGAGGGAAAGGGACCCACATATGCAAAAAATGTTTGTGGCAGCCCTTTTTTTTTAATTAAAACATTTTATTTGCAAAACATATGTGTAGTTAATTCTTCCACACTGACCCTTACAAAACTTTCTGTTAAAAATTTTTCCCCCCTAGTCCCCACCCTTCCCCTGGATGTCAGGAAATCCACTACATATTAATTATATTAAAATACTTGACAAATCGAATATATGTATACATATTTCCACACTTATTGTTGTGAAAGAAAAATCGTATCTACAAGAAAAAAAAATCTGAGAAAGGAAACACAATGCAAGCAAACATCAATAGAGAGCATGGAAATGTTATGTTGTGGTCCACATTTCATATCCCTCTCTCTGGGTGTATATGGCTTTCTTCACTGAACAATTGGTACTGGTTTGAAACATTTCATTGTTGCAGAGAGCCATGTCCATCAGAATTGATCATCATATAGTCTTGTTGTTGCCGTGTATAATGATCTGGTTCTGCTCATTTCACTCAGCATCAGTTCATGCAAGTCTCTCCAGGCCTGTTTGAAATCGTCCTGCTGGTCATTTCTTATAGAACAATAATATTCCATAACATTCATATACCATAGTTTTTTCTGCCATTCTCCAACTGATGGGCATCCATTCAGTTTCCAGTTTCTAGCCACTACAAAAAGGGCTGCCACAAACATTCTTGCACATATGGGTCCCTTTCCTTCCTTTAAGATCTCTTTGGGATATAAGCCCAATAGAAACACTGCTGGGTCAAAGGGTATGCACAGTTTGATAACTTTTTGAGCATAGTTCCAAATTGCTCTCCAGAATGGCTGGATCCGTTCACAGTTCCACCAACAATGTATCAGTGTCCCAATTTTCCCACTTCCCCTCCAACATTCATCATTATCATTTCCTGTCTTTTTAGCAAATCTGACAAGTGTGTAGTGATACTTCAGAGTTGCATTTCTCTGATCAATAGTGATTTGGAGCACCTTTTCATACGACTAGAAATAGTTTTAATTTCATCGTCTGAAAATTATCTGTTCATATCCTTTGACCATTGGAGAATGGTTTGAATTCTTATAAATATGAGATAATTCTCTATATATTTTAGAAATGAGGCCTTTATCAGAACTCTTAAATGTAAAGATGATTTCCCAATTTATCTCCTCTAATCTTGTCTGCGTTAGCAAAAGTACAAAAACTTTTTAACTTAATAGAGTCAAAATTATCTATCTGGTGTTCAATTAAGAGTTCCAGTTCTTCTTTGGACATAAATTTATACCATCTCCACAGGTCTGACAGGTAAACTATACTACGCTCCTCTAATTTACTTATAATATCACTCTTTATATCCAAATCATGAACCCGTTTAGATCTTATCTTGGTACATGGTGTTAGGTGTGGGTCAAGCCCTAATTTCTTCCATACTATTTTCCAATTTTCCCAGAAGTTTTTGTCAAATAGGAGTACTTATCCCAGAAGCTGGGGTCTTTGGGTTTATCAAACACTAAATTGCTATAGTTATTGCCTAGTTTGTCCTGAGATCCTATCCTATGCCACTGATCGACTACTCTATTTCTTAGCCAGTACCAAATGGTTTTGATGACCGTGTGGCAGCCTTTTTTGTAATGGCTAGAAACTGGAAACTGAATGGACGCTGATCAATTGGAGAATGGCTGAATAAATTATGGTATATGAATGTCCTGTAATATTATTGTTCTGTAAGAAATGACCAGCAGGATGATTGCAGAGAGGCCTGGAAAGACTTGCATGAACTGGTGCTGAGTGAAATCAACAGAGCCAGGAGATCATTGTACACAGCAACAAGAAGATTATATGATGATCAATTCTAATGGACATGGCTCTCTTCAACAATGAGATGTTTCAAACTAGTTCCTATTGTTCAGTGATGAAGAAAGCCATATACATCCAGGGAGAGGCTTGTGGGATCTGAGTCTGGATCACAACATAGCATTTTTACACTCTCTATTGATGTTTGCTTGCATTATGTTTTCCTTCTCAGTTTTTTTTTTCCTGTAGATCCGATTTTTCTTGTATAGCAAGATAACTATGTAAATATTTATACACATATTCGATCTGTCAAATATTGTAACATAATTAACATGTATTAGACTTCCTGCCATCTAGGGGAGGGGGTGGGAGGAAAGAGGGAAAAATTTGTAACAGAAAGCTTTACAAGGGTCAATGCTGAAAAATTACCTATGCATATGTTTTGCAAATAAAAAGCTTTAATTAAAAAAAAGAATTAAGTTTAAATGCAAAATAAAATAATGCATTCATTTGAAGGGGTATTTGATAATAGATGGATGGATCTTGGAAAAGGAAGCGCATGAGTCATCATACAAATGACACCATACTAAAAGAAAGTAAAAAGAAAAGAAGGAAAAGTACTAGAATAGATTAAAGATATTGCCTTTAGGATCTTTTAAGTGCTTCTGAGACAAGATAAGTGAAGGGACTGAGTCAATATTTGTACAATGAACTCATCAACTTTTAAAAGATTTTTGATGTCATTAAGCCAGAGGATGCTTTGCTGCTTAGAAAAGCACCCGCAGAATTTGTGGTTATTTCATGAAGTTGCACCTAGTTATAATGATTTGAGTCATGTCTGATGAATCACCCATTACTAATGATGTGAAACAGGTTTATGTTAGATATTTACATTTACTCCATTTTTTTTCATGAAGTCATTTATAAGGCTGTAGAAATAAGAACGGAAGAAGATGCTGGGAATGGGGGTTTAGACTTAAAATGGTGGAGTATAGGTAGCAACCCAGCTAAATTCTCTCATCATTCCCTTCCAAACAACTTTAAAATAGTGCCTCAAGTTGAATTTTGAAGTGGCAGAGTCAACAAAAGGTAAGAGTTAAGACATTTTTCTAGCCTTAAAAAAGACTAGCCTTTGGCAGGAGAGGTTTGTGATGTCAGTGGGGAAGCCTCGTTCAGACCCCAGCAGCACTTGCAATGGATCTTACAAGTGAACCCAAAAGTGGCAACAATAAGCAGCAGCAGCTTTAGAGGTCTTCCCACAGAGACATTAAAGGGATGAGGCAATGGTCAAAAAGAGGTTACAGAAGATCTTTCTCAATCACTGTGTAAATTTGGCACTGATTGACAACTTCATTGTCTTTAAACAGTTCTATGTTGCAGTCCTAGGGCAGAGAGGAGTACTTCTTGTCCGACACAAAAAAGAAGGCTCCCTGGTTTCACTTCCAAGGCAAAAATAAAATAAAATAAAATAAAATAAAATAAAAT
>JAJPUD010002112.1:284327-317247 GCA_023553655.1 Myrmecobius fasciatus | reverse complement strand
TAAAATAAAATAAAATAAAATAAAATAAAATAAAATAAAATAAAATACAATAAAATAAAATACCAGTACTTGCAATTACAGGAACAGGGAATCTGGTCACAATTCCAGGTTCAAGAGGAGCAGTTCTGCGCTTGTGGTTATAGAGGAATAGGGGCTTTTCCTAGTTAAAAAGCAGAGTATGGACCAGAAGAGCAATTATCATACCGTATCCCTGGATCACCCCACTTTGGAAGCACAAAAAACTTGCATCCATAGAAGTAGTTTTGAAAACAGCAACATAAAAAAGTCTGAAGCTTGGAACAGTACCTCCCACCATACAGTGAACAAATATCAACTTCAAAGTTAAATTAAAAGCCAAGAAGTAGACTGGAAAAATGAGCAAACCACAACAAAATAGAACTTGGCCACAAAATAACCCACTACAGTGGCAAGAAAGACTAAGATATAAATCAGAAGAAGACAACAATGTGAAAACAGCTACAACCAAAGCTGAGAGAAATAATAGTATCTAACTAACAACATATATGCAACATGTTTTACATCTTGATAGTACCTAACAGCATATGTGAAACATGTTATATATCTTGAAGCACAATATAAATGCTAGCTATTTTTTAGTGAAATTCAACACTAATATTAATGGCTTTATTATAAAATGACATTGAGTTAGGACAATATTAAGTGATATTGAATATATTTACTATGTAAATATTAGAGAATTTACTTTGTGAATATTTTTCTCAACTAAATTTCTTTTTTTTTAACAGAATTTGTCAATAAATTTGTCACTGGCATGCCCAGATTGATATAACATTAAAAATAACTAATAGGCAATGATATTTACACTTCTTTCTTACCTTTCATCTAAATAATGAAGTTTATAACTTTGTGTATTAAAAGTGTTTATTTTCAATAACCCAGCTTGTTTTTTTCAAAACTTTAAAAGGCTAAATTTTAAAATAATATAATAGCTCAAAAAAGATCCAATTTCATTCTATATTAAACAACAATAGTTACTTATTTTATGACCCCTTCCTCCAGTTTTCCACAGACATACACATACACTTTTTCTTCTACCCCTAGGAAAATAAAGAAAAAATTATAAAAAGAAATCAATGGAAATAAAAATAAGCCAGATAAAAATTCATGGCAGTTGGGTCATGGAAGGGAAAGAGAAACACAGAAACTTCCACATTAAGTAATTCAAGGGGGCGGAGCCAAGATGGCGAACTGCAGACAGCTTTCTCTGTGAACTCCTTTGGGACCTTCCCTCAAACCCAGACAAAGTGAGCCTTGGAACTGGTTTGTGAGTGAAGGCTCCGCCAAACATTTGGACTACAACGCACTTCTATCAAAAATCTACCTTGAAAGAACTCCGGAAAAGGTTAGCCTCAGGGGAAATCGGCCGCTGGTCGCGATCAGACTCCAGCCAGGGCGGAAGTCAGGGCTGCGATAGAGGGCCAGATTTAAGGCACCCAGGAAGCCCCTGGGAGACGCCTGGGCCACTTTGCTCTGCTTGCGGGCAGGTGCCTTGACAGATCTGCCTTTGGTAAAGGGTGGATCGAGAGAAGCTGAAAACGTGGTCCTAGTGCGAATCTAGCCCCACCAGCCTCAGACCGGAAGTCAACTCGGCAAACTGCCTCAGGGCAAATACAAATCGTTGCAGTTTTCTCTGTTTTTGACCAATATCCCAACTTTAAACCATGAGCAAGAAGCAGAAGAGAGCTCTCACCATAGAAAGCTTTTACGGAGAAAAAATAGAACAGTCCCCAGATCCTGACATTATGAAAACAATCCCAGATGAAGCCACAAAGGCAGACTTAAGTTGGTCTCCCTTTCAGAAGGCTTACCTGGATGATTGTATTAAGAATCTCAAAAGAGAGCTAGAAGAAGAATGGGGAAATAAATTGAGATCAGGGCAACAGAAATATCAAAAACTGGAAAATAGGACTGGTGAATTGGAAAAAGAAAACAGTTCATTGAAAAACAAAATTGGTGAATTGGAAAAAATCACCAACTCACTGGAAAATAAAAATGGTGAACTGAAAAACAAAATTGGTGAATTGGAAAAAGACAACAATTCACTGAAAAACAAAATTGGTGAATTGGAAAAAGACAACAATTCACTGAAAAATAAATCTGGCAAAATGGAAAAAGAATGCATTGAATCAAGAAACTCAATTGGCCAGCTACAAAAGGAGCTAAAAAAGATAACTGAAGGAAATAATACTTTAAAAATTAAAATTGAACAAATAGAAGTAAATGACTCAATAAGACTTCAAGAATCAGTTAAACAAAAACAAAAAATGAAGAAATAGAAGAAAATATGAAATATCTCCTAGGAAAAACAACTGACTTGGAAAACAGATCCAGGAGAGACAATTTAAGGATTATCGGACTCCCTGAAAGCCACGATGAAAAAAAGAACCTGGATGCTATCTTCCAGGAAATCATGAAAGAGAATTGCCCTGATGTTTTAGAATCAGAAGGCAAAATTGGCATTGAAAGAATTCACCGATCACCTCCAGAAAGAGACCCCAAAATTAAAACCCCAAGGAATATCGTGGCCAAATTTCAGGACTATCGCACCAAGGAAAAGATATTGCAAGCAGCTAGAAAGAAACAGTTCAAATACCGAGGAACTGTCATTAGAATTACACAGGATCTGTCAGCTTCCACTTTAAAGGATCGAAGGGCCTGGAACCAGATATTCCGAAAGGCAAAAGAACTTGGATTACAGCCAAGAATAAGTTATCCAGCTAGAATGAGCATCATCTTCCAGGGAAGAAGATGGTCATTCAATGATACAGGAGAATTTCACCTATTTCTAATGAAAAGACCTGATCTGAACAAAAAATTTGACCTCCAAGTAGAGAACTCAAGAGAAGCATAAAAAGGTAAAAAGGAAGACTCTTGAGAACTATATTTCTACTATAGGTATCCTTTAAAGAATGGCAGTATAATTTGATTTTTCTTTGATAATAATGGAAAAGAAATTAGAGGTGGAAGGGATACCATACTGAAAAAGAAAAAGGGGGGAGGGGGGAAAGGAGGCAAAATAAAGTAAAAATAAAGGAGGTAAAATAAGGCAAAATCTCATAAAGAGACATAGAAGATCTAATATAATTGAGGGAAAGAAGGGAGGGCGCTGAGTATTGTGTAAACCTTACTCTCATTAGATTGGACTCTAAGAGAGTATATCAGACACATTTGGCTTCAAAGAAAGGCCTGACCCTCCTTGTGGGAAGGTAGGAGGGAGGGGAGAAAAGGAAAGGGATAAACTAATAGAAGGATTAGGGGAAAGGTATAAAGGGGAGGGAGGGACTCTAAAGGGAGGAGGATTATTGGTGGGAGGTGGTCATCAAGAGCAAAGTACTGGGGAGGGGGGAAGGGAGAGAGGGGAAAGGGAAGAGAAAATCATAACTCTGGGTAAATAATATGGCAGGGAATACAGATATAGTTATTTTAACTGTGAATGTGAATGGGATGAACTCTCCCATAAAACAGAAGCGGGTAGCAGACTGGATTAAAAGCCAGAATCCTACAATATGTTGTTTACAAGAAACACATCTAAAACATAGAGATACATACAGAGTGAAGGTAAAGGGCTGGAGCAGAATCTTCTATGCTTCAGGTGAACAAAGAAAGGCAAGGGTAGCAATCCTTATCTCGGATCAAGTAAAAACAAAAATAGATCTAATTAAAAGAGATAAGGAAGGAAACTACATTTTACTAAAGGGTTCCATAGACAATGAAGCAGTATCAATACTTAACATATATGCACCAAGTGGTATAGCATCCAAATTCCTAGAGGAGAAGTTAAGAGAGATGCAAGGAGAAATAGACAGTAATACTATACTAGTGGGAGATCTCAACCTTGCTCTCTCAGAATTAGATAAATCAAATTCCAAAATAAATAAGAAAGAAGTTAGGGAGGTTAACAAAAGGCTAGAAAAGTTAGGTATGATAGATCTCTGGAGGAAATTGAATGGTGATAGAAGGGAGTATACTTTTTTCTCAGGGGTTCATGGAACTTATACAAAAATTGATCATGTGTTAGGGCATAAAAACCTCAAAATCAAATGCAGAAAAAGTAATTCAAGTATTGTAGTTAAGTATAAATGTAGTAAACTTTTACTGCCTATTATATGCAGAATATTGTACCAAGAGTTAAGACTATAAAGATTAATTTACCAATCAAGAAGTAGTTACTGTATAAGACACTGTCTTGGGTGCTGAGGATACAACTGTTGAGATAGTTGTGTAGTCATTTTTCAGTCATGTACAAATCTTCATGACCCTGCTTGGGGTTTTCTTGATGAAGATATAGAAGTGATTTGCCATTTCCTTCCTCAGATAATTTTTACAGATGAGGATCTAAAGCAAACAGCATTAAATGATTTGCTCAGGGTCACATGGCTAGTAAGTATCTGAGGTCAAATTTGAATTCGCAAAAATTAGTCTTCCTGACTCCAGACCTATTTGCTTAACATTGAGTTTACATGAGAAATTATACAGCAATTGCCCCCAAGAAGGTTACAGAATAATAACTCTGATTTACAATATTTGAGGGATTCAATTATAAATGTTTGTTTTGTTTTTTTGTTTATTTGAATGGTAGCAATATTCTGGTATCTTAAGGTTTCAAGAAACTTCAAATAAGAGAATTCTAACAATGAAAGAGAAAATGGGAGAGAAACAGCATGAAAATTCCAAAATGGTAAAACTGGCAATTGACACATAATAAATGCTTGTTGACTACGCCAGAGTAAGAAACTTTTGATCATAGCTTGAAAAATACTAAGAATAAATGAAACAAAGAAAACAACATGTGATAAAAAATAGTTTTCTACTAGTACAACTGAAATATCTGACTGAACAATGTGAAACAGTAATTTTTGAGATAAATTCAACTTCATGTAATTTCTATAGCAGTATCCACCAGAACAACAGTAAAAGTTAGCTATGTAACAGAATATACGGATGCACTGGGCTGCTCTGCATTAAGGGTAAGTATGTTGTTGAGAAAAAAGAAAAGAAATATTATTAGAAAGGGGTCATAGGGAGGAAAGTCAGGACTAAGAATAACTTTTTTGTTTGTTTGTTTGTTTGTTTTTATGAGAGCAGCTAACTTTTTGCCTCTTGCTGCCAGCAGCAAGTAGTGTTTCAGTAAGGAGATTCAATAAGGAGATACAGATTTGTAATTTCATTAGACTTTCTCACCTGATATTTTCATAGGCAATTTTCTTACTCACTATGAAAATTGTGATCTTTAAATGTCACATCAAAAGGCCGGGTTTAAAACAACAAACATAACAGCTCAGAAAGTAATCCAAATTCAATTTATATTAACAACAATTAATTGCTACCTATTTTATGACTATCTCCTCCAGTTTCCTCCCCTTGTACACACAACATACACTTTTTTCTATCCCTAGAAAAATGAAGAAAAAATTATTAGGAGAAATAAATGGAGATAAAAATGAGCCATTAAAGAACTTATGACAGTTGAGTCACTGAAGGGAAAGAGAAACAGAAAAATAGAGTCCATGTTTAATATTTAATGATCATATTAGTAACTAGGAAAAGAACCCCAGATAGAATAAAAACACATGAAAGATATTCTATATATTAAGACATTTGTTGCTTTGCATGGTTATGTTTGGAATACAACATGAAAGTTATCATCATTTTTCTGATACTCAACAGAAAAGTAGTTGCAAAGAAAAGATACCTTATGTGTAGATGTTTTTATTCTCTGATCTCTATCATGGTAACCTAGTGGGACTTTCTGTATCTACTAATATAAAGTAAACATAATTTCAGTTAGTTCAAGTCAAGGTTTTTCTATTCAAGTTTGTCTAGCAAAAGTCAATGTTCAACCAACCTATCATGTCATTCCTCAAGTGTATAGAGTTTATATTATTGGAGATCAGCCAGGATCAATAAACAGACAAAGAACAAACAAGCCTTCACACAGACCATCCTTTATTGCTGGAAAAAAATCCTAACAACACTCAGGGCAAAGCTTTGTCCTATACATCACTGCAATTCACAATTTCAAAAACTCATATTATATGTAAACATCACTGTTAGTTACATCTTCTTTAAACTAGTAGCTCTACTGTTGTCCAAAAAGTCCCTATGGGAAGAATGCTGTCATGAATAATTCAAGTGACAAGACTCTACAAGTTAGCATATTCTGGCTTTTGTTTTTGTTGTTTTATAAGGCAATTGGGGTTAAGTGATTTGCCCAGGGTCATACAGCTAATAAGTATTGTGTCTGAGTCTGGATTTGAACTCAGGTCCTCCTGACTCCAGGGCCAATGCTCTATTCACTGTGCCATCTAACATAGTCTGACTTTTATATAATACCAACCCTGTAGCCTCAATTATAGTGGAAACAATATACCTACTCCAGTTCCATGATATCTCTTGTGGTAGAAATAGGTGAAGAGAACCTGCAAAAAGAGTCACATTCAGAATTGATTCTTCTTTTCTAAGTTATCATATAATTCTTCCTGGAAAAATCTTTAAAAACTGGCATATTAGTATAACAGCAGTAATGATTTCTACGGAAGAACATGGGATACCATAAGAAACCTTTCAGACCCTGTTTAGCTATTCTCCAACAACCTGCTTCAGGGCATCTCTAGTATTCTGCACCATCCTTTTAGCCTGACCCCTTTTCAAGAGTGATGAGTAATAATCATGACAAGTTGAGTAATGTTTCTCTTCACAAATTCCTTAAACTCAACGTAGATAAAAACAGTGTAGAACCAACTTCAGAAATAATAGCAGAAGGCAACTTGAGGGGTGAAAATAATCGGTCTGAAGCCGTGACTGTTTCAGGAGGGGTTTACAAGGAAACTGCCCAAATTCAAGGGATGTGGAGGAGGATATAAGAATCAGTATGGATTGTTAACCAAGTTCCCATAGAAAAGTAAAGGCCACTGACATGGTATTCCAAGTGACTGCATATGGATTGTTAACAAAGATCTCTTAAATACTTCCCCTAGAAAGAAAAAGCCACTGACATGGAGTTCCAAGTCACTGTGAACATTCAGACTTCCTTAAAAAATGCTTTCATGCTTGGAGAAAAGCTTCTAAATGAATGTTTTTCTATAAGCAGCTCTTAGATATGATTCATGTAGTTTTGTCAAGATAGCTTGATGACTACCTTCTGGAACAGCAACATGATTTTCTCATAAAAGACATTTTATGAGCAGTTAAGGCATGTTGACAGATTAAGAATGGTTTGAATTTCCCAGATAATTCCAACTCCTTCACACCCAATTCAAGACATAGGATAATCAAGGATTTTGTGCAGTGAATCATACAATTTGGTCACCTTGCAGAGGTAGATCAGAAAGATCTATTTGAAACTTCCACAGGAGATGAGACAATACAACATGAAGCTAGGGTTATCTTTTTTGCTTTTCTTGCATCCTAGTGTTTATACAATGTCCAGCACATAGGATATGCTTAATAAATGTATGTTGACTGATAGACTGGATCTCAGGACATCAGCATTATGCTTTTCTCTTTTTATAGTCAAATCATAAGTACTGAACAAAAGTCTTCAGTGCTTAATATGACATGACATAATTAAAATTGAAGATTTATCCTTTGCATCATCAAATGAATCCTATAATCTCCCAGAAGAATTTTAATACTCTTTCTTTCTCTTATTCAATCCTTTGGCAAAATGATGATCATTTTCAATGTCTATACAAGATACAAATACTGATGGAAGATCTATATAAGTTATCCATCAAATTAGACATTATAATTTAGAAAATAGACATTGTTCATTCACTTCATTATCCCCTATATTCATAAGTCTGTTACACTTCCGTGGTAACTCTCAGCCAGGATTCATAGGTTAAGTCACAGTGAATATGAGAAGTCCACATCCGGGGTACCCTATGACTCTATACTGTTAAAAATACATCTCATAACCCTTACCAGTGTAGTTACCTTTGAGTAGTACCTTTAAGCACTTATCTTCTAGTAGACACAATTAATATAAAACAAAAGCTTTTGTGGAATTATCATTGCCAGAATGGTAGCTATAAAATATTTTTACTATAAACCTGGGGCACACTCTCCCACAAATATACACAACATCAATGAAAATGAGGACACATACTAGCAAAGAGGCACCCATTTAGAAAATCTATGTGGCCCATGCAACTCATACCTATGATGCTGAAAAACCCCATTGTTCTTTCTCTTCTTGCAGTCCCTCATGCTGATCCTTCACTGGACACAAGTCTCTTCTGGAACAGTTACTTGACTTCCTGAGGATATTTCTCTTTGCATATCACCTCCAAATGGCCAGAGATTGCTTTCTTCTTAACTCACAGAGCTCACAATTTTCAAAGTTATATGTATTTGCCTATACATACAGATAATCTAAGTGTACATCCTAATCTATATAATAGACGTTTCAACCATTTGCTTTTTCCTACATGAATGGTTAAGATAAATTCTTCTGAATGTTTATGAATATTTTCCCTGCTTTTATTCTTTTTTCTTTTAAAAATATTTCCCCCTCAATTACATGTTAAAATGTTTTAAATATTTTTTAACCTTTTCAGTTTCAAATACTTCTCTTCTACTCCTCTCTTCCCCCTCTCCTCAACCCTCATGTGGTAGGTTATACATGTGCAATCATGTAAAACATTTTCATATTGGTCATTCTGTATGACTCAAATAAAATGAGAATTAAAAAAAGAAAGTAAAAATAGCATGCTTCAGTCTGTATTCAAAAAATACATCAATTGTTTTTCTGAAGGTGGATAGTATGCTTCATCATCAGTCCTTGGGGAATGTCTTGGATCATTGTATTGCTGAGAATACCTATGTCTTTCATAGTTCTTCATCATGAGTATCTTTTAATTAGCTTTGCAGTATTCTGAGGTTTGATGAAACTAGTATATCATTCACAAACAGGAGTGTCTACACCAGTGCAGTCAAATTCATGTAAAAAGGGGCCACTAAATCGTACTGCATAAAGATCCCTGGAGGCATGTTATCTTAGAAAACCACATATTAACATTGTTCTACTGCATTTATATTTATGTTGTTAAATATTTTCCAATAATATGTTAATCTCATTCTGGAGTCACTCAGGAGTGTTGTGGGAAGCACATTTGACACCTCTGATCTAGACAACCTCACCATTAGTGAGGAATTCTGCTTCAACTTAGATTCTGTTCTTGATTTTCTTCTATGATCTTGGTGAACACCTTTGGCAAATATACATATCTCTGTTTTGTTTTTCCTGATATTAATGATCAAATTATTTTCACAAAAATTATAAAAAATTGGAAAATTGGCATATAGATGAGAAGCAATGATGGACTTTAACAAAGCCATAATGTCACACATATGAAGACCTAATCATTCCTCAAGGACTATGGGCATAATTAGAATGTAGCTAAGCAGGTATAAGAAAGTGATTAAAAAGAGAAAATATAACTGTGAAGCCCCTAAGCATTTAAATGCTTTTACGATTTTCTGAGAGACATTAGTATTGCACAGAATCAGATTTGAAGGATAAAAGAAATCTTAAGAAATGGAACTATTACTTACTCCTCTTAATTTTATGAGATCCTCACTTGTGGTGAGCTGCTCCTGTTGTGAACCAAGATAACTGTCTCTGAGAAAGAAGAAAGTAGAGAATACCCACTAATGACAGTTGTTATTGAGATCAATTTTTAAAGATATATTGTATATCTTTGATTCTTGTATTCTTTGAGGAGTCTCAGCAATTCATGTCTTCAGAATTTTCCGTTTCTTTACTTGTTTGCAAATTGATCTCTCAATGTCCTTATAACTCTATCATCTCCAGTGCTGATTTTCTCTATGTACACTTGTTTGAATATTGCTGTTTTCTCTATCTCTCTTCTTTGTACTACCATTTCTTCATACTCTAAAAAATACATCCATATTTGTGATGTTCGAGTTCAAATGTTTTCTTATCCTGGATAATAAATAAAGTTTGTTATAAAAAATTTGCAAATCATTTTCACTTTTGTTGCTACCTTTCCGTTTTCATCTTTAAATGGCCACAGATGATTATTTTTAGTGAGATCTCACTAATCTTTCTTCAAACTGACTTTTCGTATCTTGTTTACATATTTCTTCTATGAGGTGGTATTGTTCATGATCTTCCATCATTCTTCTCCATAAGATTTTACAAACAATTTTACATTCAAAATTGGTGTTGCTCTTGGTTTTCATCTCACGAACATATAAATAATAAAAACACTAACATTGCACCACAGTACTCCCTAGTTATTTATGAGTGTGCTTGCAAATCAGGCAATATCCTAAGGCATCTACAAATGACGTTCTTAATATGATATAATACCAAGGGGCGTAAGATCTAGCCAAATAACTAGCTGAAGGTGTTTCACAATGTTTTCTTTTCCTTCATTTTGAAACCTAAATGAAATTTAAAATAAATTTAATTGACATGACTTGGATTTGCTCATACAGAATAAGAGGTTTTCTTTTTAAATGTGTGTCTTTAGCATTTTGATGTCAATGCTAAATAGAGATAACCATGAGTGTAACATTGACAAACATATGTTATCTCAAACCCAGAGTTCAAAGCTTGCATCAAAATAGGCTCTCTTGGGGCAGCTAGGTGGCGCAGTGGTTAGAGCACCAGCCCTGAAGTCAGGAGGACCTGAGTTCAAATCTGGTCTCAGATACTTCCTAGCTGTGTGACCCTGGGCAAGTCACTTAACCCCAATTGCCTCAGCAAAAAGCAAAAAAAAAAAAAAAAATAGAAAGAAAAAAAAAATAGGCTCTCTTTCTCTTATGTACTTTATCTGACATATTTAGAAGGGTAACTGCTGATTGGTTTCATTATTACTTTGTAAAAATGGGGAGCTATAATTGTGTAATTGAGAACATGATTCTCCCTCACTTCTGACACCATTACTTATCACATATACTGTGTCGATATAAATTCAAAACATCTGGATGCAAACCTCAAATTAAATGGCTACAAAAACACATTGGGAAACTTTTGATTTCTATAGATCTGATAGAAAATAATGCTATAGGACGTCTTATGCCCTTGTATTTTTTATTATTTTCACATTTGAAAATTAAGACAATTTTTCTTGATGAAAATGAAAAGAAATATGTATTTTGCAGGTATTTGGTCTACTACAATATCCAAAGGATAAAGTATAGCATATAATAGATAATAAGAAAAAGGAAATGCTGGAACACAGGTGAGTAATTACAGAACAATTTATATTTGGTTAGCACTTGTATGCTTCATAAAGCATTTTGCCTGCATTTTTTCATTTGATAATTCCAATACTGCTATGTGGTAGGTGATCCAGTTTATTTTCATCTTTTATAAATTTTTGAGGAATTTTATAATTGAGGAAACTGATGCTTAATAGGCATATAGTTTTGCAAAAGTTTAACATTAATGATGGAACTCAAGCCCAAATATTTTGATGGTTGTACTATAACTGTTTCTTTAGCTAGTAGAATATAGATAAATGCATTGATCTGAATAAAAAAATAGATTCTGAATGAAAAAAACAAAACAAATCTTAGTCATTGGAAAGCAGTTTAGCACAGGGCAACCAGGTGATGCAGTGGATAGCATGCTGGCCTAGAGTCATGAAGACCTGATTTCAAATTTGGCCTTAGACCCTTAACTTGTGGTGCTGGGCAAGCCTCTTAACTTCTTTGTCTCATTTTTTCTCATCTATATGGTGGCAATGATAACAGCATTTGCCTAACATGATTGTTCTGAAGACCAAATGAGAAAATAATCGCAATGCACTTAGCACAATGCCTAGTATATAGTAACCACCATAGAAATTTTAATTACTATCATTATTATTATATATTTAAGGAGTGATAAAGAAAATAAATAACCAAACAAAAGTCATGGTAATGCTAAAAGATCAAGATTAAAACTAAAGAGCTCTGGATTCTAAACTCACCTCTTTCACAAATAAACTTAGGGCTAGTCATTTTTTTTATTAAAACTTTTTATTTGTATAACATATATGTGGGTATTTCCCCAACATTGATCTTTACAAAGCTTTCCATTATAAATTTTACCCCCAGTCCCCTCCCCTCCCCTAGATGGCAGGAAGTGCACTACATGTTAATAATGTTGAAATGCTTGAGAAGTTATGCAAGAAAAATCCTATCTACAAGAAAAAAAAAAAAGAATCAGAGAAAGGCAACCCAATGCAAGCAAATGTAAATAGAGATCATGAAAATGTTATGTTGTGGTCCATATTTCATTTCCCTCTCTCTGGGTGTATATGGTTTTCTTCAGTGAACAATTGGTACTGGTTTGAGACAATTCTTTGCTGCAGAGAGCCATGTCCATCAGAATTGATCATCATGTAATACTGTTGTTGCTGTGTATGATGATCTCCTGGTTCTGCTCGTTTCACTCAGCATCAGTTCATGCAAGTCCCTCCAGGCCTCTCTGAAATCATCCTGCTGGTCGTTTCTTACAGAGCAATAATATTCCATAACATTCATATACCATAATTTATTCAGCCACTCTCCAATTGATGGGCATCCCTTCAGTTTCCAGTTTCTAGCCACTACAAAAAGGGCTGCCACAAACATTCTTGCATGTGTGGGTCCCTTTCCCTCCTCTAAGATCTCTTTGGGATATAGGCCCAGTAGAAACACTGCTGGGTCAAAGGGTATGCACAGTTTGACAACTTTTTGAGCATAGCTCCAAATTGCTCTCCAGAATGGTTGGATCCGTTCACAGTTCCACCAACAATGTATCAGTGTCCCAGTTTTCCCACATCCCCTCCAACATTCATCGTTATCTTTTCCTGTCATTTTAGCCAATCTGACAGGTGTGTAGTGGTACCTCAGAGTTGTCTTAATTTGCATTTCTCTGATCAATAGTGATTTGGAGCAACTTTTCATATGACCAGAGATGGTTTTAATTTCATCATCTGAAAATTGTCTGTTCATATCCCTTGACCACTTATCTATTGAAGAGTGGCTTGAATTCTTATATATATGAGACAATTCTCTCTATATTTTAGAAATGAGGCCTTTATCAGAACCATTAAATGTAAAGATGATTTCCCAATTTGATGCTTCCCTCCTAATCTTGTCTGCATTTGTTTTGTTTATACAGAAACTTTTTAACTTAATATAATCAAAATTATCCATCTGGTGTTTAATTAGGAGTTCCAGGTCTTCTTTGGACATAAATTTGTTCCATCTCCACAGGTTTGAGAGATAAACTATATTACGTTCCTCTAACTTGCTTACAAAGTCCCTCTTTATATCTAGATCATGAACCCATTTAGATCTTATCTTGGTATGTGGTGTTAGGTATGTGTCAAGCCCTAATTTCTTCCACACTAGTTTCCAATTTTCCCAGCAGTTTTTGCCGAATAGTGAATATTTATCCCAAAAGCTGGGGTCTTTGGGTTTATCGAATACTAGATTGTTAAGGTTATTGCCTAGATAGTCCTGATATCCTATCCAGTGCCACTGATCGACTGCTCTATTTCTTAGCCAGTACCAAACGGTTTTGATGACCGCTGCTTTATAATATAGTTTTAGATCGGGTACAGCAAGGCCACCTTCATCTGCCTTTTTTTTCATTAATCCCTTTGAGATCCTTGACCTTTTGTTCTTCCAAATGAACTTTGCTACTATTTTTTCTAGATCTGTAAAATAATTTCTTGGGAGTTTGATTGGTATGGCACTAAATAAGTAGATTAGTTTGGGTAGTATTGTCATTTTTATTATGTTTGCTCTGCCTATCCATGAGCACTTAATATTTTTCCAATTGATTAGGTCTGATTTTATTTGTGTGGAAAGTGTTTTGTAATTTAGTTTGTATAGTTTCTGACTTTTCCTTGGCAGATAGATTCCCAAATATTTTATCCTATCATCTGCTATTTGGAATGGAATTTCTTTTTGCATCTCTTGCTGCTGAACTTTGTTGATAATATATAAAAATGCTGATGATTTATGTGGATTAATTTTGCCTGGAACCAGATATTCCGAAGGGCAAAGGAACTTGGATTACAGCCAAGAATATCCTATCCAGCTAGAATGAGCATTATCCTCCAGGGAAGAAGATGGTCATTCAATGATATAGGTGAATTTCACCTATTTCTAATGAAAAGACCAGATCTGAACAAGAAATTCGACATCCAAACACAGAACTCAAGAGATGCATAAAAAGGTAAAAAGGAAAGGACTCTTGAGAACTTTATTTCTACTAGGGGGATGCTTAAAGTTTGGGGGTATAATTAACTAGATATTACTTTGATAATATGAAAAAGAGAACTAGAGGGGAAAGGTTGTCATACTGGGGAAAAGAGGGGAAAAGTGGTAAAAATAAGATCTAAAAAAAAAAAGGAGGTAAAAACAAGGTAAAATCTCTTGAAGAGGCAAAGAAAACCTAATATAATTGAGAGAAAGAGGGGAGGGAGTTGAGCATTGTGTAAATCTTACTCTCATCAGGTTGGGCTCTAAAAGTGTATATCAGACACTTGATTTCACATAGAAACTTGTCTGTTGTTAGAGGGAAGTGGGAGGGAAAGGAGAAAAAGAAAGGGATAAACTAATAAAAGGGAAAATAGAAGAATCAGGGGAAAGGAGTAAAAACAGGGGGAAGGGATCTAAAGGGTGGAGTATTGTTTGGAGGAGGGGGTCATCAAAAGCAAAGTACTGAAGAGGGGGGAAGGGAGAAAGGGGAAAGGAAAGGGGAAAACATAACTTGGGTAAATAAGATGGTAGGAAATAAAGAATTAGTTATTCTATCTGTGAATGTGAATGGGATGAACTCTCCCATAAAGAGGAAGTGGATATCAGACTGGATTAAAAACCAGAATCCCACAATATGTTGTCTACAAGAAACACATCTAAAACATAGTGACACATATAGGATGAAGGTAAAAGGCTGGAGCAGGAGCTATTATGCTTCAGGTGAACAAAAAAAAGCAGGGGTAGCAATCCTTATCTCAGATCAAGTAAAAGCCAAGATAGATCTAATCAAAAGAGATAAGGAAGGAAACTATATTTTATTAAAGGGTACCATAGATAATGTAGCAATATCTATACTAAATATATATGCACCAAGTGCAATAGCACACAAATTCCTAGGGGAGAAATTAAGAGAGATGCAAGAAGAAATAGACAGCCAAACGATACTAGTGGGGGATCTCAACCTTGCTCTCTCAGAATTAGATAAATCAAACCACAAAATAAACAAGAAAGAAACTAGGGAGATAAACCAATTGTTAGAAAAGTTAGGTATGATAGATCTATGGAGAAAGTTGAATGGAGACAGTAGGGAGTTTACTTTTTTCTCAGCAGTCCATGGAACCTATACAAAAATTGACCATGTGTTAGGGCATAAAAACCTCAAAATCAAATGCAGAAATAGCAAATGCATCCTTTTCAGATCATGATGCAATAAAAATCACATGCAATATAAGGCCAGGAGAAAATAAACCAAAAGTTAATTGGAAATTAAATAATCTAATCCTGAAGAATGAATGGGTGAAAGTGCAAATCATAGACACAATCAATAATTTCATCCAGGAGAATGACAATAAGGAGACAACATACCAAAATTTGTGGGATACGGCTAAAGCGGTTATAAGGGGCAATTTTATATCTCTAGGGCTAGTCATTTTATCTTTCTTTGCTCTTGATTTTCCTCATTTGCAGAGGTTGGAATAGATCAGAGGGATCAAACACATGGCCAGAACCTTGTGGCTTGCAACACTCTGAAGTACAGCCTAAATCAGTTTAAAATATAATTAGAAAATCTTTAACAAAATAAATACAAATTTAATAAAACATAGGTAACATTACATTTCAAAACTAAATCAACATGCCACTTATGTGACCCCATTTCTATTCAACTTCTGTTCTAGACAGTTTCATTTACAGATGACATCAACATCCTACTATCAATAGAAAAACATTTAAAGATGTATATAGAACTGAGCCATCTCTAACACACACTGGGTACATTAAATAATAGTACCTATCCCCAGAGTTGCTAAGAAAATCAAGTGAATCAACATACATGAAACACTTTGCAAATCTTAAAGGCAATATAAATTTGATCTATTGTTATCTCCATTTTATAGGAAAAAAAGTGAGACTGGGAAAAGTTTAATGCCATGCTCATTAGCACAGAACTAGTTTGAAGTAGGATTACTTTCTATCAAAGCAAATATAATCAAAGCTATGGTTTGTCCAGTGGCAATGTATAACCGTAAAAGTTGGAGTATTAGGAAAACTAAGTGCAATGCCACAGAATCAGTGCCTTCAAATTGTAGCATTGTAGAAGACTTTTGAGAATTCCTTGGACAGCAAGGGGGTTAAATTAGTCAATAGTTACAGAAATTAATTCAAGCAATTCACCAGAAGGTCAAATACTAATGGTGAAGTCTAAATACTTTGTCCATATAATGAGAAGACAGAACTCATTGGAAAAGATGCTGATGTTTGGAAAGATTGAAGGTAAAAGGAAAAGGGAATGGCAGAAGATGAATGGATGGATAGTGTCAAGGAAGCAACAAATATGAGTTTGGACAGACTTTGGGAAATAGTGGAGGATAAAAAAGCCTGTCATGCTATGGTCCATGGGGTCATAAAGAAGAAAAGAGGAGAGAAGAGGAAAAGAGAAGAGAGGAGAGGAGAGGAGAGAAGAAGAAAAGAGAGGGAGAGAAGAAGGTATAAGAGAGGGAAAGAGAGGAGAGGAGAGGGAAGAAGAGGGGAGAAAAGGAAAGGAGAGAGGAGGGAGGGAGAGGAGAGAGGAAGGAAGGGTACAGGAAAGGAGGGCAGAGGAGTGGAGAGGAGGGGAGAAGTGGGAAGGACTAGGTGTGTGATCCTGAGAAAGTCACTTTTCTCAATTGTCTAACAGAGAGAGACAGAGACAAAGACAGAGGGAGGGGGAGAAGGAGAAGGAGAGGGAGGGTAGTAGAGGGAAGGGGAAAGGATGAGAGGAGAAACTCATGAGGAACAGTCACATTTAGGAATTCGTAAAATCTAGAAAGAGAGACCAAAAATGAATACACAGGAAAGCAGAGAGAGAACCTATGATTTCTCTGAAATGGAGAGGGAAAAGAATGTTTAAGTGGTTAATAGTGTCAAAAGATGCAAAGTTCAGAAGACTATAAAAAAAGCAATTAACAGATCTGGGATGACCTCCACATTACTGCTCTCCCATGCTTCCTCTGGGCCCAAAGTTTTGTACTACACCCTGACTGCTATTTAATCATTTCAATTATGTCTGACTCTTTGTGAGCCCATTTGGGGTTTTCTTGGCAAAGATACAAGAGTGTTTTGCCATTTCATTTTCCAGGTGAGGAACTAAGATAAACAGGGTTTAATGTCTTGCCCAGGGTCACACAGCTAATAAATGTCTGAGACTGGATTTGAACTCATGAAGGTGAATCTTCCTGATTCTGAGCCCAGTGCTCTATCCAGCGTACCACTTAGCTGCCTCATGCTCTGGCTACCAAAGCAAAGAACTTTGGTAGCTAACTAGGTTTTTCCTCTCCAAATTGAACCACATTTCAAAATTACTTCTTTCATCTTCTTTATTTTTATCTATCTTTATCAACTTGGCTTGTTGGACTTGGAGGAGAAATACAGAATGTGATAGATGTCTTGATTTATTAGACAAGTTGTCACATAGAAAAGGGACTGGATTTATTCTTTGGTGCTTTGTTACTCTAGAGGACAGAATTGGGAATAATAAGAGAATTAGAAGAAATGCAAGAAAAAAAATAGAAGAAATTTATCAAAATACAAGGAAAGGAATAAACTATCTTATGAGGTAGTTCTTTTTATAACTGAAATTGCTCAACTGGAGAGTGATGAATAGTTCTTAGGATTGTTGAGAGAAAGAGGTTGGTCTCGATCAATAGTTTTTTTTTTGTTTTTTTTTTTTTTAGGATATCACAAACATTTGGATTCATGATAGTTATCCAAAAAGTTTGTGTAAAAATTCTTTTATGGTACCTTAAGCAATAAATAATCATTAAGAATATTATGATCAGTATATAGAATCATTCTGGGGATAAAAAAAAAAAAAAACTTTTTTTTGTTGCTATTGAAAAGGGATCATGGAACAAAAAATATTGCAAAGCACTGGTCCAGGTAACCTCTGACATTTTTGTCAACGCTAAAATTCTATGAAACTATTAAGAAATGTAGATCTACTTCTCTTGAAATACTTTATCAATACAGGGCTTTCTAGAGTAGGTAGCATGTGACTATTGTCTCTTTTGACTACCATTTGCAAGATGGAAAAATTGATTACTATTACTGTTATCAATTCTGGGAGGAAAAGAGAAGAGCACCACTCTAGATACAATGGTAAAGTGACTTAATTTTATCTTTGGCAAGACTCTTCCCTCACTCTTTATACTCCTACCCCATTTCTTGGCACACCTCACTATAATTTGTGCATTAAAAGTCTAATAAAGCTGTTCATTTGATTGTAATAGTTTGTGTTTGAGTATCTCTTTAATGAAATAGCATTATCACATTATGGTCACAAACTTCATTTCTGAATTTGTCATAGACATAATGCCTTACTTTTTTGGTATTTTCCAAGATAGCAATACATATAATTCAGTGTTTTATAGTAAAAAAAAAAAATCACGAAAAATTCTTACTCCTGATGAGTCTCTTTTGGATTTCATATTAGTTCAGCTGCTCTCTCAAAGTTAACAGCAGCATGAAAACCAGAGATTCTGTTTCTTCATATATTAGCATCACATAAGGTTTAAAACTTTATTGTGGGGTTTTACTGATGGCTTTTGTTTTTAAAGCAGTCATAGCTCAAGACAATATTTCCCATTCACACCCCAACAATCTTTATATATAAAGAAAACTGGTTAATCAAAAGCAATAAACAAAATGATTATCCCTGAAGTTTATTCAACATTTTGCACCAATGATCCCCTTATAACTACTGAGAAGAGGGAAATATATTTCTTTTTTTTTAACATTTTTTAATTTTATTTGCATAACATATGTGTGGGTAATTCTTCAACAATAACCCTTACATACATTTCTGTTACAAATTTTTCCCCCTAGCTTCCCACCCCTCCCCTAGATGGCAGGATATCCACTACATGTTAATTATATTAAAATATTGGCAAATCGAATATATGTATACATATTTCCAAACTTATCATTGTTGTACAAGAAAAATCTTATCTACACAAATGATATATCAGATAAAGGAAACACAATGTAAGTAAACATCAATCAAGGAGTATGAGAATGTTACGTTGTGGTCCACATTTCACATCCCTCTCTCTGGGTGTATATGGCTTTCTTCAGTGAACATTTTGAGGTGATTTGAAACATTTCATTGTTGAAGAGAGCCATGTCCATCAGAATTGATAGTCATATAGTACTGTTGTTGCCGTGTATAATGATCTCCTGGTTCTGCTCATTTCACTCAGCATCAGTTCATGTAAGTCTCTCCAAGCTTCTCTGAAATCATCTTGCTGGTCATTTCTTACAGAACAATAATATTCCATAACATTCATATACCATAATTTATTCAGCCATTCTCCAATTGAAGGGCATCTATTCAATTTCCAGTTTCTAGCCACTACAAAAAGGGCTGCCACAAACATTCTTGCACATGTGGGGCCCTTTCCTTGAGGGAAATATATTTCACTATTTGTTTTCTGAGACCAGGATTGATCACTACAATTAATCAGAGCCACTTTTTCATTTTTTTTTCATTTCTATTCTTATAATCATTGGTTATATTTTTTTCTTTGACTGTACATTAAGTCCTGTAATTCTTGCCATATTTCCATTAATTCCTCATATTCATTATTTCTTAGAAGAAAAATAATATTCCATTACATTTATATCTCATAATTTATGCAATCAGTCCTCAATCAGTAGGCACCCACTCTCTTTGGAGTTATTTGCTATTGTTTAAAAAAAAAAGATTTGCCATAAAGATTCTGGCATATGTGAGTCTTTACATATTTTATCTGTCTTTGACCTCCTTGAAGCTCTAAGATTGCTGAAAGGCTCACCAGTTCAAACAGCATGAACAATTTAGGCATGTACCTCACATAACTCCAAATTGTTTTCCACTTGAATTTCCTTAATTCACAAGTTCACCAACAGCTACATTAAGTTTTAAGGCAATACCAGTTTGCCAAACACCACATAGGTTTATACATCCTTCTTTAAAATAAGAATCAGGAAAAATTTCCTCACTTGTATACACTCAGAGTAGGAGTTAACACCTGATTCTGTCCAAACTTTCCAATTTTAGGAAAGGTACCATCATCCTTCCATTCAATTAAATTTGCAATCATACAATAATCCTCAACTTCTCCAATCTTAAATTTATATCCTATCTGTTGCCAAGTTTTATCTATTCTAATTTTACATCTTTTGTATTTCTCTCCAACTATAAGATGACTGCCTTATTTCAGACTCTCATTACTTTTCATCTATTAGAATAATAACCTACTTGTTTTCCCTCCCTCATATCTCTCCCCTCTACAATCTATCCTCCTCCCAATTACCAAAGTGATTTTCCTTAAGCCCAGTCTTAGTCTGATCTTATAGATCCCTTATTCAATAAACTGTAGTTCTAAAATATGGAGAACTCCCTACTCTAAAATAAAGTATTACTTCATCTTATCTTTTTCTTTTTAAATTTATATTTTGTATAGATTTTATACTTATGTAATTATTAGCACATTAATATGCCAGTATAATTTATAGCTAAGTGAATATACACCTAATAGAAATATGTTCTTTTTTTTTTTTAAATCAGTCAGGTATGTGATTAAAAAAAATGATCACACTGCTTTAATCCCTTAATGGGAGAAAAATATAAAAGCAGAATTACCTCAGTGACTCCTTTTTTTTATGATTTCATTCTTCCCTGATTTTTCTCCCCCTTGAATTGCTCCTGCTTTCCAGTTTTCTTAAATCTTATTCATTCTCACATAATCCTCAATTGACTAACCCTGTCCAATTTGCTATTCAGCAACAAAATACTCCCATCTCCCAAAGTCAGGCCTTTTAATTAATTGACCCCCACCCCTAGAATTCTCTCCTTCCATTCAACAAATTGACTTGCTTAAAGTCCCAATTAAAATCTCAGCTTCAACAAAAATCTTTTCCTGATACCACCTTATGCTAATGCATTCCCTCTGTCCATTATCTCTGGTTTATTCTGTATATGTTATTATTATTATTATTTGCATATAAATACCTACATGGTGCATTGTCTCACCTATTAAATTGTGAGCTCCTTGAAGCCAAAAACTTGGGTGTTTTTATTTTTTTGCCTTTCTTTGTGTTTTCAGAGCTTAGCATAGTGACTTGAACATAGTAGGTTCTTAATAAGTGTTTATTGACCATCTGATAGTGTATCATACATGTCCTACATCTCACCACTTGTGACAGCTCATTTTTCTTAACATTAATGGGTGTATATGAAAAAGGAGAAAAATCAAGCTAATTCCACCTTATGTTTTCCCATTATATCACTATGAGGGGTCAAGCATGATTTATTACCTACTTTGTTTTCTAAAGTGAGAAACCAAGCCTTAGGGAAGTAGAAGTGATTATTCCAAAACCCCAAGTTAAGTCAGTGACTGGCAAAACCTGCCTGTCTGTCCAACACATCAATATGCTTTGTGTTACTCTAGACTTCCATATCTGAGAAAGTAGCACTATATTAGTCTTTCCAATTTATTTGAGAGACAGTATCAAATACATTTTAGATGGTATCTTCACCAGTGAAATTGGATAGTACCAGCCGCTGAAAAATCTTAAGGAAGTGGTAAGGACTACGAAGGAACAAAGGATATTGAAAGTATTAACAAAAAAAAAAAAAGATTTTTCTCCTCTGAAATACAATCCAAGACCACTCATAAAAGTGTACATTGTAAAACTCCTCAATATATACTTCATGGCCACCCTTTTTTCAAAAAATTCCAGAAACATTTTGATGTCACAAATTTGGTGCAAAATCAAAATATGTCTTAAATGATAAATAAAATTAGTTATTAGCATCAGCAGGCTAATCAACAGATTAAAGACATGAGGCATAATATGTTAATGATATTTTACTTGCTAATCCAGGTGGTTGTCCTGAATACTTGATCCAAAGAATCTTGATTACTGAAGTCAAGGAGAGAGTCACTTAGGTGCTGGAATTGCCTTCAAGGATAACAAGCACTAAGAAACTATTTCTATATATCTATATCTCTACATTATATGTACACATATACATATATATATGCAATTGCATATGAACATATATGTGTATGAATATGTGTGTGTGTTCATGTGTGTATATATAATTTTACTTAAGTCAAGAAAAGTTAATTTATTGATAGGAGAATGTTTCCAAATCATATGTGCTACCAACTGGTTATAGCAAAGATCAAAATCAATATCAAATCAGATAAAAGAATAAAAAGATTAAGACATAATGTCCAATCAAAGTATCTTTACCATCATTTGTATAATCAAGATATTGCTGCTGAAAATTGAGAGCAGACATAAAAATAGAAGATCATTATTTCCTAATGTATTTGGTATTGAAGTTCAGTATTCTGCAGACATAATGTTTTCAGAGCTTGTCTGCAAAAACTAGTCTATTACTACAAAAGGCAGTTTTTCTTGCCTTCTGCAGAAAGAGGAGGAGGAGGAAAAGAACAGAAATCTCATAAGGAAGAAGGTATGGATATGGAGATGTGGAGATGAGTAAGGCAGAATGGAGAATGGATAGTTAGAGTATACAGAGACAAAGGGCATGGGAGTGAGTTGAATATGGCAAGATAATATCCAAAAATAAAATTAAGGATTGAGAAAAATTAATTCATTGGGAGAAAGGGAAAAAGAGAGATAGAATGGGGTAAATTATATAAAAGAGGCATGAAAGATTTTTTACAGTGGAGAGGAGACATGGAGAATGAACAGACATAGTAAATATGGAATGGGCCAGTGAAAGTATAGCTGTTGTTTGAAAGTAACAAGGCTACACCATTAATGCCAATGGTTTTGCCCATTGCAGTCAGATATGACAATATGAGACTGAAGTTCTGAACTTCCCTGACAGAGAATTCATACAGGTAGTGAGTTTCCTGCACTCCTTCTCATCTCTTTTTTTCTATACAGAGGGTAGGTATTAAATGCAAAGTTTCCTGTATGAGTCCTATATAATTTTTGTTATTTTGTATGCTGGTTAGATATCTGGGTTCTTCATTGTTTTGAAGGAGAAGACAGAGAAAGGAAAAAAGTCTTTAATTTTGACATTTTAAATGGAAGTGAAAAGGATAGAGGTCTGACTATTTTGTCTTAATGATTTGAAATTCAAATGAGGAATCAGGACTTAAGCAAAGTAGAATCTTAATATTTATCAACAAATAAATGGAGATTTCCTAATTCATCCCTGGGCAGAGTTAATGTTAGAGAAAAGAGACTTGGTAAGTAGAGGAATGCTTCAGGAAACTTTTTTCTCCCTTTTTCTTCTGAATAGTCCTGCTTCTGAGTGAAGAGTTTAATAGAGGCTTTGAATAAAAAGTATGTAATGTTCTTGACACCAGGGTCTACTTCCATAAAAGTGTGGACCATCCTAGGTGGAGTTTTGATGATCTAAGTGTACCTAATACCAAACTGTTAGGCTAAGAAAAATTTAATTTAATGCTAATCATTCACCATAAGAAGGAAACCAAAAAAAAAAAAAAAAAAAAGAAAAAAAGAAAGAAAGAAAGAAAGAAAAAAAGAAAGAAAGAAAGAAAGAAAGAAAGAAAGAAAGAAAGAAAGAAAGAAAGAAAGAAAGAAAGAAAGAAAGAAAGAAAGAAAGAAAGAAAGAAAGAAAGAAAAAGAAAAAGGCTAGCTGTCACTTTAGTCAGCAAATACTTAATCTTCCTGGCAAATAAAGAAGCATTTGTTTCTGACTACCACCTTTCCCAATATGTCATTCCTTCCATAACCTTTTCTTCCCTTTCACTTATCCTCTTCTCCTCCTATTTTTCTGTACAGTAAGATAGAGTTCTATACACAATTAAGTGTGTTTAGTATTTTTTTAAAATCAATTCTGGTGAGTGTAAGATTCTCTATCACCCTTTCTCCATCTTCCTCTCCATTGTAAAAGATCTTTCATGTCTCTTTCATGTGAGACAACATAGCATTCTGATGCTTTCTTCTCTTCTCTCAGTGAATCTCTCTTTCATATCTTAATTTTATTTTTAAAATATTATAGCACTTACCCCCATGCTCTTTATCTATGTATATTGTCTATGTGTAACTGCCCTTATAAAAAAAGAAAGTTCTTAGGAATTACAAGTATCATCTTACCATGTAGGAATAGAAACAGTTTAACCTTATTGAATTTTTTATAATTTCTCTTTCTTGTTTATCTTTTTATGTTTCTCTTGAGTCTTGTATTTGAAAATCAGCTTTTTCTAGTCAGTTCTGGTCTTTTTATCAGTAATGCTTGAAATTTCTCTATTTCATTAAATATACATTTTTTTCTATTGAAGAATTATATTCAGTTTTGCTGGGTAGGTGATTTTTAGCAGTAATTCTAGCTATTTTGGTCTCTGGAATATCACATTGTTAGACCTCTGATCCTTTAATATAGAAGCCATTAAAATTTGTAATATCTTGGTAACATCTAGCTTCATAATATGCTTTCTTTCTGGCTATTCACAATATTTTCTCCTTGATCTGGGAGCTTTCCTTAATTGTAGGTTTTGAGAAGAGCTCTTCACTCTCTTTTCAACCAGAGAGTATTTGTCTTTGTATATCAGTAGACTTTGTATAAAAGTATAAAAGTGCCATGAACATAGTTGTAATTCAACAAAGTAGATACAAATTAATTGGAAGCAAGAGGACTGTGTGGAAAGTACATGTCTATTAGGAAAGGTAGTTTGTTTACAACAGGACAGGATTCTGGAAAACCTATTGGAAGGCTAGTGAGAGAAGTACACTGAAGAGACTTATATGATGCCTAATAATGCTTATGGAATGACAAAATAAAGTATAACAGATGCCCAATATATTAAGTTGACTCCTGTCAAAATTTATTAATCAATAAACATTTATCAGGCACCAACAGTGCCAGATTCTTTGCTAAATGTTAGATATTTAAAAGGAGAAAGTCTTTGACCTCAAAGAACTCAAAAGCTAATGGAAAAGACAACATGTAAGCAAATATCTACAAACAAGCTGTACATAGGATAAGTAAGAAATAATTAATAGAGGAAAGGCATTAGAATTAGAAGGATTGGGGAAGACTTTCTATAAGAGGTGAAATTTTACTTTGACTTTAAAGGAAGCCAGGGAAGTCAGTAGGCAGAGTTTACAAAGGAGGACATTGTAGACATGCAGGACAACCAGACAAAATGACCAGAGCAGAAGGATATAGTGTCTAGTTCTTGGCACAGCCAGGAGGACAGTTATCACTGAATCAAAGAATTTATGGCATGTAATAAGACTGGAAAGATAACAGAGACCAAAAGTTATGAAGGGCTTTGGATGCCAAACAGAAGATTTTTTGATCTTGAAGGTGATGGGCAGTCATCAGAATTTATGAGTAGGGGTCAACATGGTCAGACTTGTGCCTTAGGAAAATCACTTTGGTATCTGAATGGAGGATGGATTGGAATTGGGAGAGATTGGAAGCAGGCAGATTATTGTAATGGTCTAGGTACGTGGGAGGATGTGGACAAGAAGGAGAAAATGAGGAAGTGAGGATTGGTTGGGATGTCTTTTGTTGGTAGTAGTTCTCATACCTGTGAGCCTAGAGTTCCATTGAATTCAAATATTCTTTTTGGTAGGATTAAGTATGAAATGCTATAGTAAACTTTTGAGTTTTTCTTAAAAGTTAGCCAAGTTTTGTCAATGAGCAAAGTCTCATGAAAGACATGAAACAATTACTATTTCTTAAACCTGGTAGAATCTGGAGCTTAGAAAATAATCTGGCTTTAGGAGCCCTCTAATCATAGCATTGACTTTCTCCTTTAACTTTAAATTTTCTTATATGTTATATATACATTTCTCCCTAGGGAAAATATTTTGTTTTCTTTAAGCCTTCTGACATCACATGATGCAACTTGATGCAAAAATGATACACATCATGTCACATGAGAGGTTTAAAAAGACAGGGGAGTATTTCTTCAGCTGCTGTGAGAATTCTCAAGAGATACTTGGGAGAAGGAGCTGAGTAGTTGCAGAATAAGGCAGAGAATCTCTAGGGAAAGTTCATGGAAACACATTGTGTTTCTGAAGAGAAATAAAGATTCAGCAATTAAAGAAGTGTAAAATGACTGAGTGAAGGGGAGAAGCAGGGTAAGGGGGTGGGAGGAATCACCATAGAAGAAAAAGAACAGAAATTACTACAGAATTTTCAAATAAAGATGAACTAGAAAAATGCATTTAGGGTTGGAAAAGGAAGAAGTCTGAATTATATGCTTAAAGAGAAATAATAATAAGATAGGTAAAAATTTAAAAAGTATATTTTCTGCTTTACAAAGATTGTTTAGTAAAGAAATGTATGAGTGAGAGGGCAGAATACTCCCCCTTTTCTCAATCTGAATATTGTAATAGTCATAAGAGATGGGACTAGCCTAGTAGATAGATTCATGAATGTACATTAAGTAGAAGAAAATAAAGCCAGATCCTTGTAAACAGCTTTTTGTTCTTGTTCTTATGTTTTTCTGTTGTTTACTTTATTTTTAATTTATGAAATAAAATAAGCATTTCCATTAAACAGTAAAAAATGATTGTATATGAACTACAAATCTGCTATGTAAAACTTGCTTTTTCTTTCAAGTATATAATAAAGTTTTCATGTACTTTTTCTTTTCTTTTCTCTCCCCCACCCCCACTCCCAGTGCCCTAGATATGGGTACCATTGGATAAAAGTGTGTATGTGTGTGTGTGTGTGTGTGTGTGTGTGTGTGTAAAATAATTCTATAATATTTTCTTATCTACATGCAGATAAAATCTTTCTTCATAGGTTTTTTATAGTTAATCTGGGTATTTATAAATGACTTAGTCACTTAAAGTTGTTCTTAAAACAATATTGCTGTTACTGTATACATTCTATTGTTATGTTTTGGGGTTTGGGGTTTTTTTGTTACCTAAGGAGCCTTAGGAGAATCCTGGGTGACTTTAACATTCTCTGGTTCTAACCCCACTGGGGCTTCCTTGGCCAGGGCAATGGAATATGAGCATAGCAGCACCTTGCCGTGCACAGCTTGTACATAGGGAGAAGAGAATGCCTTACTAGAGCCTCACCACAGTGCACGGTGACAGCTCCTGGATTCTCTATCCTGTAAATTAAACCAACATGATAAATAACAAAGATACTGACTGGGAAAGGCATTGTTTGTCCAGTTTTAGAAGGAAAAAACAATTTACTGGCCATTTCTTCGTTATCAGTTTCATAAACTGATACTGCATCTATATTTTGCCCTTTTTAGTTTTCTGATTTATCCAAATTTCAACATACACATTGTTCTGCTATTTCCTCAGAAATTTAGGCATTTTTGACTCTGATAAGATTAGCCATGCAGCAGTTAGCCTAAATTAACCAGGTAATGATAATAATAATAATGTATGATGATATTACTAATATCAATTAATGCTCATATTATATATGATTATCAAAAAAATTCTTATGATAAATTATAAATATTACATAGAACTTATAGAGCTTTTTATGTATATCATCTTATTTGATTCTCATAGCAATTCTGAGAAGTAGATGCTATTATTACCATTTTACAAATGAGGAAATTGAGGTAGACAGGATGTTGTTTTTAATATGATTTAATGTCTCACAGCTGGTAGGTGTTTCCAAGGATAGATTTGAGCCCCAAGTCATTATGCCTTCCAGTTTAGGACTCTATCCACTCTACCATTTGTTTAATAATGGTAAAATTTCTAGAAAAACTAAGCAAAATTGTATTAGTTTTGGAGTAGAAGTTATAAAACTTCATAAACTTTCTGCTATAGAAGGCAGGATTTTGAGGTCCTTAAGATATAATAGGTACAGACAGTGATAAACAAAAGAAGTTGGGAATGTGAGGAACCCTTGGAGCTTGCCAACAAAAGAAATTAAAACATAGTAACTAAACCAGGGCTGATAAGTATCTGGAGGGAATTCTTTATGTTGGATAATTTCATCAAGATCCCAAATGTTTTCCATGCAGAATATGATTAAATAATGATTTACATAGCACTTTCATGACTGAATATGTGCTTTTTATATGTGATTCTATTTGATCCTCACAAGAACTCTTGAAGACAGTAAGTACTATTATTATCCTTATTTTACAGATGAGGAAACTGAGGCAGAAATTTAAGTGACTTGCCTAAGGCCACACAACTAGTATCTGAAGCAAAAGTGGAACTCAGATCTTTATGAGTCTAGGACAGCATTTTATTCACTGACACATAGCTGACTGTTAAATATAACAAAATATATTTTAAAAGCCATATATTGGTGTGAATATTTTTTAAATCAACTTTGCAATTATAGGATAGGGAACACATAACTAAATGGAACTCATTTAAAAAAAAAAACAGATCTTGGACTCTGTGGACTCTAAGACTAGAAATCAACAACCAGGAAAACTGACATGATTTTAGGCTAAATCATATTTGTGTGGTATCAAAAAACAGAAAGTTATAGTGCCACTGTACTATGCTTTGTAGTTCTAAGGATGTGGATGTTCAGGCCAGATCCAAGAACACAGAGAAGACATGGAGACTGTACAGAAAAGTATTTTAAAGGCTGTCAAGCAGAAGAGAGAGTAAATTTATTCTGGTTGGCCTCAGAAACCAGTCCTGGGAGCAATGGATGGAAAATGTAAAAAGTCAAACAGGGACTCCATATCAGGAAAAATTTCCCAAGACTTGAAACCAACCCAAAGTAAAATGGGCTGTCTCAGTGAACTTCAAATCTCCCTGCTTGTAGGTCTTCAAACAAAAGTTGGATGGTTACATCCTTAGAATAATGTAGTAAGGATACTTATTCAGAAATTAATTGAATCGAATGGCTATTTCGATTCTGTCCACTTCTATGACTTCTGATAATCTATGAAAATGATTGATTGATAAATATAAAAGGATAGATGATTAATAGAACAATAATTTTTTTTGATCTTTCCATCTTCTTTTTATTAACTCTTTTTATTTTTCCCAGTTGCATATAAAACAATTTTTAACATTTGTTTTTAAATTTTTTTGAGTTCCAGATTCTCCCCTCCCTTTCCCCCATACCCCTACATTAAGAAAGCCCATGTGAAGTTGCACAAAACATTTCCCAAAAAGTCATGCTGCAAAAAACCCCACAGATTCCCTCCCTCCTCAAAAAAAAGCCCTCAAGAAAAAAAAAGAAAATTTTAAAAAGTATGCTTTAGTCTGTATTTAGAAACAGCCATTTTTTTTCTGGATATAGATAGCATTTTTCATCATAAGTCCTTCAGAATAGTCTTGGCTTATTGTATTGCTGAGAATAACATAGTCATTCTTAGCTGATCATCCCCAAACTTTGCTATTACTATGTGTACTTACTATGTACATTTTACTTTGCCTGAACTCATGGAGGACTTCACAAGTTGTTCTGAGAGCATGCTGTAGAGCAAGAAGTTATTATGTGCTCACTATGTATCAAACATTGTGCTGAGTGCTGGGAATAAAAATAGGATAAATAAGAACAGTTTGTAACCTCAAGAAGCTTACTTTCTGATGGGGGAAAACAAATTGAGGCTTTGGAAAGGGATGGGTAGTGTCAGGGGTGTGTCCCCTGCTCCTGCTCATCATAAGGCTGATTTATGAGAGGTGAGGGATACAGGAGTAGAAGTTAGGTGACTGGAGGAAGTGGAGGTGATGGTCCAAAAAAGAAATGTATCTTTATTACAATAGACACTATATGTGGCCAGCACAGGACTCTGGGGATCATGATTATCATTGTGTTTACCATCAGGTGGCTGTGAGTTTTTCAAGGCAGTAGTAGAAGGTTGCTGTCCTGGGTGAAAGAGAAGCTTATTACCCCTTTGGGGAAAGGAAAAACAGTCTGTGCAATGTCTTCCCTTCTATTGCATAACTTGCAGCAGATTGAAGAGCAGTTTAATTGTCATAGCAAGAAAGTGGGTTGTTTTTCTAAACTCTGACATAAAGAGCAGCATTGTTATTTTGGTAAGGGCAGGAAAAATGTATGGAGGCTTAAAGACATCCGAAAACTAAATTACAATGAAGCAGTCAATTTTGACAAATCAAAATTGCTTATTTTATTTTTACTGGTACACAAAAATAGGTCTTTATACATGAGTACATTTTATTGCAACCAATTAGTAGGAACAGATTGGAAAATAGCTGACTGTTCTAAACTCTCTTACTTCTGGTACAATTTGTGAGGGTTGTATATATATATATATATACATATATATATATATGAATTTATGTATTTACATGGATAATATGCATTGTATACTACTTATTATCATGTCCTTTCCTGGATAAAATACTTAAGATCTTCTCTAATGACCTAACTTCTAACTGGTAACTGCAAAATTTATATGTAAACAATTGAAAATGGTAAATTTTCTATCTTCAAACTATAGGTAGTTATAATCTGGAAGGACTTCACAACAGCATCCAGTTAAACCTGGGAACAAGAGCATGTTACCCCCAAATTGTGAGCACAACTGGACAGCATCATTTTAACATCTGTTATTTTATATTTTTTTTTTTGGGGGGGGTTTGCTAAGGCAATTGGGGTTAAGTGACTTGCCCAGGGCCACACAGCTGTTACGTGTCTGAGACCAGATTTGAACTCAGGTCCTCCTGACTTCAGGGCTGGTGCTCTATCCACTGCGCCACCTGGCTGCCCCAACATCTGTTATTTTTACAAGAGACAAAGGAAGTCTAGAGGTTGAAACGTTGGGCCTAACCTAACAGTTTATCTGAAGAGAGTATATATGCATATATATGTATATATATATATAGTTAATATTCAACTATTTTAATAGAATAAAATATTACTATGATGCTCATTTATGCTTAATGTCTCTTGAATGTGCCCCCTCTCTCCACTTACATCCTAATTCAGGTCCTTATCATCGTTCTCTTGGTTTACTGCAATCATTTCCTAGTCATTTTCTCTACCTCAAGTCTATTCTTATTCTAAATTATTCTTCACTCAACTGTTTAATGGATCTTCCTAAAGTACAGCACATATCCACCCCCTTCAATAAACTTCAGTGACTTCCTCTGACCTCTGGTCATTCTGCTTTACTAAATACTAGGACCAAATATAATAGAACTACTATATGCCAGGTAATTTACAAATATTATCTCATTTGATCTTCCCAATAATCTTGGGAGGTAGTTGATTTATTATCGCCATTTTACAATTGAGGAAAATGAAGCAACTAGAAATTGTGACTTGATCACTAGTAAGTGTTTAAGGTAATATTTGAAGTCAGGTCTTCCAGAATTTAGACTCAGGGATCTATCCACTGTGCCTCTTAACTGCCTCATATAAGATCCTTCAAGTCTTGTCTCAAACCTGCCTTGTGCAGTGGGTTTCCTCCAATAATCCTTCTGCCTATCTTCTATTGCTTTCACTCTAAAATTTTCTTTTTTATTTAGTTACCTTTTCCATATTGCTGTGGTTAGGGGTATAGTATTCCCACAATCTTGGCCCTCACTTTGTATCAGAGAAGTCTGAATTATCATGGCATCAGAAGATAAAATATGTTGATATTATACAATATTATACATATATTTTGTGCATTTCTGAGTTTCTAGATTTTTTGTGTGTGTCATCTGCTTGCCTTCACATGTTGTCTAAAGCTTCTGCAAAGCTCCCTAAAAAATCTCCATTTAACACCAGCCCTGAAGTCAGGAGGACCTGAGTTCAAATCTGACCTCAGACACTTTTCCTAACTGTGTGATTCTGGGCAAGTCACTTAACCCCACTTCAGGCATGTAGAGTTCTTTTTTGTTTTCAGGATTTTTTTTGTTTTATTTTATTTTGTTGTTTTTTCTTCATATCTCTAGTGTTTAGCACAGTTCCTGACATATAATAAACCCTGAATAAGAGAAAAAGGAAGAAGAGGAGGAGAAAGCAAAGCAAGCTGTATAATTAACCATGAAATATTTCAGCACTGAGCATAGTAGCTAAGACTGGTGAAATACCTCAGAAATTTGAACCTATAATGCAGACTGGAAATAAATGCTGTGCTTTAAGATGTTTTGGTGGGTAATAAAATAATAAGTAGCCATTTGTGAATTTATTGATAAAGGAGATTTCTAGTGATTAAATCTGCCCTTAGCAATACAGATTGCTATTACTCTGCAAATTATTGTCTTGGTCAGATGCCTGAGCAGTAAAGTGACTTGCTTTGTTGTTGATTGTCCTTTATTCCTGAAGAGGACCATGGCATGCAAGTGAATTGAATTTAAGTGAGGGAAGTCTGTGTAAGGTCACCAACCTCACTTTCCCCTTCAGAGCCATCTGGTTCCACTGGTAAGAGAGAGATCTAGACCACTGAAGGGGGTCCTGTATGAAATGGGAAACCTTGACCTTTTTTAAGCTAAGGTCTTCAACAGGCCTAGGTTTAACTGAGGCTGAACCCATTCAGTGAATAAGGATAGATAGCAATTGAGGTAAAGAATCTCCTCTTTCACTTAGTCTAGGAAAAAAAAATCTAAATGAATGAATAAATGAATAAATAAGTAAATAGATGAATGAATAAGTAAATGAATAAATAAATAAGTAAACAAATGAATGAATAAACAAATAGATAAATTAGATAGATAGATAGATAGATAGATAGATAGATAGATAGATAGATAGATAGATAGATAGATAGAT
>JAJPUD010002112.1:220546-284317 GCA_023553655.1 Myrmecobius fasciatus | reverse complement strand
GATAGATAGATAGATAGATAGATAGATAGATAGATAGATAGATAGATGGACAGATAAATAAATGTGGAAGGGGAAGATCCTCTGTGTTTCTGGCCAAAGCAGAAATGATTGCTGTTTACATTCAATCAGAGTCAATCAGGACTCAAACAATGACCAAATGGGACTTGGCCTAAGACCTATTGGTGGCCAAGTAGAATCAGATTGATTTTGGCTTAAGGCATCACCCTCAAGAAAGAAAACTAACCAGTAAACCTTAAGATATCTTTTATGCCTCTGAACTGACTTGCCTAAGATCACTTAATCAGTATATGTCTTAGGTAGGACATGAAGTCAACTTTTTCAAGTTCAGAGTTCCAACTATCTAACTGCTAAACTGTGCTACCTCTCATATGTCTCTGAATGTTGGACTGCATTTCTGATTTTTGTGCTCACTATATACTATCTATCAGAATTGCTCTCAGAAACCTAGGCATTAACCTTAACAATCTAGTGTTCGATAAACCCAAAGACCCCAGCTTTTGGGATAAATACTCTCTATTTGGCAAAAACTGCTGGGACAATTGGAAACTAGTGTGGAAGAAATTAAGGCTTGACCCACACCTAACACCACATACCAAGATAAGATCTAAATGGGTTCATGATCTGGATATAAAGAGGGACTTTGCAAGCAAGTTAGAGGAACGTAATATAGTTTATCTCTTAGATCTGTGGAGATGGAATAAATTTATGTCCAAAGAAGACCTGGAACTCCTAATTGAACACCAGATGGATAATTTTGATTATATTAAGTTAAAAAGTTTCTGTACAAACAAAACAAATGCAGACAAGATTAGGAGGGAAGCATCAAATTGGGAAATCATCTTTACATTTAATGGTTCTGATAAAGGCCTCATTTCTAAAATATAGAGAGAATTGTCTTATATATATATAAGAATTGAAGCTACTCTTCAATAGATAAGTGGTCAAGGGATATGAACAATTTTCAGATGAGGAAATTAAAACCATCTCTAGTCATATGAAAAGTTGCTCCAAATCACTATTGATCAGAGAAATGCAAATTAAGACAACTCTGAGGTACCACTACACACCTGTCAGATTGGCTAAAATGACAGGAAAAGATAACGGTGAATGTTGGAGGGGATGTGGGAAAACTGGGACACTAATACATTGTTGGTGGAACTGTGAACGGATCCAACCATTCTGGAGAGCAATTTGGAGCTATGCTCAAAAAGTTGTCAAACTGTGCATACCCTTTGACCCAGCAGTGTTTCTACTGGGCCTATATCCCAAAGAGATCTTAGAGGAGGGAAAGGGACTCACATGTGCAAGAATGTTTGTGGCAGCCCTTTTTGTAGTGGCTAGAAACTGGAAACTGAAGGGATGCCCATCAATTGGAGAGTGGCTGAATAAATTATGGTATATGAATGTTATGGAATATTATTGTTCTGTAAGAAACGACCAGCAGGACGATTTCAGAGAGGCCTGGAGGGACTTGCATGAACTGATGCTGAGTGAAACGAGCAGAACCAGGAGATCATCATACACAGCAACAACAGTATTACATGATGATCAATTCTGATGGACATGGCTCTCTACAACAAAGAATTGTCTCAAACCAGCTCCAATTGTTCACTGAAGAAAACCATATACACCCAGAGAGAGGGATATGAAATATGGACCACAACGAAACATTTTCATGATCTCTATTGACATTTGCTTGCATTGGGTTGCCTTTCTCTGATTCTTTTTTTTTTTCTTGTAGATAGGATTTTTCTTGCATAACTTCTCAAGCATTTCAACATTATTAACATGTAGTGCACTTCCTGCCATCTGGGGGAGGGGAGGGGACTGGGGGTAAAATTTGTAATGGAAAGCTTTGTAAAGATCAATGCTGGGGAACTACCCATACATATGTTATACAAATAAAAAGCTTTAATAAAAAAAAACTATACAGAAGAAAACAGAAAGATGTTCAGAAGCTGACACAAACTAGAAGTAAAGTATTCAGTCATATGTTGAATTTATTATATTTTAATGCAAGCTATATGTATGGCAAAGTCATGTTATCCTATAAAATTCTGGTTTTCTCTGTAAAAAAAAAAAAAAGAATTGCTCTCAGACCTGAATGGTTTCTGAGATAAGATGGCAAAATTTCACTTCTGGTGTATGGTAACTGGGTAACTGCCCACTCCCTCCCTATTTCTTATTTCAATTACAATAAGCAGTCTGTGTTTGAGCCTTTCTTAAAGAGATAGCTATGAAAACAAAAATACAGAGATGAGCCAAATCTTTAACAGACATACCTTTCTATAGGTAATAATAGAAAAAAACCCCAAAAAACTCTAAAGGGAAAAAAGTTTGTGTAGTTGAATGATAGTTCAACTTTAATGATAGAAAGAATGAGTCCTAAAATTGAATAAAATTCAATTTCAGGTGGGATTAATTCAGTAAATGGGACCAAGGCCTACAGGTACTTACTGGCAGGCAGCCTAAATGGCAAGTCCACCTGTCCAATTTCATTAGGAAACAAATGTTATTTAAAATCAATCTGTAACACCACAGGGAATAAAATTCATACTTTCCTTTAAGTTTTCACTTTGTCTGATTAATGGAATAATTGCAATATGTTCACAATGTATTTCAAAAGACCACTGGACAAGGCATCAGCAGACACAGATTATGCTTTTAACTAATGATATAATTTTGACAAAGTTGGTGAAATTGTCTCATCTTCAAGTGTCTCTTCTGTAAAATGAGGGGGGAGGGAAGAGCTAGGCCAGACAAAATCAGAGAATCTCATAATTGAAAGATGCCTCAAAAATTATCTAGTACTATTTTGGTGAATAAGAAAACTCAAAGTAGTTATGAAAAAAGAAAAAGCAGAAGTACCCAACTCTGCTCTGTTTCTATTTTCTTTACCCAGAAAATTATATTTAGATTGAAAAGATATGGAAAAAATGGCAAATAGCAAGTTGAAGTTCAAGATAAGTGATGAAATAACACAAAAACACTCAACCTTCCATGATGTGTTTGAATCATTAGGATAGGATGAACCAGGGTTCAGAAAAGATTGGCAGATGTGCTTGCTGAGTCATTGTTAGTGATCTTTGAAAGAAAACAAGAGTAGTGGTGCAGGACTAAAGAATGGCACATATTTTCCTGATTTTCAAATAAGAGAAAGATGGAGTACAAAAACTCAAGGTCAGAATGCTTTAACTTCAACTCCAAGTAAAATTCTAGAACCTATTGTTAAAGGAATAAGTGAAAAGCACCTAGAAAAAGTAAGTAATAAAAAATTAGCATGGGTTCACCAAGAATAATTGATGTCAGATAAATTGAATTTTTTAAAGAGTTAGTTACTAGAAAATATCAAAAGAAAGCTGTTATTTTCACTTGCCTAGAATTCAACAAAGCATTTGACAACCATTGGTCCTTAATCTATAAGGAGAGTTGTAGACTAGATATTAAATAAGTAGTCAGATCTACTTGAATGACCTAATTATTAATTGGTTGATGACAGTTTGGAAGGAGGTCTCCCTGGATCTGTTTGGCCCTATACTATTTAACATTTTTATCAGTAGCTTATATAAAGTAGTGTTTATTAAATTTCCAATACATAGCTAGGAGAAAAAGATAGCAAGTAGGATCACAAAATCAACTACCTGTCCCATCTCTCAACATCAGTAGACTGGAACAATAGCTCATTTCTTTAGGAAAGTCTAATCTAAGAGAAATAAAAGTCCTAGAGACTATTTTGTTTCAAAAATTCAATTCATATAAGTATACAATACAAAAACATAGAGAGATATTAATCTTAAAGACATAGGAAGTTTTTAGTAGACCACAGTGTAACATGGTCACAAAAAATAATTGTCTTGGGTTATTTGAAAAGAGGCATGCTGTTAAGTTAAAAATCCTTTTGGACTTTTCCTGGTCAGATAACATTTGGAGTTTTGTATTTATTTTGGAGTACCAGATTTTAGGAAAGACATTCACAAGCTGTAAAGCTTCAAAAGAAGAACAACTAGAAGAGTGAGGAAATTGGGGACAATGTCTGATAAGAATAATTTGAAAGAAATTGAGATGTTTGCCTACAGAAGAGAAGATCTAGAGGATACATGATAGATTTCATCAATTATCCAAATAGGATCATGTCTAAGAAAGATTTTTACTTGTTCTTTTTGGACCCAAAAGACAGAAATACAAGCAATAGGTAGAAGCTGCACTGACTTAGCTGTAGACTCAACTCAAGGGGAAAGTTCCTTAGTGTTGTAATTTTCCAAAAATTCACTGAACTTTTTTAAACTGGAAGGGATATTAGAAATTTATCTACTCTAAATCAAACACTTTCCAAATGAGGAAACTGAAGCCCAGAAAGGTTAAGTATTTTCCCCCCCAGGAGTGAAACCATTTCTTCTAACCCTAAATCCAACATTTCTTCCATTGTATTCCAATCAGGTAAACATTGAGTTTCTTTTTCTTTTGGACCTAGGCTAATCCCCAAAAAAGTACCACTATTCACTTAGTGGCATTAAAATTAAGGATAGATATAGTTTTTAATAGGTATTAATTCAATTCTGTGTGACTAGTTGCATACTAAGTTGTTATCCTAACGAAAAAATGCCATGTCATGTCATTCTGTTTTACTAAATACGTACAAAGCAAATTCCTAAATGTAAGCTAACAAAAGCACCACAGGATAATCTAATGTCTTTCTCTTTAGTTCCTGACCCTGGATTTTTCTTTATGTACAGGATGATCATTTGATGAAGGAAGATCATTTGGTGATTTTGTAAATGGGGTTTGGGGTAAGGGGACAGATGTAACCAGATTACACTGAAGTATCTTCCAGCTGAAAAATTCCATGACTTTATGATTTTGAGACCTTCAACAAATCATCTAGTTCTTTGGGTTTGCATCCTTATCTGTAAATGATAGGACTGGACTGGTGACCTCTAGGATTATTTCCAATTCTAAAGTCTATGATCTCAAAATTATATTTTTCCTCATCAGGAGTTTCTTACAAGGATGAAATCAGAAGTCCAAAAGATTAAATACATGTATATTTTTATGTGTGACTGTGAATACATAAGTATTTATACGTGTGCATATATATTTTATCAAACACACACATATATACATACATGTAAGGATAATAGAGAAATAATAAACTGATAGAGAAAATAGAAAAAAAAAATAGGAACTGGACCTTTGATATCATTGGTATGGATAAATCCAGAATGAGGAAACTCCATTTGTCAATGTAGATTGCCACCTTTGCAACTTATAGTTTTAAAGAGTTGTCTACAGCACTGAGAGTTTAAATGAATTTTCCAAGGTGACCCAGATAATATGTATCAAAGGCAGAACTTGAACTCAATCTTCTGATTCCAAAGTCAGCTTTCTATGCAGCACATCAGTGGTGTCAAACTTAAATAGAATTGGTGTCAATAAACTGTAGGATCCCTATGGGCTGCATATTGACCTAGAAAACCACATAGTAACATGATCTGTGTTTTATTATATTTTTATTTATTTTGTTAAACATTTCTTAATTATATTTTAATTTGCTGTGCAGTACACTCAAGTACACTATAGGCCACATGTGGCTCCATAGGCTGCCATACTTCCTATCTGGTATACTAAAATTGTGATTTAATTGGTATAAACAACCTCTTATGAAAAAAGAAAACATCTGTATTTTATATTCCACTAAAGTCCTAGGTCAATACTTCATGATGGTGAAGAAGGGAGTCTGGGTTGTCTTTGCCAGCAAAATATGAATCATGTTACATCCTACCAAATCTGTAATGGATCTGAAGACCGACTTTATCTACTGGAGAAGGCCTAGCTAACTAAATTTAGAGAGAGGTTGAAGGGATGAGTTTTTCATTCACATTCACTCTCAAAGATATTCTACTAAGACTTATAGGAGTTGAAATTTGTTTCTGTGAATGGAGCATCTAGTTCAATGAAATTACAGGTGGTTGAAGTATTAAAGGGAGGAAAGAGTAATTGTGAGAAATCAACTTATGAAGAAAATGCAAAAAAAGTGATTTGTCCAAAAGGAGAAATCTTCTGATATAGTTTTCATCTTCATTTATGTTTCTAAAACTTTTAATCTTATAAGTATTATGAAAAATTTAAAAACCTGTCTGATTTCTTTCCTCTGACCTTAGCAAGACTCACTGTTCTTGGAATTTGGAAGGGGAAAACAAAAACAAAAGTTCTCTCCTTTGCTGTTTGGGAGTGGGAGCAGAGATAAGCAGCTAGGTAAGATTTTTTTTTGGGGGGGGAATAGTATTAAATCTCCCATGTGGAAAATTTCTACATATATCATCTTTAAAAGCTAACACTCTGAATTTATAACAAGTTAAGCAGTTATACTTGATTCTCAAGTAATATTCTGATTTCTGAGGAAAAAATTGGAGTGGGTAGAATAAAAGGACAGAGGTCTTGAGTCCAATGGAAAGGAAGAAGAAAATATGATAGTGATAGGGGTACTCAGGACTTGTGAAAGAGGTCAGAGATCAAATTCAGGAGGAGAAATTTGGAAGGATTTGCTGAAAATCTGAAGAACAATTGGAGCTGAAGGCATTAAATCATTCACTTTGAAGGAAAAAAAGATTTGAGGAAAATGACCTGAAGAAGACTCAAAGAGAAAGATAATGTAAGGAAAATAAAGAAAAGAAAAGCATATCTAAAAAGCAAAGCCATAATTAATACTAATTAGGGAAGTAAAATAATTGTTAAAGTAAAACAAATTGGTAGTACAAGAATTGAAGAAAGGAAGTTAGGTTTCCTGGTCAAGTTATAAAGAAGAAAGGAAAAAGTTGGATGTATCTATTAAAATGTTAAAAGGTACTAAGATGTTTTGCAAAGGTCTTAAATAAGTGGTTAGAAAGTGAATTGTCAACATCCACAGATGGTTTAAAAGCCAGTTGGACCCAAATCAGTTTGGAGACAAAGATCATTTTACTGTGACTTTCATTCAGTGTACTACATTTATATTTTTGCAATAGCCAAGTGACTGTAATCTCTGTTCACAGTGCATACTACTCTCCTTTCTAGAAAGGTCTTCCTCAATCCAAGTGCCACTCACTGAAAGCAAATGATGGAGAAAAGTTAGTTTGAGAAGTGAAAGGATGGCTAAGAAGATTTTTTCTGAAAATGGGATATGTATTTCTGACCACTTTAAAATAAAAGAATGACAGATTCTTGATCAGGGATGGAGTGCACCAAGTGTCCTGGGTGGCCTTTTATTACCAGTCAGTGTCTTATGTTTACTCCTGTGATTCACCTCACTGTTCAGAATGCCCCTACTAATATGTGAATTTTTTCGTGGCAAAGTGCAACTAAGTGATGAATGTATTATTATTGCTTTCATATACTGTATATTATATGTATACATGTATATTATATGCTGTTAAATTGTTAACCATAGATCTAAATCCAGATTTAGATCTAGATATATATATACTATAATTTTCATTTTGGGAAAAAAATTTCCTAATTAGAAGTTTTGTTTTAAACTATTTTCAAAATAATCCTTTTTGTATCTATTCAATTCAACCAAATTCAACCAAAATTATATCATAATGCAACCAAATTGTCTTCTTATTTTTAAAGATAAATTCTTAATTAATTATGCCAAATTAAATTTAATTGTGCTAAGCCAACTGGATGATCTCCATTTAATTTATTTTTCCAAATATTGCAATGAAGTGAGTGATCTCTGGTGAGATTTAAGTTAAGGGTTGTAGTTGACAGAATAGATTAGAATGGAGAAGACCCTGACCAGGTAAGGGCTGGGGTCTGACTATTGGAGGTAGGTCAAGAGTCTTCAATGCAGAGATAAATGCCCAGGAAGGCAAGTCTCAAACTAAGTCTGAAATTGGAAGATTAGCTCCTGGCATAGAGTGAGAGGGAACAACTATTGAACATCAGAGAGGATTCAAAATATATAATAACAAATTATCAGATCAAGAAAGCGTTTGTCTGTATATATTATTTATTGGGGAGAATGAGATTGGGGACTCTCTATCTCTGTCTCTGTATCTCTGTGTCTCTGTTTCTGTCTCTGTTTCTTCTGTGTCTCTGTCTCTCTTAGTCTCTATGTCTCTGTCTTTGTCTCTGCCTCACTCTGAATCTGTTTATCTCTCTATCTCTGTCTCTGTCTCTCTGTCTGTCTCTGTCTCTGTCTCTCTCTGTGTCTTTCTATTTCTCTGTCTCTGTCTCTGTCTCTCTCCCCTTCCCACAATCTATGATTAACAATTTAACAGCATATAATCTTATATCCTTTAATATTTTGTTCATTTTATCCTCAAACCTGGTATATTCTGCTATGTATAACTTCTTAATATCTTTTTGTTATCTATTTGAATAAATGATCTTATCTATTATTCATTATTTGTGATGGTCTTTTGTGTAAGTAGAATTTGGTATGAAAGGTGTAAGTTTGAAATACTACTCCTTTAAGGGACAGTAACCAGGAAAAGCTTTTTTTTGGGTGGCAAAGGACTGGAAATTGCAGGAGTGCCCATCAAACAGAAAATGGTGAACAACTTATGATATGTAATTGTGATGGATACTACTATTCTATAGAAAATGACAAGCTCAATGATCTTAGAAAAACATGGAAAGACTTGCATGTAAAGATTGAAATGAGGAGAACCAAGAGAATACTACACAATAACAGCAATTTTTTTTTAGGAATTATTTCAAGCAAACGAATTATTTTGAGTATTATAAAACACCCAGATTAACTATAAAGGACCTATGAAGAAAGAAACTATATGCATCCACAGAAAGAAATTATAAATTAAAGTATGCATAGAATAATTTTACATATAAATATATATGTATATATACATATATATGTATATTTGTGTCTAAAGGTGTCCATCTCTAGAGTGAGGGGAAAGAGAAGAAAAAGGGGAAAAAAATTTATATGACAATTTTGTTATATATTTGAAAGGAATAGCAAATTGTACGTAGTGGATTTGCAGTTTCATGTACAGTCTTTTTTATTGTACTATGTTATAAAAATGTTTGCTTTATTCCAAAAATTCAAAATAAAAAAATTTTTAAAAATAAGAATAAAATAATTTCTATTCACCTAGAAATATTGAGGAGGGCAAATAGATATAATTCTAATCCAGTATTCTTCTTTGTGAGAAGAGCAGAGTAGCCAGTCCCATGGCCCTTTTTTCTACTCCCCTCCGGACGAGTCAGTCTCCTTTGGAGAGGCATTACCTATAAGCCATTTTTAGATGAACTAGTGTGGACATATATATGCCACATGAACAATATACACAACTTTCACTTCATTTCTGTTTTTGCATTATTTCACGGCAAAGAAGAAAATGTGAAAGAATTATTTTTTATTAAGCACACACCAAGCCTGGGGCCACTCAGGTTAATTCCAACCATGCCCAGTATCAACATAGGTATGTCCCTCATATGTGACCTTAGAACACTGGAGCTCTATATTTTAGTACTACTAAAAGCAGCTGTGGCATTTAGAATCCAAATATAGCAGAGAATGACCCTGCAGGTTGTCTGAGGTCGTTCATCTCAACCAAGCCTAGAATCACCTGAAACTGGGCCTTTCAAATCACTCCCAGTAATAGTCCCGTTGAGGAATTACATTAATTTGCAACCATATTGATCATGAACTTGGATAGACACCTGGAATTATAGGTTCTATACCAGAAAAGACAGAGTAATATCTTCCCTTGAAATAATGTTTCTTTCTTTTTTTTTTTAACATTTAAGGAATGATTGATGATATCTTGTTTTTTCTCTAAGTAACAGTAAACAGGAATAATCAAGGAACAAGTTACTATTCTGATTTTTGTTAAACAGCACAAGTAAAAATCACAATCATTCTGTAACTTAGGTAGGTAAGTCTTAAAACATTGAAATTCAAAGACATCAATGAATGATTTGCTATATATGAACACATAGCTAATTGGTATGAGATAAAATCTGAATAAAGATCTTCCTGATATCAAATCTGGCATTCTATTCTATACTATCCTCTCTGGTACACTTGTGACACTTGCCTCATAGGTCTATGGGGAATCAAATGAGATTGTATATGTCTGTGTATATACACATATATACATACATGTTATACATAATATGTTACATTTATATAAATATGCATTTATATGTTTACATGTGGGTATATGTGGGTGGGGAGAGAATATCAATTGCTATTATAGCTCCAAAGAAGAAAATACAAGTATTACCCTTCACAAGCGTAGGTAAAGCATGGAAATGACTCCTTTCAAGCAATTTTTTCTCTTCAAAAGTGAAAGAAGCTTCCTATCATAAGGTATGTTTCTTGTTTTAAAAGTAGGAGTGTTTTGAAATTCCTTTGGAGAAAAGGTAAATGCAAGTAAGCAGATCACTTATAACTGTCCCCAGTCAGCTAATAATATTGATCTTAGAGCAGCAGTGTGGTGGGAAACAAGTATGGAAGTTGGAACCTGATTCAGGGTTGATGGTGAGTTATGGGAAAGGGCTAAAGGATGAAGTTCTAGCCACAGAGGGAAAATATGCTTTAAGTACAGTTTTTAGGGATGGAAGAAAGGAAAAGACATTGTAAAAGCTGAGCAAACATCATATATTTTTTCTTTCAAGGGAAATTGGGATACACAGGTCCAATTATTTTTACATTGACAATCTAAACATTTCAAGCATACTCTTTGCTAAGCTAGTATAGTTACAGTGATGAAAAATGTATTCTATTAACAAATGTGACAGGAATCCCAAAGGGCTGAATGTCTTTAATATGGATTAAATATAGATTTATTAAATATGGTTGATAATTCTATTGCTTATTAATATGGTGTCATACCAGTATAGAAAACATTTAGTTATATAATAACACTGTTACAGTAAATTATCAAGGCTAAGTGGTGGTTTTTACAGAGCTCAAATCTTGGTATTATAATCATAATTCCACATAGCTAGATCCCCATAAAACTATGAATAACATTATGTAACTCATTGGTGTTCAATGAAAAACAGATTTTTAAAAAACACTAGTATTCAAAAAAGCATTCAAAAGCTTTATTTTATCAGTTTCTTGAAGATAAAAATCAATAACAACATCTGATACTGTAAGCTTCATGAGGGTAGAGATTAAGTCTTAAGGAGAAAAATACAAAAAAAAAAAATTTCTCCCTAGTTTCTAGCATAGTATTTTGTTTGTATTAGGTACATAATATGAGGTTGCTAAGTGCTTGCATGAATGAATAAACTAATTCAATTCAGTATTTACTGTGACAACTATTTACAAAGCAATGAAAATGAATGTAAATGAGCTCCAATATTACTAAATAAAAATTTCATATTCAGTAAAAGGATGTGTTTTCAGGTAAAAGGTATATTATAGATATATCTTTAATACTATGAAGGCTTTCTGATTATTCACATATCAATCTCAATCCACATAATTTCAAATGTTTCATTCATTTCATCATGAGACATTATGCTATTATTACAACACATTGTCACTTTGTTTAACTGTTTCATTTGGGCTCACAATTTGACAAAAGATGACTCAATCTTGGACACCTAAACAAAACCTAAACTATAGAATAAATCAATTTTCTTAGGTCAGATCAAGCACAAGGTACCATCCACATTCAAAAGAGGCACCATAAATTTTTGTCTATAGACTACAAAAGATTGATTGCATAGTGAAATTTCTTATTCTAGTATTTTAAATAATCCAAAAGAATTGAATAAAAGCTTTTAAAATTAATTAATGCAAGGAGACATATTTCATAATTAATCAATAGGCAAGTATCTACCAAGTACCTACTATGCATTCAATGTTATGTTAGATATTAGAAGGATAGGTACAGAGAAAAAGAAGAAATGAGATATTATTCCCATTCATAAATTGCTTATAATCTGAGGAGATAGGAAGAAAATCCATGATTGGAGGCTATGTTATATGGCACAGGCTGAAAATTGTCAAATCCAATGCCAAACTTTTCTCAGTTCTGTAGTCTTTGATATATATATATATATATATATATATATATTTGGCTTTTTGCTGAGGTAATTGGGGTTAACTGGTTTGCCAGGAGTCACACAACTAGGGAATGTTAAGTGTCTGAGACCAGATTTGAACTCAGGTCCTCCTGACTTCAGGGCTGGTGCTCTATCCACTGCGCAATCTAGCTGCCCATCTTTGATATTTTTGATCCCTTTCTTTTCCTTCACACTCTCTTCTCTTTAGGTTTTCCAGACATTACTCTCTCCTAGTTTTCCTCCTACACATCTAACCATTCGTTCTATGTCTCCTTTGCTGGATCTTCTTCAGATCATGCCCTCCAACTCTAGGTATCCCTCAGAGTTCTATCATGAGCTTCTTCCTCTGTACTATTTCACTAGATGATCTCAACAGCTCCCTTAGATTGAATTACCATCTCTATGATAATGATTTTCAAGTCTATCTATCCTACCCCAGTTTCCCTCTGATCTCTAAACTCACTCAACTGCCCTCTTGACTAGATGTTTAATGAACATCTCAAATATATTTAAAAAAAGAATTGATTATCTTTCCCCCTAAAACCTATTATCTCCCCCCTATTATCTCCTTCCTCTTTTCTATTCCTGTAGAGGGTAGCACTATCCTCCAAGTCCCTCAAACTTGAAATCTGGGAATCATTCTGGATTTGTCACTATCTCTCACCCTCCATATCTAGTCACCAAGTGCTATTTCCTCTTTACAGCATCTTTTCAATATGTTCCCTTCTCTTCTGTGACATTGTGACAACTCTCATGCAGTCCCTCCTCATTCTATAACCATTGACTCCAGGTCTGACTCAAGTCTCTCCATTAGACACTAAAATGATTTTCATAAAGCACAAGTCTGATTACCTTCCCACTGAATAAACTCCAGGGGCTTCCTATTGCCTCTAGGAGCAAATGGAAAATGATTTTGTATGACATCTAAAGCCATTCCTAATTTAGTCCTTCCTATCTTTCCAGTCTTTTTAGAACTTACTTCCCAACATGTACTCTTTAATCCAGGGATACTGGTCTGCTGGTTTTTCCAGGAACAAGACACTCCCTCCCTTTGAGCATTTTTCTGAGCATTTTTCTAGCTGTCCCCCATGCATGGAACATTTCCATCCTCTACTCTCACAACTGAATTCTCTTATTTCCTTTAAATCCCAACTTAAATCTTGACTTCTCCAGGAAGCTTTCCCCAACTCCTATTAATTTCAGTGCCTCCCCTTTGTTAATTATTCCTATTCATCCTGTATATAGCTTGCTTTGTATATAGAAGTTTGCATGTGGTCTCCCTGATGAGATCATTAAGTCTTTGAGAGCAGGCACTGACTTTTGCCTCTGTTTGTTACCATCAGCACTTAGCATAGTCCCTGGCACTTAGTAGGTACTCAATAAATATTTAATAATTGATTGCTTATGAATCCTTTGCTTTTAAATCCTTCCTAGAGACTAAGTGCTTTAGCTCTCCCAACCCAAAATTGCTCTTTATTTACTTTTGTATGTTTTGTACATACTTCTCTGGGTACATGTTCTTTTTGCCTTATAAAATGTAATCTCATTGAGAATAGGAGTTTGTGTTTTGCTTTTATCTTTGAATCCCCAGAACCTAGCATAATGCCTGGCACCTCATGGGTACTTAAGAGTTGCTTTTGAATGAAAAAATGTTATAAAAGTTCAGAAGTAAGAAAGGTCAAAAAGAGAAAATTGAACTAGATGGTCTCTAAGATATCCCTTTCAATTCCAAAGTACAATAAGTGTGCTTCTAGTCTAATCAATGAAGATTTCATAAAGATCCTAAAAGAATGGTTAGAATTTATATAGAAAGAAGAGATGAACACATTTCAGATCAATGTTCAGTTGACATAATTTTTCAGTTTTCCCAAGGATTTTGAAGTTATATAAACATGATTTACATGTTTTCTTTTACTAAAAAAAAATAGTAGGAAGCCAACATACACATGCTCAAAATAACACTATTTTCTAAAAGAATAAGTTGAAATAATTATTTCAGTGTTAGAGAATAATTTCTTCCTAATCTTCTCTTTGTGAACATAGAACCAGTTTAGTTGCATCTACCACAAATAGCCTTTGCTCTGTTTACTTTAAAGAATAAGCTACTGTTTGATTTGGTTTCTCATTTTTAATATGTAAACTCTGGGCTCTTCATGCTCTATTTGGGAGGTGAGAATTGGGGGTGGGGTGGGGAGAAGCCTCTCTAAATATCAGGTCAACTGATATTTACAGATGCATAAAGAACCTTCACATTTTCTGTAATAGCCACTTAGAAAAAATATATGAACATGATTCTGCATTGGCAGCATTACTGTGACAGGTGTACCTCTGGCTAACCAATCACTATTCATTTAGCTGTGAGTTTATTTTGTTCAATCTTGCTAGCTGCATTGCACCAGAACTATTGTTTATTTCAAAAGGTCAGTTTGCCTAGTTCAAGAGGACTGGTATGTTCAGTCAAAGGTTCACTTTGATCATAGTTGTTTGGATGCAACAAAGAAAGATGGGTTTAATATATTAATGGGCTGGAGATTTGAAGAAAAGTTAAATAGCATTTTTCAAGATTACAGACTGAAAAATACAGAAAATATAGATACAATTTAAAAAAACCTTTTCCTCCAATGAACAACACCTGAAACCAAAAATATTCAAAGGTAATCAGCATTTTGTAATCATTTATGGTTAGAATGAACAGTCATAAGTATTGAAAATATGAACCCAAGCACTGTTTTCTTTCTTCCCTCTTCCTTCCCCCTTTTCTTCATAGCCAGCTTTTATCCAAACTTTCTGTTTGAATTGATAAATCCAAAGCAAATGAAAAGGAGATACATATAAATATATATGTATATCAATAAATAATTTACATATTGATAAAGACATCAGATAATGAACATTATTGGTAAATTAAAGTTACCCACTACCCATTAAAATCCTTTTTTATGATCTCTTTCTATAGTTCTTAGAACTTTGAGAAGTGTGTTTGCTAAAAAGTAGTTTGACAAGAAGCCAGGACTCATTGGAAAAGAATCTGATGTTGGGAAAGATTGGAGACAAAAAGGAAACAGGGAATGCAGAGGATATGATGGACAGAGAGTGTCACAGAAGCAATGAGCAAGAGCGGATAAAAGGGCCTAGTGTACTGTGGTCCATGGGGTCATGAAGAATTAGATACCATTGAAGGACTAAACAACAATAACAAACATTTGCTAAAGTAAGGAAATAAGTTACAATGCAGAACCACTCTGTATTTATATAATACTAAACTAAAAGTCCAAAATTGCTTAAATTTCAGTCAGTGATTTGTGTATATTTCCCAATCAAAATATCAAGAATTTTTCTTTTTTCACTTTTTCATTATTTCTTGTGAATAGAAAACAATTAAATACCTCTAAAATTTAATTTAAATCCAAATCAAGTAGTTCATTAAATGATAAGCTTCTAAGGACAGGAACTATCTTTTGCCTCATTTTGTATTCCCAGCATTTTTAGCACAGTGCCTGGTATATAGCAGACACTTAATGAATGCTTAGTAATTGAATTAATTGATTCTCATTGCGAGAATGGCAAGAAATAGAGGATAATTTAAATACCTCCCAAGTAAGTTAAGATAGGCCTAGGAAACATGAATGAGTAGAAGAGAACTTATGAAAGAATGGGGTAACATTTATAAAATAACATGAGACCAAGACATGATTTTAAAGAGGGAAATAATATGCAATAATTAAATGGAGAGACACTATAAATTATTATAACCCTAGATTAAGTAACAACCCCTTTCCCCAAATGAAAGGCAATGGTTGACTGGATAAGGAAAAAAAAAAGACTCTTACAATTTTCTGCACACAAGAAATTAAAAAAAAAAAAGGAAAATAAAAAACTAGCACAAAATTTACTCAGCATTAGGTGATTCCAAAAATGAAAAAATGTGATCACACAAGGCAACAATAAAGCCACAATGTCAAAAGAGATGATAATAGATTCCTTTTCTGGCTGGGCTTCTGACTTTCGCAGTATTTTCCTACCATGATTCAGCATACTTCTAAACATGGAATTTCTGCCAGCTCCTCAGATATTCCATTTCTAGGATGGCATCAGACTGGCCATTCTTCATTCTCCCCTGGACTGTGCTTCTAACTCTATAGATTTTGCTACTATTATCCAGCATATCTTTTCTCCTGTACTTCCCCTCAGATGAATAAAACAAAAGACCTATGATCTGAAAAAAGAAATTGAAAAAGCCAAAAGCTATCAATGAGAAAAATAAAATCATAGTCCATATGAATGACAAATAATATATACAGTAATTGTTGATTTGTTTAATTCAAAGATGATTTATAGCATAGATTTAAAGAGTTACTGATAGTATATTATAGAGGTTTTTTTCTTAACCATCAAGTAAAAAGGTGTTCTTTATAACTAACTCCAATGAGACAAATATGATCTAGAGCTCACACCAGAAGAGAATTAAGCAAAAAACAAAAGACCATGGACCACTGCAACTGAAAAATATCAGCATAAAATTTACAAGCAAAATATCAGCAAAGAAACTATATAGAGTTATGCCATTGTTTTTTAGTCCTTTTACTAATGTGTCACTCTTCATGACCCCAATTAGAATTTTCATGGCAAAGATAGTAGAGTGGTTTTCCATGTTCTTCTCCAGATCATTTTTACAGGTGAGGAAATTGAGGCAAACAGGCTTAAGTGACTTGCCAAGGATCACACAGCTAGTACACAGCTGAGGGTAGATTTGAACTTGTCTTCCTGATTCCAATCTTGTAACCAAAAAGATATTCACTCTGATCTAGTTGATTTTTTACCAGCAATGCAAAGAAGGTTCAATGTCAAGAAAATAATTGTCACAGCTATTCAGATAAACAACCAAACTCATAATTACAACAGAATTTATGTGTATAAAGAATTCTATAAAGCATAGGCATAGAAGTCTTTCCTGTATGCAATAAGAAGTATATATCTAAAACAAAATACTTGGATATTGCAATTTCTTTAATTTGGAATTTTCTTCCAATGATACAGATTACAGAAAATCCATATCTGTTCTTTTTAATTCTATTAATGTTTGACATCTTCAAGTTCAACATTTTCCCTATTTTCTCCTGACTTCAAGAATGTACCAGTAAAATGTTCTTGCTATTCAAATGGTATTACATGGCCTGTCATGTGACCATCCCATTTTTTCTTCTTATCATAGTTTTTGGGTTTTTTTTAATGACTTGTTTTATTTCTATTCTTTGTCAAAGTTCCTTTTTCAAAGTTATGTATGCAAAGTATGTTACAACTTTCTCATACCCTCCATACACTTCTTCATTTCCCTGAGTATGAAATTAATTTTTAATATTTAGGAGACTTTTGTATTTCATGTCTCATTGCCACAAAACAATACTAGTAGAATGTTAGTATTGAAAATATGAGCCTCTCTGCCTGAGAAGCTTGAAGTCATTAAAGGAACTCTGAGATTTCCTGAACACAACCCATCTCACTCTGTTCCTCCTTTTCAGTTCCAAGTTCAATTAATTTATTACTCTATGTACTTGTATTCCTGATATTTATGCTTAATAAAAGTTCTAAAATTTTTCTACACATAGTACAATATGATCAAGCTTATAGATATTTTTTATCAGTTTTCAGACTAAACTGTTCAATAAGGTTATATGTCTCTTCCACGAGGGTCTACAGTGTTTCAGGATTTAGTGCAATCAGTACAATGTCATCTGCAAATGAAGCATCTGGAGAATTTTACTATCCACAGGGAAACCTTCTTCAACTGTGACTACATATTAGATTTCCATTATCATAATTACAAACATCTTTATAGAATATAACTCTTTTATGCTTTGCCTAATGTTTATGTTGAAAAGATTATTGAATAGAATAATTTATGGTTTTGTTTTTTTTAAGGAATCTACACCAGTGGAAGTCAACTTGTTGAAGAGCCTTAAACCTTGTATTCTGTTCTATTGAATCAAATGTTATTTCATAATCAGCAAACAATAAATGAGACAGGACTTTATGGTTTCTTAGTCTTTCTTTTAGTTGCAAAATAGTAAGGAGGCAATCCATTGGTTGCATACTATTTCTAATAGCCTGCTTTTTTTCTACCAATACTATCATCAAGGATGCTTCAATTTGTCAGCAAACAGGGGAAGACTGTGGGTGAGGAATATAGCATTATGCACTTAGAATTCAATAGATTTACGTAATTTCTTCTGGTTTGTTGGTTTAATTCTTTGTTCAATTGTGGGATATATCAGGAAATAACAATAGCGTATAAATTAGAAGCATTGATAAAGCATTGACAAAAACGTTAAGAAGTCAACAAATCTTTAAAGTATGAAACAGGAGTGAATGCCAGGAAAATAATAGTTTGGTATATATTGTTAGTTTATTTCAGGAAACATGATTTGACTCCAAACATATCATGAGCCATATCCTAATAATATTCTATTATGTTAAATATGTGGATTTGCAGTTGATTTTCAAAGTGGTTTGTGTGTGTGTGTATAGAAAACAATATTATTGGCTTTCATAAGTTACTAACAAATGAGCTGAGCTGACAGCATTATAGCTTAAAGAAAGGGTAAATTTTCTGCAAAACTCAACAGCCTGGTGCAGTAATTGAACAAATGTTATTGGTCATCTTTGTTTTTATAAATGAGGAAATAAGGGCATAGGCAAGTGAATACTGACATGTAATCAGAAGATTTTCTAGAATTAGAATTCAAACCTATTGACATTTAAACCAATGTACATTTCTCCCCATTTTCATTCTACATATTTAGAGAGAAACTGAAAATTCTAAATAGGAAAGTCAGTTTCCCAGCTTCTATTGCAGATGTTTGTACAATGAGGTGGCTGTGAGTTCAAATGTACTGGAGGCAGTTATGAAGGCAAGCTGCCAGTCCATCTTTTGCCTGTTATTGATATGGCCAGACAAAATGTGCTCTATTCATGAACATGAAATCAATACCAGGAACTTGAACCAAATGGAGCCTCAGCCTTAAACTTGAATAAACTACTATCTACACTACTACACTACTACATAAATTCATTGAATTCTAAATGAAGACAAGCTTATTTTAAAAAGTAACTGCAATAAACAAAACATCAGTTTAAATGCACCTTCACATACAAGACAACAACCAAAACAAATAATTTGAACCAAATGTAAGCCTATAGATCTATTTTCTAATATATTTTCCTAGTAACATGAAATAGTTTGATTTCAAAATCAAAATTAATGAATTGGAACAATTCTGAAAAATCAAAATGGACTTTTTACTGAGTCTGAACTGACCCATTCTGATCTTTCTGTCATCAAATCTACATATTTATAATTCAATTGTTCACTCCATAATATATGCTGCTACTCCTCCTCTTTTTATTCCTCCTTTCTTCCCTCCATTTTTTCTCTTCCTCCTGCTCCCCTTCCTCCTCTTCTTCTTCTTCCTCTTCCTCCTCCTTCCTCCTTCTCTTTCTTCTTTTCCTCCTGCTTCTTTCGCTGCTGCTTCTGCTTCTTTCCCACCCTTTCTCCTCCTCTTACTTCTCCTTCTCTTTTTCCTCCTCCTCCTCTTCCTCCTTTTCCTCCTCTTTCTTTGACATTTTAAAGTTTAAATTGTTACATTTTGTTTTATGTCATCTGGATTTTCCTTACTACCCCCCCCCACACACACACTGTCTTATCCTGCTTCTTATACTTTTTTCCCCTCATGACCCCTTTTCACTCAAGAAATTTCCATGCAACACTAGATAGTTAGGTGTACAAAATAGGTACACAATTTAAACATTTACTCATAATTAACCATAATTTTGTGACCCTCCCACATTTAGTTATGTGACTTCACATGGGGTCATGACCTACAGTTTAAGAAGCTTTGCTTTATAAAAGTTTTTTTTTTGAGCTCCAAAGATTTTTTTTTGAGCTCCAAAGTCACCATCCTGAGCTCTCTTCTCTTCTCTGTTTATATTATTTCACTTGATTGTTTCATTTTCTCCCATATTTTCAATTATCTTTATGCAGATAATTCTCAAATCTAGTTGTCCAGCCTAAACTTCTAGTTACACATTTCTATCCACCTATTAGACATTTCAAACTGTCCTATATATATGTCTATCTTATAAGATTTGTACATCCTTTTGATAGTATTTTATTTTTCCAAATATATGCAAAGATAGTTTTCAACATTTACCTTTCCAAAACCTTGTGTTCCATTTTTATCCCTTTCCCTTCACCTTCACAAGATAGCAATCTGATATATGTCAAACATGCATAATTCATCTAAACATATTTCTATATGCATCACACTGTGCAAGAAAAAAAATCAGATCAAAAGTGAAAAAAAAACCATGAGAAAGAAAAACAAGCAAATAACAACAACAACAACAAAATAAAAAATACTATGCTTTGATCCATATTCAGTCTCCATAGTTCTTTCTCTAGATGTGGATGGCACTTTCCATCACAAGTTTATTGGAATTACCTTGAATCACCTCGTTGAAAAAAGTCAAGTCAATCAGATTTGATCATCACATAATATTGTTGTTACTGTGTATATTGTTCTCTTGGTTCTATTCACTTCATTTAGCATCAGTTCATGTAAGGCTTTCTAGACACCTACCTGAAACCAGCAGGCTCAAGATGTCTATCTTAAGATCAACATGCTTAAAACAACTCATAATTTTTCCCAAAAATCTCTCCTATTCTCAATTTCTCTAGTACTTTCAGGAGCACCATCAGGAGCACTAGCACCACTAGTCATTCAGGCTCATAAACTATTTCATATCCCATTCCTACCTGTCTCCTCTAACAATTTGCTCCCTCTCCCTCTGTCATCTCCACTCTCATTTATCTTCAACTTCTCCTCATCTATTGGTTGCTTTTCTTCCCCTAGTGCTTACAATCATACCCATGCCTCCCACATCAAAAACAAACACAAACACAAGCAAACAAACAAAAATCTTCAATCCAGTAACTCCATCTCCTTTCTGTTTCTCACAAATTACACTTCATCTCCCTGGATGTTTCCCATGACTATGATTTCTTCCCTTCCCATCTCTACAGCCTAACTTTTGTGACTTCCTTCAAGTCTCACCTAAAATTATACTTTCTGCACAAAGTATTTCTCAGTCTCCCTTGATCTTAAATTCTTCCATCTGAAACTACCTCCTATTTGTCCAAGAATATAAACTTGCTTGTACATAGTTGTTTGCATGTTATCTCTCTTACTATATGGGGAGTTCCTTAAGAATAGGAACTGTTTTTAAATCTTTTGTTTGTATCTACAATGCCTGGTACTTAGTAGGCACTTAACAAGTGCTGGTTGAGTAGCATAGCCTGACCACTCACTTCAAGATCTGCCAGATATTAGACTGTTTATAAGTTCATTTATTTAAAGTTATAAGGGAACTATCTATTCCAACCTATTTATATGAGAGATAGGGAAATAGAGGCTCAGAGCTTATCTAGGTTGAGTAAGTAAGTGTCAAGTGAAATTAGAATCCAATTCTTCCTGATTGCAAATCCAGTAATCCAAACACTCTAACACACTATTTCTGTGGTATTTTTCTAGATTTTTTTTTTAAATGGAATGAGCTGAAACCAAATAGCTAATCAGACAAATGATTTGTATATAACCAAAGTGATTTCTGGATAGACAGGACCCTATCACAAAACAGTTTAATGCTCAGAGAAAGCAGCACCCTGTAAGGAAATGAATATTTCAGCTTCTCTTTTCCAAAGTGATCTTTAGTCTTGGTCTTGAGCAGCAAATGTCCTAACTTGTAGATTAATGAAGATAGTATAACATATAACATCCTCTTGCCTCCAGGTAGAATATTTTATTCATATAAAAGAGAACTGTGTGGGCTTTGATTTATTTGAACTTTCATTAATAGACAAAATTCAATCATAGGGTTTTCAGCTCTTCCCCTCCAGGCTTCCTTAGATTCATACCCCCATCAAAAAATGATGTGGTTTCTTCACAGAAAAACATTTGGACACCTAAAAAACAAAAATGATAGAAATGCGGCCAGATAAATGGATTTGGATCACCCAGAATATCCAAACCTCGAGCTCCCAGAGGAAGCTTCATAAATTTCTGGTAGGTATTTTACCTCAGATGTGACCACCCAATCAGAATGTTTTCTATGTTCAAGATAGAAATAAATGTCCTCTAAAGAGTAAAGAAGTGTAGCACTAGACCTTTGCATCAATGATCAAAATCTCCTTCAAAAAGTAATATTTCAGTTTCATTTAGGCTTTATATACTCATGGATGTTCAATGTGGTTTTTGTGAGACAAAGTTTGTAATTTTTGGCTCTACTCAACATTGTATAACATCTTTTTGGTTAACCCCAAATCATTAAGGGGCACTAGCTGGCCCAGAATAGAAGTGCTTTTGTATATTTATCATCATTGTCATCATTAAATATTTATTAAATGTCCACTTTGCTCAGGATTATGTAGTAGATACTGGCACTGTTAAAGGGAAGTTTCTATGGTATTTAACTTCAAAGGCTTATACTGTATAAGAAAGGACAACACATTGTTGCTGTTATTGTTATTATGAACATTCATAGTAAACACAAAACTTCAGGAAAGAACAGTGGTCTTTGAAAGGCCTTTCCTTGAATATGAATATTTATATAGGCTCTAAAGTCTGTAGCTAAATCATTTAATCTTCCATAATATTCAATTCAATTTAAATTAACTCAATAATTCAATAGGCATTTATTAAATGTCTACTATGTACAAACCTCTGAAAAGAAAATATAATGATGAATCTGTGATCTCTTCATCTTGGATCTTCCATTCACGGACCAGAATCCATCTATGCTCATCTATTCTGTGTATTCATAACTTCCCACATAGTTGTTCATCATAGAGAATCTGCCCAGTGGGTATAGAGGGAGGGATCCTTGTTTTCTTGTAATATTTTAACAGTGAAGTACACTGTTCATTTACCAGTTGTTTCTTGCTCTTGGAAGATAACCAGCCTATTTTAAAAAAATTTTTTTTCAGTTATATATTTCTTTAATGGCACCTTTTACTTTGGTTTTTCTTGATAGTTTGATATTGGTTACCACATCACCTCCAAATAAAAACAAATACCCCACAAATCTAAGTTAAGGAATGTCCTGAGGTCAACGCAATCTTCTGTGCTTTCTGTACAATGATAACTATTCTTCAGATTCATCTACATAATATTAAATTATCTTTAGTGTACTCTACTTACCAAGGCAGGAAATTCAAGAAATTTATTTTAGAAACTTAAAAAAAAATCCACATATGTTGGAACAAAAGGGCTTTTCTAGTAGTGGCTAGCTATAAAATTGAATTAATCAGAACATCAACCTCCACACCCACTCCCTGAACATTCTGGTAAACTGACATGTTACTCTAAGAGCTGAGGCTATAGCACTAAGTTTGCAGAAGACCTGTGTTTGCATTCTGCCTTAACTAGGCCATAATCATGTAAACATGGTAGAATTAGCAACCTTTCAACATCAGTTTTTTTCCTCAGGACATGGGAATGATCTTCCATACCAACTATTTCATAGGAAAATAATATGGAATACAGTTTGTAAGCTGTACAGTACCATAGAGTGTCAACTATCAGTAAAAACTCTTAGAATATTGAAACAAAACACAGCTTGAGTGCTGGCTCTTGGGGCGTTTAAAAAGGTTCAAGAGACATAATTTCTGGGTAATTTAATCATTTTATTAATAATGCCAGCATTTTAATAAAAGGATAGTAATTTGGCACTTCTCTTTTAGACCAAAGACAATCTTGAGTAGGCTCAGGGTTTTTATGTTCCTTTGGGAAAAGTGTTCAAAAAAATAGCAATCAACTCTGATTGGTTAACAATTAATGTGAGAAGGAATATTATAATGAAGTAAGAAAGTAAGCTCAACCTTCAGAGACTGAGGTCTTGGAATAAGGAAAGAAAAAAGAGGAATTCTGAATCTCTTCAAAGCATTAGTTATTAATAATAATTTCTCATTCTGGATCTAGGAAGATGCATGTTAAATTTATACTTCTGATAAGTGGTTGGATGACTAGACTTGTTTTTCAGTGTTATAGGCAGTAGAGGTATGAGATGCAGAGAAGGTGCCAAAGGTGTCAACTTGCATTGGTAGAAAGAATTCTACTCTTCACTGGGGAGTTTCCAATGAAATCACAGTTCAAGCCCCTATCATTTTATAATCCACATAGCTAATGATAACCTTGGCAAATGTAAAATGTGCTTGAAAAATACAAGCATGAAGCCTTAGGCTTTTGAAAAGAAATTGTATTTTGTTTCACAAAGGGGAGGATTTAAAAAAAAAACTAAAGGTGAAAAGTTTATTATTATAATTGTTTATAATTTTATAACACCAAGACAGAAGCTATCAATTTAAAAAAAATTTGAAATGTAATTTACTTTGGGGATATTAAAAAAAACTGAGATAAAAATTACTCTTTAGAGATGAAAAATAAATGGAAAAGGCACTTGACTTTGGAGCCAAAGAACATTTTTCAAATACAGTTCAATGTTTACTACCAACATGACCTTTGGTAAGTCAAACAACATCTTTATGCTTCATTTTCCCAATATTTAAAATGAAGGAGACTGGACTAGATGACTCCTAATGTCCTTACCGCTTCTAAACCTATGGTCCTATGTTCTCATGTTATCTAAAAGTAGAAATTGTACTCTTTCTTTCATCTTTATATTTTAATTAATTTAATTTTCATGGCACTTTAACATTTCTAAATTTTCCAAACACTATTGTTTTATCCTCCCTAGAAGCCTAAGAAATAATCAGAAAAATACTCATTTCTTCCGATTTTTAAATTGGGATTCTGAGACTCAAAGGTTCTGTTCCTGTGTGATCATACAGCTAAGTATCACTGTGACACAATGGAGAGATCATAAGATTTTGAAATAAAGAAACTGAGTATACATCCCAGTTCTGTCACTTTTATTACCTGTATGATCTTGGGCCAGTCACTTAACTCTGATTCTCAATTTTCCCATCTATAAAATGAGGAAGTTTAACTAAAATGACCTATAATGTCCCTTCTAACTCTAAATCTATGATTTCTCATCTAGATGTTCAGATGTAAGACTATCTATGTCATCTATCTAGATATCATCCTTCTAGTTATATGAACATCAACACATGTACATATGTGTTTATACAGGTATATATACCATGTATGTAATGCACGTGCGTTTTCGTGTATATCTTGAATGTACCCATTTGTTACCTTTTTATTTGTTTCTATTTGTTATCTTTCTACATTTCATTCATCACGCATACAAACATATACTAATAAATGAGTGTGTTTATATATGTTCTCCTGTATATTAATGTGGGTAATATGTTGGATATGTTTGTGGGTATGCCTTATACATATATCATGTATTTATTTGTCATCTATTTAGCTATATATCATCCACCTATTTATGCATATGTCAGCAATATATATGCTTATACATGTACATATACATGTGCATGTGTACATATTAATTCTGTATGTTTATATTTATGGCTTGAATATCTACATAAACCATTTTATATATGTCTATCTGTCTATCTATCTAACATTTCTTTCATTCCAAACTCAGATTCAATGCTGCTACCTCCTCTTTGAAAGTTTTTCTGATCCAACCATCAAGACATGGTATAGTGGTAAGAGCAATAGTCTAAAAGTCATTCCTTGGTTTATGTCCCAGTTCACGATCCCTTTTAGACTTGAGGATTTTTTTCACCTGTAAAGCAGAACTAAAAATACTCTTCTAAGGAAAAAAATAAGAAAATGCTAATAGTTATTATTGAAGCTCTCAGGTCTCTCTCTGCTATCAAATATGCAATTAATCTTTTTCATTATATTTATTTGTGTATTTTTGAATCAATATAGCTCAACAGATAAAATTCTAGTCCTTGAGTTAGGAAGACCTGGCTTCAAATATTTCTTCAGACATTTACAAGCTATGTGACTCTGAGATAATCATTTAACCTTATTCCACCTCAATTTCTTCATCTGTAAAAGTTGAACTCAGCGACCTCCATGGTGACTCCAAACTTTGAATTTATGACCCAATGATATCTCAGTGTTTTACTAAATTGTCAGCTACCTAAGGGCAAGTATTGTGTTGTTTTTTATCTTTGTACTCCCAGTATTTTGTATATTGGGGCAACTATGTGGTTCAGTAGATAAAGGGTTAGACATAGAGGCAGGAAAACCTGACTTCAAATCTCGTCTCAGACATTGCTTAGCTGTGTGACCCTGGGCAAGTCAATTAGCACTATTTGCTTGTTTCCTCCTCTGTATCATGAGCTGAAGAAAGAATTGGCAAACCATTCCAGCATCTTTGCCAAGAAAAGTGGGGTGACAAAGAGTTGGAGATATTAAAACAACTAAACAATATTTTGCATGTAGTAGCTATCTAATATTTGTTGAGTTCAATTTGTATTTGAAGAATTTTAATTTCTTCAAAGTATCTTTACTATTTAATCATTGATATATCCCGGAGAAGCCAGAAAAATTCTAATCAATACTACTTTATAGACTAGGAACCCAAGATTCTAAGAATTTATAATTAGTTTAAAGCCATTTAGTTAAGTAAGGCCATCTCCAGATTTAGAACTCAGATTTTCTGACTCCTCTTCTAATATTTCTTCCATAAACTCATCCTGGTTTTCATTCTATGCAATTCATAATGCATACTTGTATTACCTTTTTTGCCTATTTTGTTAGTTTTTACTCCCCTGCAAAGAAAAAGATTTAATTCTCCTGGGAATAGGAAGGACAAGATTTATGTTTTACTTGCTCTCTTAACTGGAATAATTCATACAAACATAGCTCCTTTCATCCTTTCAGAGTAGCTGTAAATTCTACTAATTTGATCAAAAGTGAATAATTAATTCTCTGCACCCATTCTTTCTCTTGCTCCCAACAAATTCCAGGTACATACTACTGTAGTTTTTCCAAATGAGACTACATGTACTTTCTTATGGCCCAGTCACTAAAATCACTTTATCTCAATTTAGTGAATAAATTATTTTCCTTCATACATTTTGCCTCAGAGCCCTCCATTTAATCAACATTGTACAATTACAAATTTTCAGAAGCTTGTACTTTATATACAAAGCATCTTCTGTAACAAGCAATTTATCAGACTTAGTTTGAAGACAAATCAACATTTTTGTAATGCCTACCATGTGCTAGGCACCATACTAGCTTTATAGATAAAAATAAATATAAGAATTAAAGAATCCCTCCATTTTAGGCAGATATAAGTCCCATAAGTTGTAGTGGCCAGAGAATGGAGCTTTGAAAAACACCAAGAGGGATTTTGAGTAAAATCAGGAACAGTAGATTGTCCCATCTTTTCACTGAGCAATGAGAGTAGTGATTTGATTACTGTTCCCTGAACAAGAGGTGAAACTTGGGGATGGTTATAGATGGAGAAGAAATTGTCCCTAGCTAGTGGTAGAAACTGAATGGCAAGGTGACTGCTGTGAAAACCTTGTAGACAGTTGAATGGGATAAAAAATGATCAGTGATGGGAGCACTCACTGTCTTCTGAATTTTTTGGATAGTTCTAATTGTTAGAAGGTGAGCTCCCTGAGAGTAGGGAATATTTTTTTCCTTTTATATCTCTAGTTCCCGGAAGAGTGACTTGAATATAATAGTGAATATAAAAGCATATTAGGGTTATGGGCCAGTGTCATGAGTTGTCTCAAAAGAATTTGTAGGCTTAGACATCCTCCAAATCAAGGGGCAAATATTTTATCACAATGCTAAAATAAGGCCAAATTCATAAGGGTTTCTTAACAAGGATAAGGGTTTTAGCAAATAAGGAAGAATAACCCTCTAGCTGTAACCAGGAGGAAAATGCTATTGAAGGAAGATGCTGGAGTACACCATAGCTAACCCTAAAAAAGAGGAGTTTAGCTATAACAAGAAGTAGGCCATGGACTGGTGGGTTAAATTCATAGAGAAGTTTAGCAAGGATCTACAGAATGATCAGATGTTTTATAGGGGAAATATAAGCTGGGGATTTGATATCATAACTTGGCTTTCTGATTGGATATAATAAAAGTAGGGTTACTAGAGACTTCCACCTGTGGTAGAAGTCCTGTCAAAAGTTCACTTGAACAAAAGGCCCACCTAAGATTTAGATGATCCCAACAGGGTTTTTCCCTGCTTGCCTCAGGGAGTATTTTAATCCTATCAGTGCTTCAGGCTTTATCTGCTAATGTCCTCCTAGATACCCAGGACTTCATGAGTAGGTTATAATAACTACTTGTTAAATTGAATTTAAATGGTTTTTCCTTACATCAAACCCAAATGCATCTCTTTTCAGCTTTCACCCATTGTTCTTTGTTCTATTCTTTAAAACTATGCAAAGCAGATATAATCTCACTTTCATAGGAAAACACTTCCAGAAATTAAAGGTAGCTGTAGTTTCTTCACTCTAAGTCATCTTTTCTCCATGCAAAAACATCCCCAGTTAAATGTTTTCTCCAGGTCCTTCACAATTCTGGTTGCCTTCTGGTTACCTTTGCCTGGATGTACTCCAGCTGTCTGTGTTTTGTTTTTTTTTTTTTTAAACACGGGCACATACACACACACACACACACACACACACACACACACTCCTCCCCCAAAAAATATTATCTAAAGAGTTCACTTATAGACATTCTTATACTTTCTCAGAGTAGAAGATTTAAATTTTGGTCCTTGACCCATTAAAAACTTAATACATTGGACTGTGGGTTTGGTTCTTCAGAATCTACACCGGGAAACAGGTTCATAAATTTAAAGCTGGAAAAGACCTGAAAAGTCATCTAGTTCAATCATCTTATTTTACAAATAAGGAAACCTCCAAAGAAGCAAAGTGACTTGTCCAAACTCACATAGACATTAGAGTGTTGGAGACAGGACAGGATTTACCTAGTTCTCTGACCCTCAATAAGAGCTTGCTTTCCAGTTCACCACAATGCTAACTCTTACCTCAGGCAAATACAATATTGGTTTTCTGAGTAACAGAGGGAAGAACAGGTCTTTTTCACAAATTTTAAGGGTAGCCAAGGCGGCCATCAATGAACAATAGAGAAAGGAAAAGAAGGAGAAAGTGAAGGAAACCCCTCTCCCCCTCACAAAAGTTACTTTGAGGCCCTTCCCAAACAATTGCCTTCCAGTTGCTTTGAATTCCTCAGTGGTTTCATAAAATGGAGGGCTCATTGCAAATTAAAAACAACAGCCTGCCAGTCATAGGCGATGTTTTCAAACACAGAAAGAGTAATGCCACAGTGTGGAGATAAAAGGTCTTTTGAGTACCTTGGAGGCAGTTCCCACACAAAAGCACCTCTATGTCTTTAAAGAGGAACACCTAGAGTTTCCCAAGGTTTCCCAACCAGAATACTGCCAGTAGTGATGTGGTTTGGAAATTAACCTTTACTTTCTCTTCCCACTGCTGTTTTACATATTAATTAAAGTGTTTTCCTCAGATCAGAAATGCCTGGAGGCGAACTTGGTTCTACAAAAGCACCATTTCCCCATGGTTTCTCATTACTCTTATAGTTGTACAGAGTTCAATGGCTAAATTTTTCCAAAGCTTTTTGACCCACTCTCTAGCCTTAACTAACATCATTTTATAGGACACATGTTACAATGCATACTGTAGAATGTTTGCTTTAAAAAAAAAAAATTAAAGTAAAATTAATAGCTTTCTCCCCTTCCCAAAGAAAGCTTGTGTAATTCATTAGGGGGCCTTAGCTCATATTAAACATACTCCTATTAAGGATGCTGGCCAAGTTTCCTCCTTCTAATGTAGTTACCTCATTCACAAAAGTATTTTGTCAGCAATATCAAGAAAATATGTGAAGTATAAGGACACAAAATATTTTTTTACAATTAATCCATGTTTTGAAAAGAATTTGCTTTATCTTGTTATTCATCTAGAGATCCAAACTCTTGGAATTGGCAGATCTGGATGACCTTGGAGGTTATTTTGTCCAGCTTCCGACCCAGGGTAGGAATCTCTTCCATAGCATCCCTGACAGATGATGTCCTAGTCTCTACTTGGATATCTGCAAATATTATTTTGCAGAGCAAGCTAGTATTTTATAGTACAAATGAGAATCCTAAATATCTAGATTTAAAGACAGGAGGCATCTCGTAGGTGACCTTGTAGGATCACCTAGTCTACCCCATTCATTTTAGGTGTGAGATATATATTGGGCTAAGGGGGGTTAAATGATCTGTCCAACAAGATTTGACCCTTAGCCTCTAAGAATGTCTGATCCAGCAATGTTTCCATGCCACAATGCCTTTTTAAATGCCTTTAGATGACAAATTTTAATTTTAAGAGACATAAAGTTGTGGCAACATAATGCATTGGAGAGAGTACTGGAATTGATTTAAGAAGTCCTGGGTTCTGTGTGACCCTGGGCAAGTTACTTCACCCCAATTGCCTCAACAAAACAAAACAAAACAAAAATCTAAGTTCAAATAATAATCGCTACAAGTGACTTCAGACAAAATACCCATCTTTTGGGACCTCAATTAATGCCTTTAAAACAAAAAACACTGGATATAGGTCCAACCAGTGCTTTCAAGTCTAAATCCCAGTAAATTAAATGGCAGTATTTAAATTTGGAGAATTAAATTCTTAGTGGTCCTCTAAGAATTTTAGTTTTGAGAATCTATATCTGCTTCAATTGTGTGAGTCTGCAAATATAATGTGAAAGCCCTGCCAAGATGAATGATGTCTGTGTCTTAAGAGATATCAATAACTGTTTCCCCAGAAATAAGTTAAAATTAGATACATATGTGGAATGTAACTATGCCCAAAGACAATAACGATTAGACATAGTTTCCTTAGAAGTAAGGTAACATTCCTACGCAGTCATGTCATATTTACTCTATTTTATACTGTGTGGAAAGACATATGAATATGCTTCCTCTGGTACTGAGGACTTAAGGTCCCAAAAACAAAATTTAGAGACAGCAGTAATCAATGACATGCAAGGTAATTTTGTAAACTAATAAAGGAACCATTCTAACTGTTAAATATATTTTCTATGTGGCACTTTTTACCTATAAAACTGGTATAAACCAACTAGTATCATTTAAAACTGAAACAAACCAGACTCTAATATTTATATGAGCCTAGAATTTAGATTAACTCTAAGTAATTAGAGTTATCTTCTCTAAATTGTGGTTTCTTCATCTATCCAATCAGAAGATTGATATCTAAGGTCTATTCTAAGCTCTGGATTTCTAATTCTATGATTCTTCTATTTCCTTACTTGAGAGGCATAATAACATAAATAGCTACTTTCAACCTAAGGGAGACCCAGAAATAAGATCTGCTCCTGACAAATATGGGCAGTGAGATGGTTCCATGAATAGAGCAATAGCTCTAACCAGTCAGAAGGACCTGTGTTCAAATGTGACCCTGAGTAAGCCATCTTGCCTCAGTTTCTTCATCTATAAAATAAACTTGAGAAGGAAATGGCAAATTATTGCAGCATCTTTACTAAGAAGATTCCAAATGGTGTCATAGAGATGAGGGAACAACTGAAAATGACACAACGATCTGACAAATAATGGTTTTATGATCTTGGGTAAGCAAATCTTTTAGTAGCCCAATCAACTCTGTAAAGCTAAACTGCCAATAAGTTCCTAATTTGTCTATCTCAAAAAGCTCCTGCTTTAATGCTTGTGTTTAGTAGGTTCTTAATAAACATTATTATGTTGAACCACTGTTGGTTTAATGTTAAGTACATTAGTCATAGTGAGAGGAGAATAATAGGAAATAATCAACCCTCTAAATTGAAGCCAGAAAAAAAAAAATCTTTCTTACTACCTTATTGGCTAATGGAAAACAGCTCTCAGGAAAGATGCAGTCCTATAGTATCAAGATATAGGAAAGTAAAGACATAACTAATTTCTTCAGAATGAAACTTTCTGTGTACTGTCCTTAGAAATGGAAAAAACAGCAACAGCAAAGTTTCAGTATCACCAATTCTAACTCATTCTTCAATATATTCAGCCTGAGGATTTTTCTTAATATTAATATCAGCTGATTTGATTTTCTAAAGATATCCAGGAATCTTGTCATGAATAGACTCATCAAAAAAGGAGACAAAAAAAGGATACTATACTATTTTTAGGGCATATTTGCCTGAGTGACATATAATCATATCTTTCAAGAACTGGGGCAACATAAACAGACCTGCCAGTAATGGCAGGGCTATCCAAGCTGGCTACCAAAATAATTTGTCAAAACAGGTCCTTTGAGGAGCTAACTTTTCATAATCTCTCAGAATTTCACTATTAAGGGATTTAGGAGAACGCCTAGAAGGCCTCATTCTCTCCCTCCCCCCCCCCGCCCCGAGGCAATTGGGGTTAAGTAACTGGCACAGGATCAGAAAGTCAGAAAGTGTTAAGTGTCCGAGGTCGCATTTGAACTCAGGTCCTCTTTAGGGCTGCTGTTCTATCCATTACCTCAACTAGCTGCCCCAAAGCCCTCCTTTTTTGAATGATTCTACCTAGTTACTATGAAAGCAATTTAAAATGGAACTAATTTCCATTGCATAAGGTGAATGTTTACTTCCAAAAGCCCTGTTGCAGTTCCCTAGGATATACCAATAATTTATTTACTGTTAAAGTACATTTTGAAGGATTTTTTCTTACATTTCTTAAAAGGTTGTTCATTTAAAAGCAAAATTATGAGCACTCTTCCTTTCACCTAAGTTAGAAGAGTTGAATTCAAATCTCAGCTTTTTTTTAACTAATCATGTCTTTTTTTTTTTTTTTTTTGATATGTCATTTCATTGATAGAAGGAACCCCTCCAGGTGGAAAATTCCTTCTACCGATGCAAGCTCAAACTTTCCTGCAATTTATTATTTTTAGAGGATTTCCCAGAGCACTAATAGGTTAAGTATGATAGTTGGAAGCCAAGCTAGCTAGGATAAGAAACAAATGATCTTTATAGTCCCTTCAAACTCTTTGATCCTAGGATCATCTATATTCATTCAACAAACATTGATTAAGCTCATATTCTATAATACTCAGTACATTTTAAAATAGAAATTATCTGCTACTTTAATCTGCATCATAAAAAATTAATTAGGCAATCAGATAAAAGATTTTCAAGGTTTGACTTCATCAAAAACATATAGTACATATTCTCTTTTTCTTAATTAAGAATTATAGAATGTTGGGTTTGGAAGGGAACTTAGATATCATCCAGCCCAATACACTCATTTTACAGTTGAGGAAATTGTCTTAAGAGGGTAAAATGACTTGGCCACAGAGCAGTTCTCAATTTATCTTTTTAAAATTTTATTAGAGTTTTTTTATTTAAAAAACATATGCTTGGGTAATTTTTCAATAATGACCCTTGCAAAATCTTGTGTTCCAAATTTTCCCCTCCTTCCCCCTACGCCTTCCCCTAGATAAGAGGTAATCTAATACATGTCAAACATGTTAAAATATATGTTGAATCCAATGTATGTATACATATTAATACAGTTATCTTGCTGCACAAGAAAAACTGGATCAAGAAGGGAAAAAAAACTGAGAAAGAAAACAAATGCAAGCAAACAACAAGAGAAAGAGTGAAAATACTATGTTGTAGTCCACACAGTTCCTACAGTCCTCTCTCTGGGTGTAGCATCATCTCACTGTTGAAGAGAGCCACATCCATCAGAATTGATCATTGTATAATCTTGTTACTGTGTACAATGATCTCCTGGTTTTGCTCACTTCACTTAGCATCAGTTCATGTAGTCTCTCTAAAATTAGCCTGCTGATTGTTTCTTATAGAACAATAATATTCTGTAACATATTCATATATATGTTATTCATAACATATTATTCATATGAATTATATTCATATTAGCATGATATTCATAACATAATAATATCCCATAATTTATTCAGCCATTCTCCAATTGATGGGCATCCACTGTTTCCAGTTTCTTGCCACTACAAAAAGGGCTGCTACAAATATTTTTGCACATATGGGTCCCTTTCCTTTATGATCTCTTTGCCCAGTAGAATTTCTGCTGGAACAAAGGGTATACACATTTTGATAACTTTTTGAGCATAGTTCCAAATTAGAGCAGTTCTCTAATGAGAAATTCTTTCACTGAGGGCAAAAACAACTGGGGGACAGGAGCAGCATTTGTGTGAAGGACAGGTGCAGTAGTAATAGCAGAGGGCATCTCTCAGCCACCAAAGCGTGCTTTTCATTTTGTAGAGTGTAGGAGTAAAGGTTAGGTTTTGGAAAATGACACCACCATGGCAAGATCCTGGTGTTGACAGGTCTAGAGGTAAGTCATGGAGACAGGGGTTATTGTAGGAAGGAAACTCATCCTTCCAGGGAGGAAGTATAGCAATGTGTCTTCCTAAAGAAAAGGATGTTGGTCTCCTAAGACAAGGCCCCATTCAACCCACAATAACTATGTCTCTGATTGTCCAATACCAAGTGGCTAGGATCAGAATACAAACTTTTTACTAATTAGTCCAATGCTTTAGTACTATCCTATGTCATCCCTCTAGGTTGCTTAACCCCTTGATTAACTAGTTTCTTCTCACAATAAAACAAAAAGTAACCAGTTCAAAGGCAAGCTGACATTCAATATGCTACATACCTAAGTGATGAATTCTTTCATAAAGTCTATGTCTCTGGCCATTGTAAGATGCAATATATCTTGAAGCCAGATTATCATATTAATGAATGATTGACTACTAGACAATTTCTTGTGAAATAGGTGGCTATATTTTAATTCTACTTCAGTTTGTCTGTCTCTACCTTTGCCTCTTTATCCTTCTTCCCCTTTCTTTTTCTCTCACTCTCAGTCTCTCTCTCTGTCTGTCTCTTTCTGTTTCTACTTCTCTATTTTTGGGTCTATCTGTCTCTATATGTATCTGTCTTTCTTTCATTCTGTCTTTGTGTCTCTTTCTCTCCATCTCAGTGTGGTTGGAGAGAGACATCTGGTATGGTGAAAAGAGTGCTTGACTCAAATTAATACACTAAGGACATAACTCAATTTCTTTATCTATGAAATAGGGATAGTAATTGTCTACTTAAGAGGCATGTTGTGAGGAAAACACTTTGTCAATCTTAAATGTGCTTTATAAAGATGCTATTTACCATAAGCTCCATTTATTTCTACTCAAGCTTTTTCCAGAGCTAAACTATTTATGTCCTTTCAATTCATCAGCCTCCTAAACTCTTGTGACCTGTATCTTTACACCTCTTCAGTTACCATAGAAGGGTCATACTTATTACTTAAAAATGAACCACCTCCTTGGTCTCCATCTCCACATATCCTTTTTAAAATCCTATCCACTCATCAGCCCTTCTGCCTCACTTCTAATTCTATTCTTTTCCTTTTTACAACCTTCCATCCCTCTCTGTTACCTAATTCATAAACTCTTGCTCTGTTCTCACATTCTTCTTTTCATGGTCTTAACCATAGTTAACTGCTTCAAGAATATCTAGTTCCATTTTTTAATCTTTTGCTGCCTTGTTCCACTACTCCAGCTAAGTTTCATCCTGGGATCACCTCCAACACCTACATCGCAGGTCCTATTGCATTGTTACAGAAACAACATGGCATAGTAGGTAAAATACCAGATCAATATGCCTGTTAAATGAAATAGCATACATAAACAACTTTATAGATTTCAGTGAGAGAATATAGAAATGTATGTTGTTACTAATATTCGTAGTTTAAATTTCATGCTCTACTCTTAAATGGATTTTTTTTCTTTTTCTTTTTTGTGTGTTTTTTTTTCTTTCTTTCCAAAAAGCTTTTCATTGTTTTCCCTTGGAAAAAAGTAACTGGTAGTTCTAATAAAAATTGCATAGGAGCTAGAGGATGATAATTTGCTTTAGGATAACTCTGAATTACAAAAAAATGGTGTGTATAAAAGATAGCCAAAGAGAAAAGAAAGGGCTAAAAGACAGAGTCCCAACATGTTCATAGAAGGAGATTTAGTAAACATCTGTAGGAATAGGAATAAGTGATCTATGTGATAGAAAAGTGACCTAAATTGGGGATTGTAGACATTTATAGTGTAAGAGGAAATATGACAAGCAAAGCAAAGAATATTTTCCTCATTGGCACATCCATTCATATAAGGTTTTAAATGAGGGATCTTGCATTATTTTCCTATAAAAATATAATAGGAAAAAAGACTTGTAAGGACAGTAGAAAAGAAGGAAGAATATTTATTTCATTTGAGTCATTATTTTTATTGGTTTTAAATTGAATTAAAAGGAAACAATAAATGCCTATGCACTTTACAAAAAATGAAAATAATGGCATGTATAACACTTCAAGTTTTAAATTCTCCATAAAGAAGGCCATTAAGAGAAAGAAGTTCAATCCAGTGACATGATTATTAGACTTGAAGTCAGAGTTTTGAGTTCAAATCCTTTTTACTATGTAATTGAGGGTACTAATCTATAAGATGAAAGTGTTGAATTAGATGATCTCTAACATCCCCATTGGCTCTAAATATGATAATACCCACTAGTTATTGATTATTCTTAATACACTAGAAATATTTTTAGCCTCATTGATGTTTGTATCTATCAAACATTTTTTTTAAGTAGTTATTGGTTAAATACCCAACATGCTTCTTTTTAGTCCATACTGAATTCACAGATACCACTGCCCTCCTTCTTCCTTCCCTCAGTTTCACCCCGCTCAAAACATAGAATTGTTTTTCCTTGCTTACTTTCACTTAAGACAGCAAAGACAGCTTGACTATTTTTCTTTTCTGTGAATCCTGCTTTACTGGCTTAGGGCTGGAGCTAGTTGACAGGTGCATCTGCCTTGCTGTCAATCCAACCCAGACCTGGTCTCTAAGGAGAGGAAACTTGCCAGCTAACCCTAGAGTTATAGTTGTGGGTACCATCTTAATCAACAGCACATATTATTATGTATTTATGAAAAATTGTGGAGGCAAGGCTCCTAAAAGTTATTGTTAATATATGACCAGGTCCCACTTACAATGCTAGCCGTTTTGCTCCTTTTTTTTTTTTCCTGAGTATTGTTTAGATGGGCATGAAAGCAATCATGGCTGAAGCCTCCGATTTGATCTCATTGAGTGGTCCAAATAGACAAAAGACACTTACATTGTGTGTTTCCTATGAATTGTAAAGAACACACCTACCTCACAGAACACAAGCCCTCTAACCCACCCTTATGATGCTGGGTTTGGGTGAAGGGAAAAGAAAGTAGGAGAGTCTTTGGTTTCAAAATGCTTAATTGCACCCGGGATGCCCTTATATAATTTTTCATGAGCAAGGAATGCCACTATGTTAATGAGTTTTCTTGATGGACTCCATTTTTCCTACTGCCTTATTGGTTTTTCTGCTTGCTTTTAATTAATGTGATATGATGCCTTTTGTTCTCACGTGAGAGTTATTTTCAAATATATCACACATCATCAACCAACTGATAAGGCTTCTCCTGTAACAAAGAAAAACAGCTAAATAAAAATAGCCAATACAATGATCATATCTGACAGCATATATACCACTCTGTCCCTATAGTCGCTCATTGCTTCAAGAGAAATAAGGAAGTTCATTCTCTCATCCCTTCTCATCTCATCTGTTAACTTCTCTTCTCTTTGGACACTGCAATTACAGATTATTGGATTTTGTTTTTAACATTAATTTTATTTACATTATTGTGGTCATTGTGAATTCCCCACATATGCACTTCTGCTAACTTTATTCTTCATCAGGACATAAACAATTTCTGGTATTCCTCTGAATCCCTATGGCATTCCATTTCTTATGGCACAATAACATTCCAATACAACAATTTGTTCAGTCTTTCTTCAATCAATGGATATAATGGATAACCATTTTGTTTGTCAATTGACTTTTGGCTTTTTCTCTGTACAAAAAAAATACTACTTTGAATGTTTTGTTATATAAAACACCCTTTTTTTTTTTTTTTGCCAACTAGGGGTTATATGGTCAGCATGCTTAATTATTTTAAGATGAAAGAGAATGGGAAGAGAAATGTTCCTGGGTAAAGCCACTGGTTAGAAATTCTTCTACCTACAGGTTTATTCACAGCCTATGTTCCTCTGGAATTTTTTTTTTAAATTTTTACACATAAGTGGTAAAGATAACACATAATACTAATATATGATATATAATAATACATACATAAGTGAAAACTACTTTCTCTTAAATGATGGAAAAGCTCCTTGAATATGAGAAGGAATTGTCTGGTACAACTGTCTGATACATTGTTCATTCTCTAAAGTCCCTACTAGCTCAGCAATCCATGATTTTATGATTCCAGATTCTTTGAGAGATCAATGAAATAGACAATTCTTCAATTCAGTGCTCAGTATTCCTGATGACAATTGGACAATACTCAGAGACTTGCTTGCAGAGCCTACCATGGCATATTTTATGTCTCATAATCATCTGTACTGTGTTTTCTGACTGGCATTTTCAATCCCATGGTTACCCCCAATTGTATAACTTTTACTGAATACATGTCAAAGGTTAAGACTGAGGGTAGAGGGAAGATTTCCTATCTTTCCTATTGACAAGGGTGTTTCTTATGTAAAATAAACATATAACCATTTTTGGTTATTTTTCGATATAACATACTGTTTCTTGGGGCTAAGTCAGTTCAGGATAATAGCTTACTTTTAGGACAATAGAAAAACTTACTCATGAGTATTGTCTCTTTTGTGTTCTACATTATCTTCAAAAGGATCAGTTTGATACTATGATAATTTTATATTCAGATTCAGTAAATTTATGTCAGAGAAACTTAAAGATAGAGAAATTATAAATATAGATATAGATAAATTACCATTTATTACCATAAAAGGCACAGAGGGCAAAGTAGTGTTCTTAAGAAAACACAAAAAGAGGTAATATGATATAGGCAATAAAGAGCTAGCCTTGAAGACAGGGCTATAGTTCAAAAACCTGCCTTCAACACATAGCAGCTACAATCCTAGACAAATCACTTACCTTCTCAATGCTCTAAGTAATCCTCTAAAATTTATAACTTGCCTTGATTTGATTGAGGGACAGAATCTAATCCCTTCATTTTGCATATAAAGAAATCCAGCCAAGAGGAAGGAAGTAATTTGCCGGAGATCATTTAAGTGTGGCAGAAGTAAGATTTGAATTCATGTCCTCGGACCTAAAACTACTCCTCATTCCACTGGGGGGCCCGGGGATAGGGGGGAAGGAACAACCTTTGTGAATAGAAGCAAGTCCACTGAGAAAGGAGCAAAAGAGTTTTCTTCTTCCTTCCCTCCTTCTTTCCTTCCTTTCTCAATGTCTTGGGCTTTGTGGACTAGAATTTTTTTTCTTAAAGACTATTCCTTAAATCCAGATTTTTCTGACTCTCATTGATTGGCCAACAAAAGGGGCTGAGGCCAAGCCCATTTGATCTTTGTTTTGACAGATTGTCTTAAAATAAATGTAAATAGCAATTGTATTTGTTTTGACCAGAAACTCCAAGAGTCTTTCCCTCTTAGATTGATGCCACATGCTTGCCTTCCCTCTCCTTTTTTTTTGACTAGGTTAAAAAAATCATTTTCTTTCTCATTTCTTACCTAGCCTTAATCATGAGTGGGTGGTTGTCTGTCAAACTGAGATCTGTTAAAGACCTCAGCTAAGATCTCCCACTGCAACCAGGGCCATCTCGTCTTCCTGATCTAGGTCTTGCCACTGGTTGCAGAAGACTTTGGAGAAAAAAGATGACTTTACACAGCCCTCCCTCCCCCAAATCCAATTCACCTCCCTCATGTAATGATACTTTTTGAGAATGAAGGACAAACAATAAGAACTTTTTCTAATTTAGAGAAATAGTATAAACATCAATAAAATGTAGTTAGCTTTTTGGACAGCTCAAGCACTCACAGTGAGATAGGATGAAGTGAGGTGAGGGCGTGTTATGGCATTGGAGGTGAGAAAAAGCCCCCCCCCCAAGCCTAAAATTATATAGGAACAGGAAAGAAAACTTATTTGAAAGATACTATGAAAGAGAATCTACTAGTATTAATTAAGGGGGGAATTAGTACCGCGGTACACAAAAGTTATTGGCAAAGTACATCTATAGAAATTTTAGTGTATATGGTTAAGGAGGCTGGACGGGTGCCCCAGAGGAGAGTCCTTTAGGAACAGGGATCATGTGTTAGTTCAGAAGACAATCTGCTGCAGTAGGTACATTGACTCAGAAGACCAGAAAAGGTATAGTTGCAGCAGAAGGCAGCCAGTCTGCCATAGTCCTTCACCCCAAAAGTGTAAGGAAAATAGATTTGGGAAAGACTTGGCAAGTTCATGACAATGTTACTCTGATGAAGTCATAGCTTGTACTCCAAAAGGATTAAAATCATTTATGGATGGAAGCAAAACCCCCTCTCATGTCATGCTCCCAAGGAAAAGTCCTGCTTTTTCTTCACTTGTTACACCTATGCCATGGTGGTCTATGTGACTTGTATTTCCTTTCCTTCAAAGGCTCAGAAAACAGACTCTTTGTGTTGTTCTGTACCTGAGGAGTGACCTAAATGGAATTGTAAAATGATTAGTCAGTCATTGGTGCTTACTCCTCAGGGAGAAAATAGATCCTATTCTCATTTTCAAGTAACACTTTAGTAATGCCTTTTTTAATTTCATCTTTTGTGGAAAAGTTGTACCTTCAAGTCAAAAAAGTCATGATTATATGCTCCTTTGGATATAAAAGCAAAGTTGGTTACACCAAACTCTACTTACTCAAGTCCTCTTCTTGCCTAAGGTGCTTTTGTGGGATCTCAGAGAAGCTATCTATAATCTAACTGATAAGATAGGAATGTGGTTAACTATGTGTTATCTATGACATTTTCTTTCTATTTTTACTATGGGCAACATTTTCATAGATAGTAAGGGAACACTGGTATTCCTGTTTTTGAGAGCTAATGGAATAAATTGAAGACAGTTTGATTTTCTTTGTTAATTTCCCATCTGAGAACATTTTCAACTCCATACTTTCTGAAAGTTGAACAATAACTGGATAACAAAATCATGAAGGATACTTCAGCATGTTTTGTCATTTTCAAAAATAGTTAAATAAGATATTCAAACCACTTATTCTTTTATGAAGAACTTACATATCTATTTGCAAAAATAAACACACACACACAAACCCAATGCAAAGCATAGGAGAGTAAGTAGGTCATCTTACACAACTCTTTCATAAATGATATCTATCTACCTACAAATATATATATAGAAAGAGAGAGAGAGAGAGAGAGAGAGAGAGAGAGAAGTCCGTGGCCAACTATGGTCAATCTGTTATATTCTGATGTGCTTATTTTAGGGGTTCTCATCAATTAAATATTTATTTAGTACCTACTCTGTATGGGGGAATTGGCTAGAATTACAGAAAGACAAAAATGAAATACTCCCTGGCTTTGAGAAGCTTACATTTTATCAGAGACAGCATCACACATATAAGCTATATTAAATGAATATGAAATATTTGGGAGATGGGACATTGCTGAAAGTTGAAAAAGTAACAGGAAAGAATGGAGGATGAGTTTTGAAGGAAATAAGAGGTTTTAAAATATGCCTATGGTGAGGATATGCATTCTAAGAGAAGGAAATGCAATGCAAGAAAAAAAAAAGGCAGGAGGTAGGAGGTGAAGTGTCATGTCATGAGGAACATGACATTTTGGATTAACCTAGAATTCAGAAAAGTGAGAAGTAAATGCACAAGCAGATTAACCCCACTTTCAAAGATTTAAAGGGTCAAACAGAAGAATTTATAATTGATTTTAAAGACAATATAGAACCAGTAGAATTTATTGAATAGAGAAATAAAATGATCCGATCTTTTCTTTTTTTTTTTTTTTTTTTTAGTAAAAGCACTTTGCTAGTTATGTGGAGGATGACTTGCAAAAGATAGAAGAAGGTCAGAAGACTAGTTAAGAGCTCATTATAATAGTCCAGGTGATATGTGATAAAGATCAAAACTTGGGTAGCAGCAGAGCTTAAGATCTGGTTTTTCCATGGGATTGGTGCAAAATAACTTATTTGATAAAAGTTTAGAAATCAGAATATTTTTAGAAATAGTGTCCCAAAAGTCTTAGTGTGGTCTTAAACTTTAATAAACAACTGCACTTTGGGGACATGCTATTTCTTTTAAAAAATGATTTCATAAAATAAATATTATTTGCTTTAATAATTTAAAAACAACACTAAGACTTTGGGGATATTGTCTTTATATATGGATAGAGCAACCATTTTTAGAAAATATTAAACCTAATTGTACTTCTCAATAATTTTACTTCTTAGTAACATTTTTTTAAAAGCCATACTTGTAAGTTCTTATATATAGAAAATTCCCACATTTAGAAATTCCTTCCACTTATGTCTGGATCAATAACTCAGCCTCAAGTCTTAGAAAACTGCCTGGAGACCTGAGAATTTAAGTGACTTCTCAGTGTCTTACAGTTAATATGATTTAGAGATAGGACTTGAATTCAAGTCTTCCTGACTTCAATCCACTACAACACACTGTATCCACTACAACACACGTATAAAATAGTATTGAGGCCAAGTTACAGCCTGATGTTTTTCCTCCCTCCCTCCCTCTCTCCCTCTCCTCGCTTCCTTCCTTCCTTCCTTCCTTCCTTCCTTCCTTCCTTCCTTCCTTCCTCCTTCCCTCCCTCCCTCCCTCCCTTCCTTCCTTCCTTTCTTCTTTCCTTCCTTATTTCTTTTCTTCTTTCCTTCCTCTTCTTTTAGTGGTAATCATGGTTCAGTGACTTGCCTAAGGTTACTTAGCTAGTAAGTATGTAAATATTTAAGGCTGGATTTTAACTCAGGTACTCCTAATTCCAGGGCTGGTACTGCTGCACTATCTTCCTGCCCCTCAATCTGATCTTAAAAAAACACAAAAGTAAGTTTAAAAAATAACTTTTTACTCCTTTACCAGCTGATAGCTGAGAGGGCAACTTGAGGTAAACACTAGATCGTTCAGAAGGGAATAACATGTGTGAAAACTCTTTTTGTGTGTGAACTTATCCTTAAACAATCAAATGAAAGCTACTGTAAGACTCTGCAATATGCTTACCATCTGGCTTGTAAATCCTTATTGACTCACCAAACAGATAAATATCAGTTCTTATAAATGTGTTATATTCTGCACATGCTGTTTTGCTCAGCTACCTTCTACCCCTCAGGTAAAAACTTATTTCTATCGATGGACACGTTTTTAGGCATACTATCATGTATGCTAATAATCCACCAAAAATATTGGAGGTGGAAGAACACACTTATGAATATCTTTTCTTTGTTTTCTATATTATCATTTGAAAATACCAGTCATTCTATCCCCCTGGAAAAGGAGGATAGCTCTGGAAGGTGGCAAAGATCCTAAAAGACTTTCCATGACTGTTTCTTGCTGTCTTTAATTAGTCTTCTAGAGGATGCCAGAGGGAGACTCAATTACCAGAGTGACTCCAAGAATTAAGAACACTGGAGGGCAAATTCAGGGATTATCAGCTTGCAAATGTGACATTAAAAACAAGACTGGATTGTAAGGATGGTGATGCTGTTAGAGCTAAACACAAAGCATCAAATAACATACTTGTGATGATGATTTAACTTGATGTGTGTGGGGTAAATGACACATTCCGCCTGTACATATATTCTTGGAAAACCAACTGAATTACTTTTCTTTCTTTAAAACAAACAAACAAAAACCCTTGAGATTTATTTATACATGACCTTCATTTACAATTTATTCTTCTCCCATTCTGTCCAGAATAACAATGAATAAAAAAGAAAAAGAGGGAAAATAATAGCTCAGCAAAACTAACCTACAGAACAATGTTCTGCAGACAAAAACTCTGGGAAAAACCTATGTTCAAATCCTACCCCAGGTGCTCACTAGCTGTGAATTAAAGAGACACTAGGGTTGGTGGGAAAGATTGCTGAGTTTATTGTTTGATGACCTCAGTTCAAAGCCTAGCCATTTGCTAACTGGATGAGCCAATCAATATACTTTTCTGACCTTATTTCCTTCATCTGTAATAATTAGTGCTAATGCTCTCTAAAGATTTTCCAGGGATAAATCTAAAATGAACTAAATCTAAAGGTATGCCCAAAAGTTCATGCTCCTACTTCCCTACATCTTAAAAGAAGAGTGTGAGATTCTTTTTATCTTCTCTGGGCCAAATTTAGCAATCATTATTAGTCTTTTGCCTATATTGGAAAACAAACTGACTACTTTTAAATAAGCAAATTAAAGAGGGAAAAATAACATTGTATAACTTTAACAAAGAAAAAATAGTTCTGAGTATGAAAGCATAAGAAAGTAAGAAAGCAGAAGGAAAGAAAGGTAAAGAACTGCTCAGAGGCCTGTGGATGGAGTGGGGATTGAAGAGTTTAGCTATTGTTCTTTCTTTTTGGATATTTAGAGAATTTAGAGAAAACATCTATGTGACTAATTTATTCAAGTCATTTCTATTGTCAACCGTAGTTTCTTCTTCTGTCAAATGAAGATATTGGGCTAGATAGCCTCTAGGTTTCCTTCCAACCCTGACATTCCAATATTCTACAATCTTTTAATTTTTTGCATCATTGTAAGATTTTGTCTGGCCCAGTCAGTGGACATCAATCCTGATGGGGTATAGGAATTATCAAAGTTCACTAAATCAAGATGATACAGTTATTGTTAAAAATTATAGCAAATTAAATAATAATAATAATAATAATAGACTGGATGGAAGGAAGTAGTTGAAGTTTGCTTTTAGAGCAGTAAACAAAATATTGGCTGCTTGCCATAAGGGAGTACACTGAAATCAGACAGAAGATCCTAGAAAGCACAGCAAACTGGCTGATAAAGCCTCTTTAGTGCTTTAAATGAGGCAGACATGATCTGAATGATTGCTGTGCTGCACACATTAGCAGCAAGTGACCCGCCTTGGAGCTAGAAACAGCAGGAGAATCTCAATGCTTAGAGCCTGCCTTTTCTCTCTGCTCCAGTCCAACTGTAAGTGGCTGATTTACTCAGGGAGCATCATTTGAGGAATGCACTAAAATACCTCAAGGATCCTTTTCTTATGTTTTCAATGGGCCAAGAACAATGGTGGAAAGGATAAGTCTAGTTTGAGTTTGATGTTTTCTGGCAAACCCTTCTAAATTTGAGAGCTATAGGCCCAAGGATGGAACAAACAAATGATGCATCACATTAGCTTTTAAATCCCGGTGGCCAAAAAAGTTTAGGATTTGTTTATATTAAGGTACTAAAACCATCCAAGCAACAGGAGTGACTTCTTATAATTATGAATACCAATATGTTTTTGTGTTTTACCAGGATGTGTGTGTGTGTATGTGGGTGTGTGGGTATGTAGAGAAAAAGGATTTTTTTTGCCTATTAAAAGGTGTGTGAGAATATCTAAAATTCAGTAGTCATAGTTCTAGATAGAATTTTCTTCAATTGCTAATTTTGTAGTGTCTTTGCAAATAGTTGAATTATTTAATGTTCCAAGATGATGGTACTAACAAGTCATCAGCACAACTACCCTTTGGTTACCCTCAACCTGGTTTAGTCCATTTGCTGAAATGGTTTACTGGAGCATGGCCACTGTACATGCTACATGTTTGGAACCACAGGTGAGAGTTAGGTAGATCAGGTGGACAGCAAAGATGGAAAGCAGCCCTGTAAAGGGCTCAGCAGCCTTCATATGAGATACTAATGTTCCCCTCTTACTTTGGCAATATACTTTTCAGGGATGTCTATGTTGATAATGGGATTAACACATGATTTGCCAAAGTTTGAAGAAAGATGTAGAAGAGGAGAGATATTAAACTGACTATCAAACTGAAATTCTACAGAGCCATTGTGCTAATCTCATTGTTGTATGCCTGTGAAACCTAAACAATATACCAGCACCATGCCAGGAAATTGAATCAGTTCTATTTGAATTGTCTTTGGAAAATTCTGAAGATCACTTGGCAAGATAAGATACCAGATACTGGGGTCCTTTCTCAAACTAAATTGCCATGCATTCAAACTCTATTGCAGAAAGCCCAACTTCATTGGGTTGGCCATGTTATTCAAATATCAAACATAAGCTTTCTCTAAAGACTATTTTATGGAGAACTCACACAGGGCAAGCACTCATAAGATGGTCAGAAAAAATAATGCAAGGACCCTCTCAAGATCTCTTAAGAACTTTGAAAATCAATCTTAATGGAAGACACTGGCAGGGTCTCTGGACCTCAGTTTCCTCATATGTTAAACAACAATACCTACACTCAGACTAATACTGGCAAATGTTTAACAACCACATCTCCATCCCCCAAAATATACACACTCCTAAGAAAAAATACATTATTAGTGTTTTCCAATCACTTACTTAAGTGTAGACAGTTAACTGAGAAGTCAAATCCTGATTAGTAGTTTTTGCCAATTTCCCAGGTTTATCTCTATCAATCTCTATCTCCTTCTATCTATATACATCTATCTATCTCTGCCTATTTATATGTATATATATGTATATCCATCTATCTACTTCTCTACTTATCTCTGCTCATTTCATTCTTCATTATTTTGTTTAAGTCTTTCCATAATTTTTTGAGATCATTGAGCTCATCATTTCCTACAGCATAATAGCATTCTGTCACAACCATATAAAACTTGATCAGCCATTCCCCAATTGATGGGCATCCCTGCAATTTCCAGTTCTTTGACACCACAAAAAGAGCTGTTATAAACATTTTAGGACATATATGTTCTTTTCCTTTTTTCTAATCATATTTGGAAAGAAACCTAGTAGTAGTATTAATGGGTCAAAGGGTATATGTAGTTTAATAACTCTTTAGATGTGATTTCAGATTGCTCTCCAGAATGATTGGATCAAGTCACAATGCAATAAACAATAAATCTTTCTTGGTCGTTTTGCAGCAATGATTTATTAGTAAGCAAGAAGTTGGAGTAGATGACCTTATAAGGGCCTTCCTAAAGCTTTAGTTCTACTATTATTCATGAAAAATATGTATATAGCCATATACAAACTTTTGTGCTCACACTAACCCATCCCCCAAATATTGATCCTTCTTTCTTGTTTTGGAATTTCCTTGACTGAGTTCCTCTTTATAGAAATCTCTCTCTCCTAAACAATTAATATGCAAAGTCTCAAAGACTCAAAGGAAAATGTTGGCTGTAATCTTTTACCAGAAGGCAGTATTTTTTATTTATTTTTTAATAAAAAGCTTCACAAGAAGTCTTCCTAAAGAATAGGACATAACATAGATATGAAAAACTTAGCATTTAGAAGACCAATAAAGATAAGATTATTTAAACAATTAAAGAAACTGTGTTGTGCAAACTTTGGTGATTCATATTACCAATTATTTTTGTTGATTTCATATCCCATTTGTTCCAGTTCACTTACAGGTTCTCTCCCTGGGGACCAAAATGTACCCTCCAAGTTTTCTACTTCAATTTAGAATATTTGATGAGACCAATTTTTTTTTTTTAAACAGGATGCAACTGATCCGATTAGTGTTCTTCCTTCTCAAAATAAACTCCTTGGGGCAGTTATTGCAACAATATACCATTTCTTAAAACATTTCTATTTTGAATTCCTCTTTTGGAATTTTCTTCAAGGTCTGGAACACTTTTTTTTTTTAAATATTTTCAATGGGAACACATTTTTGTGTCTTTCATAGATTTGATTTTTTTTTTTTTTGCTTTTTGCTTTTTGCTGAGACAATTGAGGTTAAGTGTCTTGCCCAGGATTAAGTGTCTGAGATCAGATTTGAACTCAGGTCCTCCTGACTTCAGAGCTGGTGCTCTATCTGCCATAGATTTTATTTTTGCAAATACCAAAGTAAATAAGGTGAAAAATTGAGTCAAAAACAATGTGTAATAAAGTAGCAAAACTGTGTTTCAGAAAAATGTCTCTAAAAATAGTTCTAGTTTAAGAAAAAAAAGTCTCTTAAAGTAACTCTAGTAGATGAGCTCTAAAAATAATTTGAAATAGTATTATTTTAAACCCTTGTAGTACTTTAAGTGGATTATTTTATGAACCTTTCTTATGTGGAAGCATAAACTCTTGTATTTTTGTATAAAATCAAAATCATTACTTTATAGTCTTCTTATATTTGAGTTTAAAGACATATATATGCCCCTTTGCTAGTGCCCATACTTTCCCAAAACCGCCATTCTAGAGACTGTGGTGACACATGAGGATATATGCCCTTAATTGTAATAAGATGGGTAGATAGGCAGCAAAATGGATAGAGTATCATATTTGAAATCAGAAAAACTCATTGCCCTGATTTCAAATGTGATCTCACACTCTTAATAGCTGTGCAATCCTGTTTGCCTCAGTTAGTCATCTGTAGAATGAGCTGTAGAAGAAAATGGCAAACCACTACAGTGTCTTTGCCAAGAAAATCCCAAATAGGATCATGAGAAGTTGGGCATGACTTAAAAAAAGGACCCAACAATAACAACAATGGACTGCAATAATGGCTCACCCCCACACTTAAGCATCCCCATTTGAAGGGAAAGGATTTAGATCTTTTCAACTGTTTTGATTCCACTCCTATTCTCAGTCTAAAACCCAAAGTGCATGGCTGAGAGTCATGTTAGGATGACACAAATTAGCTATATCATTGATGACATTTTTGAATCTTATTGAAGATCATAGGATTATTGGGTCATAGATTCAGAGTTTGATTGGACTTTAGAAAACACCAACTCCCTCTTGGATCCAACTTTACATATGAGGAAAACTAAGGTCCAGAGAGGTTAAATTACTGCTTATCTAGCATTTGCATACATAAAAGTATCTGAGGCAAATTTGAACTCAGGAGTTCTTGACTTTAGATCAGAGTGCAATTTACGATCCTCATTAGCTGCCTGATGTGCTTCATACATGGAAAAGTATAATTTAGTAGCAAAATTGTGTGTGTGTGTGTGTGTACATGCCAAATATATAAGGGCTATGTTATATATATATATATATATATATATATATATATATATATATATGAACAAACTTTAGAAGTTATAGTTTGACAATTGGTCAAAGTGACATTCATAGACATGTATATGGATTAAGCCAGCATCCAAAGTACCTTATATGCAAGAATCCTTGAGGGAAGGTTTGTTTATTTTGTATAGTCCTTGGCACATTTTTATGACCAATTATATATATGACCAATTAGCCAAAATATTTGAAATTTCCTTCACTGAACTAGGCTGTGACCCATCTATAGTTCTATAGTTAAGTCGTAGAAAATTACCTGAAGCTGAAGTAATGTTGCCCATGATCATCCCACTAGTGTCAGAGATGTTAGAGGACCATAAATGAGAAAAAAAAATAGTCTGTTTATTTTGACTACTTTAATGATAAAAATCAGATTAGCCATTTGACAATATGACTATTGAGTGGCAATTATCATTACAAAAAAAGTCAACCATTTTTGTTGGCTTAAAGATAAGCAACTATAAGATTAAATAGATGGTATCTATAGTATGATAAATGCCTGTAATAGGTCATAAGTGGGTTAAGGCAACAAGATGGCACAAATGAGAATGCTGGATCTTGAGTCAGGAAAACTTGAATTCAAATCCTGTTATACTAGCTGCATAACCCTGAACAAGTCCTGGTCTCAGTTTTCTTACCTGCAAACTGGGGATAATAACAGCACTTGTCTCATAGGATTTTAAGGAGCAAAGGGATAACATATATTAAATAAATATGCATTAAATAAATAAAAAAATGTTACATATAGTTAGATATATAGATGCTTGCTGTTATTATGATGGATTATCAGAATATTACCAGAGGATATTTTTAATTTCCCTTTCCTACTTATTGTATTTACTTTCTGAATGGCTCCTCCCCTACACCAAACTTTTGTTCATTTATACCATAGATGGTCTCTACCTCTCATTCATACTCCTTTATTAATTCTTACACACAGGGACTAGTTTTCCTAATCAGGCCACTCTGACCATGAACATGAAGGAAATGTCTTGACTGTCTTAAAATATACCCTGGGAGTTAATGACAGCTACAGGGAGATGTGTGCTCTGAGTGCACAGCTGTTCCCCTTTTGCTGACGTTCCAAATTCTGACAAGTGGCACATATTACTACAGTTATGAAGGCAGGGCAGTTGAGCTTTGGGAGCAAAAGGCAGCTGGTGCTAATAGCCCTAATGAAGGCATTAGCCTTATTCTCACTCTATGACTGCCAATAAGCAGTGTGTAAAGCCAACAAAACACCAGGCTTCTATGTTGTTGTTCCTGATTTAACCTTTCTACTATGCTCCTAGAGTTGATCATGTTGAAAGGATGGAAAGAAAATAAATGAAATGAGACCTCTTCCTGGAAGTGTGCTTCTGGAAGCCTCTTTGCAATTGGTAACAATCATTTATAAAACAATTACTATGTGCTAAGTGGAGGATTTATAAATACATAAAAGAAGGGGCAGCTATGTGGCTCAGTGGATAGAGCACCAGCCCTGAAATCAGGAGTACCTGAGTTCAAATCTGGTCTCAGACACTTAACACTTCCTAGCTGTGTGACCCTGGGCAAGTCACTTAACCCAAATTGCCTCAGCAAAAAAAAAAAAAAAAAAAAAAAAAATACATAAAAGAAGTAATTCCTATCTTCATGGAGCTTGTAGTCTATTGAATATAGAATATAAGGCGAGTGAACATCAGTGGGGAGGAATGTAAAGGCATCAATGCTGAAGTCCAGGGGTCAGAATGAGAGCCTGGAAGGGTGTAAAAGGATGACAGAACAGAAGTTCTGATTACTAATAACCAAAGACTTGGGGAGATCTAGAATTTCTTCCTTTTTCCAAGATCTAATTCAAAAGTTTTATTTCTGGGGGCAGCTAGGTGGCGCAGTGGATAGAGCACCAGCCCTGAAGTAAGGAGGACCTGAGTTCAAATCTGGTCTCACACACTTAACATTCCTTAGCTGTGTGACCCTGGGCAAGTCACTTAACCCCAATTGCCTCAGCAAAAAAAAAAAAAAAAAAAAAAAGTTTTATTTCTGAAGGATATTGTTGACAATGAGATTGGTTTAACTTTCTTAACAGTCTTGTTCAGGGGCCACTAAGATGGGGAAGTCCATTGTGCTCTACTCAGGATAAGGTGGGGATAAATTCTTTGCCAAACTGGGCAATTTTGAAGTAAATTACATAATCAGAGTTCATTAAAATAGGTCCAGCTCCTCATTGTAATATTCATTCTCTCATTAGTTGTTGACCAGAGTTGATTTTCACACTCTAGAGTACCCACTTTTTCAAGGGCATATAAATCATGAGTCTACTACCATGATTGTCTTTGGAATTTGAAAGTTCCATTAACCTCTTTAGTTAATAAAAATTCTAGCTTTATTAATAAAATGATAAATTACTTGGAAATTATGACTTGGGCTTTTTAAACATCACAAGGTCTTGAAAGGAACTCACCAATTGGAGAAGGGAATTGAAGGTGGGGGAGATTTAGAGGTTGAATTAATAACTTCTTCCTGAGTTCTCCCACTGCTCTTTTTTTGTAAATTCAAAAGAAGATATTCTCTGGCTTATTTATACCTAGAAATGTAGATTGATGAGAAATATTATGATGACCAACAACATTATAAAACAAATAAGATATAAACAAAATGTTCAATCACTTTTATTCCCTCTTAAATTGAATGTCTTGGGTTATTTTTTTTATCTTAAATGATTCTCATAGAACTGTGATGCATATCCTGAGGTTATCTAGGCCAACACATCATTTTCTATCCATGTATATCACTTTAAAAGATACATATAAATCACTTTTTTAAAGAAAATTTTTGATAAGGGAAGATGACACCAATTTAACAATTTTTACTATTATTGTATTTTACTGTCCTTATCCTTGACTACTCATTTAAGTTGCTCTTGTTGCAGTTTGTTCATTTGCTCTAGCTCTATCTACTCTGGAGATGATTATCTGTCTTATAATGATATCAAATATAACTCAAGAGCCTCCATTGAAATCATCCCCTCTTTTTTTTAAGCCCCTGGCATCCTTATTATATTATCTGTTTTGCCTATCAAGCTCAACCTTGGATGATTCCACAACATGGATGACTCCTCTACACATGCTATTGAACAAAGGTAGAAAAAATAATATAACTGGATCCCCTACCAATATTTCTGTTATGCAGCTTCAATTGGGCCCTTCCTGCTTCTAGACAATCATCTCTTACCAACTTACTAACACACTCTACACAATGACTCTTCCAAACATTTCTAGGTCTTCCTCCTCCATCCAATCAACTGAGTATCATGCCTTATATTTTATAGGAAAAAATGAAGGCCATTCACTTTGCACTCCCTCTTCTCTTCTCATCCTCATCTCATATCACTCAGATGCCTTCTATTATCCCTTCCTTTACCCATCTTATGTAAAAAGAATATCTTAAAGCTTTCCAAAGATTATCCCTCTACCTAAAAAGTGATCCTATTCCATCTCATCTCCTTCAACAGATTGCATGCTCTATTATCCCCACTCTCTCATTTATCTTCAATCTCTCCTTCCTTAACTGATCACAAAAATGTTCATGTCTCCTTCATTCTAAAAAAAACCCAACCATACAAACAAAAAAAACTACTTGATTCTTCCATCCCTAATAACTATCATCCTATATTTCTTCTGGCCTAAAATCCTTAAAAATATTCTTTACAATTGATGCCTCCATTTCCCCTCCTCTCATTCTTTTACTTTGCAATCAAACTTCTGACCTCATTAAGTTACAACAAAAATTTCATCTTCTACAAAAAACTTTAACCATCACCTTTTAATTTTATTTCTTTCTCTTTTGTTCCTTATTTATTCTATATAAAATGTAGAATATATCTTATATCCTATTGTTTGAATATATTTGTTTGCTTGTTGTCTCCCCTATTCAATTACGAACTTGCCTCCTTTTATTTTCTTAACATTATAGTGCTTGACATATAGTAGGCACTTTGTTATTGTTGTTGAGCTGTTTTTCAATCATGTCCAACACTTCATGAATCTGTTCGAGGTTTTCTTAACAAAGATACTGGAGTGGTTTTCCTTTGCCTTCTTCAGATCATTTTTACAAATGAAGAAACTGGAACAAAAGGGGTTAAATGCCCTGTTCAAAGTCTCACAGCTAGTAAGTGAATGAAGTTAGATTTAAACTCAGGAAGATGATCCTTCCTGACTCCAGATCCAGCATTCTATCCATTGTGCCACCTAGGCACTTAAGGAATGCTTAGTGGCTGACAATGGTTCATCCTGGCAGAGAGCTGAGTCCTAGGTTTTCAAGGATTGTGCCATAGAGAATAATTTCTTATCGAGTTCTGTTAAGCTGGAAAGACTTCTAGTTCACATGATAAATCATATGTCTTGTTATCTGGAGACCAATAGGATATTTCATGTTTATAGAGCATTATCATCTGAGTAACAAAATCACTAAATGTATGTCTGTGTATGTGTGTGCATACATACACATATATGTACAAATGTAGAATATACATATACATACACACATACATATATATATGTACATACTCAATAAGAGCATTTGAGAATGCTATCCAATAGGGAAGAGAGGATCTGCACCATGTAGCAACCAAATCAGTGAAATCAAGGAATCTTAAAATATAATAGAAGGGGGTATTATATCTTTCCTTAGCCTTCTCTTTTTCCATGCTAAATAGCATTAATTCTTCTTTTCAAGGTTCCATTTTTCAAGTCTTTAATAATCAGTTCTCAATCTTCTATAAATTACAAATTCCAATATTTTTGTAGTGTTCTCCATTAGAAACTATTGCAACAAGAATAAAGAGATGGTGTTACTTCCAAGTTTAAGATTATATATTAATTATATACATATATAATTGATTACATATTAATACAAATTAGATTCATGCTGAAATCTTAAATACTATGTTGATTCATATTCATTTTATGGTCTTTTGAGAAACTTATGTCAAGAATAACCTCTTTCTAAAAATCATTGTGTATTTTTGAAAACATCCAGCCTAGCTAGATACAGAAAATTTGGTATGTAACTATTTTTCAGATATATTATTTTTCTGTGCTAACAATGAGAATAAATAATACTGAGAATAAACAATAGCGCAGTTATGAAGGCCTGGGGATATACATCTTAGATATGATAGTATATGGCAATTGTGGAAGGAAAGTGGGGATCTTTGGACCACCAAGATAGACTAGTGATACTGAGGGAAGGGGACTAGTTTTGGGGAAAAAAAACAGGAAATTTTAAAATACCTTTCAGTAAGAAGGCAGAAAACTAGAGCAAAGTGGAAAGGGATATCAGCATTAGAGTTGATAGGTGACAAGGAGCTAAGTAAGGTCTATGGAACTGAAAAGTGTGAGAGAACCAACTTATGAGGACATTTCCACTGGTGAAGCCTAGAGAATCTAAAAGAACAGTAATAGTTTAAATCAGAAAGTGTTGGACCAAGGCCTCAAAGAGAAAAGAAACTTTAAATTCTTTATGGTTATAAAGATCTCAGAAAAAAAAAAAAGGTTTATCTTGGATCTCTGAGGATAAAAAGATTGAACTGGCAAGAAAGTATAGTAACTCACTGGGCTTGGAAATACCAGATACCAAAGGAAAAAGAGACATGGTGAACCTGACAGAAGCTGTTTAATATTTCAAACAGGTTATCTAGGTGATTGACCACTATTCCTGGAGGGGTATCAGCCGTAATTCATTTCATTCACAGACTTCCCAAAATGTGCTAATTCCATTCTTTTATCCTCCTCCACATCCCCTATCTTGCTTTCTAGCTTTTCTTTATATGGCAACTTCTGCCATCACAATGTAAAATTCTTAAAAGTAGGGACAATATTGTTTCCTTGTATTTGTATACCCATCACTTAGCACAGTGCCTGGCACAGGGTACAGTGGATAGAACTCTGGCCTTAAGTTAGAAGATTTGAGTTTCAATCCAGCCTCAGAAACCTTCCACCTGTGTGACCTTAGGCAAGTCACTTAAACTTTGCCACCGGAGAAGGAAATGGCAAATCATTCCAATATCTTTGCCAAGAAAAAACCCATGCACAGATGTCCATGGTATCATGAAGAGTGAGATATGACTGAACATCAACAACCAATAATTTACCACTAATATATATGAGACATACTTCTTCATATTCCTTTAATTATAATTCTGTTCCTTGTTTTTGTTTATCATTCATTCTCAAAGAGGACTAGGGAGGTGATGTCGTGACATACAAGTGAATTGAATTTAAGTGAGGGAGGACTGTGTAAGGTCACCTGCCTCACTTTCTCCTTTATAGCCATCTGAGTCCAGTGGCAAGATATAGATCAAGACAACTGGAGAGGTTCATTATGTTTCAATAAAGTGACAGGAAATGAGAGAGGATATGAGAGAGGACAAAATAGAAGATCCTTGCATGTATACATATATTCATTGGTGTTGATTTTGCCTCCACTGATTTGGGTTTCAACTCCATTTTGTCTTCACATATTGTATGATTGTTTTAATCTTGTTTTTTATGAATTCTTTCTAAGACATTCTACTAGTCAAGCCTTCCTCTGATTCTTCTAAGAAGTCCCACTTGGCACTGAATTGTCCAAATATTTACCCTTCTTCTTATTATGTGATCAGTACTCTTTTTTTCATTTATGGTTATGCATATCATCATCATGTAATAAGGTCATGTGTAGACTAATTTTCTGATTCTTTACCTTAAAGTAGTCACATTGATCAGTATTTGAAGACTTCTTTGTCACCATTTATTAGCATAAAACTATGTTATTGGCTAATTTCCTTTCTTGTATAATTATTTTTTCTCTCCCTCCTCTTCTTTTTAAATTGTGCTGCCTCTGACCCTTAATTTTTCTGTATGGAAGAAAAGCAACAAGGAAAAGAAATAATTCTTGAGTTCCAGAGGTTTGTGGGTTAAATCTTTCCCTATCTCAGTGAAAGCATCATGTCACCTATGACAAACAATGGTAGAAAATGGATTAAGAGACGCATATGTGTGTTAGGGTGAAGGAACTATACTGGATATGTTGCTCATCTTCTTAACTCTTTTTTTTTTTTCCACTTGGCTCTAATTTCAATGGAAGATTTGTGGGACAGTGGATATGGATGAGGTAGTGGTTGTACTCCGGATAGTCTGTGTTTTTAATCCTATTTTTCTATTGGCTATGTTTGCCATGAAAGATTTATAGGCTGATGGATATGAATGAGGTGCTGGTAGTGACAGTAGCACTATGAAGTCCATTCAAGATATGGAAAACAAAAATCCATGATTGAAAGAGAGGGCATAATGAAAATGAGGACAGGCAGTAATCTAGTTTTGCCAGGCAATAAAGTATATAAAATGGAGTAGTGTACCATGGGACTGGGAAAAAAAACAAATGATCAGACTCTCCTGACAAAAATGTGATAGAATAAATTTGCAGAATGAGACACATTTGAAGACAAGGCTAATTGTAGGAATTTGCATTGTATATACATAATTCATTGCAACGAGTTGTTGTTTGTTTTGTTTTTGTTTTTCTATGAGGGGGCTGTGATGAAATAAAAATAAATGCTTGTTAATTAAAAAAAATGTAAGCCAGGTGGAGTTAGGTTGTGGAAGTCCTTAAATGCCATGCTAAGGAGCTTATATTTTACCGATAGGTAATGGTGTATGTAGGGGTTTTTTCTTTAACCTTAATTAAATCTATGCATTAAGAGGATTATTTTGAAATTAGTATTAAAAACTTCAGATCAGGGAAAATAATTAAGTCAAGGAGACAAAAGGATATTCCAATACTTTTAGTAAGCAAAGATAAAAGATTAAATTAGCATAGTGTCATTGGAAATAAAAAGATAGGGAACAGAGTCAAGAGATTCACAGATAGATGCAAAAGCACTGGCAATTAATTAGATAGGAGAAGAGAATGAAAGAGAAGATGACTGAGCCTTGGAGGAAAATGCTATCATCAATAAAAATAGAAATGTTAGAAAGAAGGATGGATTTTGCTAGGAAGATGAGTTCAATTTTTGGAATATATGAAATCAGCCATGGAGGTAACCATGGCAGCTGCACATTTGGATCTGGAACTCAAGAGAAAGGTCCAGCTAAGAGATGAGGTTTTTGGAATCATCTACAGAAATGATATTTAAAGGAATGGGTGAGAATGCCAAGAGAAAAATATGGGGGAGTGGAAAAGGGAAAAAGCCTCTCTATGGCCTCTTCTGATTGATTGGTTCTTCCTAGAACCTCCAACATAAAGGAAAATGCCCATACCAACCATACCCTTATCTCCAAGCTTTCCTTCTGATTTCAATTTTTTTTATCATTGCTCTCATTAAAATTTTTTTTATCTCTCCCTCTCATCATTTTAAGTATTTTTACATTGTATTCCTTAATTAGAATGTAAGCTCCTTGAGAACAGATGTTGTCTTTCTTTCTGCTAGTATTTTTATTCCCAGTGCTTAGCACAGTGCCTAGCACACAGAAAGGACTTAATAAATGCTAGTTGATTTGATTTGACTTTCAGATATGGAAAGAACTTTCAGAGTCATCTAGTTTAATCCTCTCATTTTATAGTCTTGGAAACTAAGGCCCAAAGTATGTTTTGCTCAAGGCCAAATACGCAGCAAGTAAGAAATAAAACCAGATTTTGGACCCACTAGTCTAACTTCAAATTCAGTAGTCATTCCACTGTATCACAATTTCACAAATGGTGACATTTAAGAGAAAAGTTTTCTGGGAGAGATAAGGAAGAAAGCCAGAATATATAGGGTTTGGGAATGAGTGGGTAGAAGTGAGACAATAACAATCCTTCCTCTTCTTGAGTATAACTATATGCAACATTAAATAGGTCCAAAGAAAGGGAGAGACTGAAGACTCTGTGTGTGTGTGTGTGTGTGTGTGTGTGTGTGTGTGTGTGTGTGTGTGTATGCAGGGTCAGGCTGATGTTTGGAGAACAATACTGAAAGAGAAAGTAGGAAATTGGATCTTGGACTTTGTATCTAACCTTCTATTTTTACAGATATAGAAATTGAGACTTAAAGAATTGGTTTGCTGTTGTCACACAGATAGGTTTGGAGTTCTAAGGGTATGACTCTTAGTGTGGCAAAATCATTAATAACAGAATGTAAAGTGACAAATGGGCAGGGGAACTACTAGCTATGTTTTTTCAGGTTAACTCTTGAGTTATTGCATATTCTTTTTTATTATGCTTTTTATTTTTCAAAATATATGCATGGACAATTCTTTAACATTAGCCCTTGCAAAACCTTGTGTTCCAATTTTCCCTCTCTTCCCCCAATGCCCTCCACTAGATGGCAAGTAGTCCAATGTATATTAAACATGGTAGAAATATATGTTAAATCCAATATATGCATATATGTTTATACAATTATTGTGTTGCACGAGAAAAATCAAATGAAAACACTAAAAAAGGAAAAAAGAAGCAGAAGCAGAATAAAACACAAGCAAGCAACCATAAAAAGAGTGAATATGCTATGTTGTGAACCACATTCATTTCCCACAGTCCTCTCTCTAGGTATAGATGGTTCTCTTCATCACTGAAAAATTGGAATTCGTTTGAGTCATCTCATTGTTGAAGAGAACCATGTCCATCAGAATTGATCATTGTATATTCTTGTTGTTGCCGTGTATAATGATCTCCTGGTTTCACTCAGCATCAGTTCATGTAAGTCTCTCCAGGCCTCTCTGAAATCATCCTGCTGGTTGTTTCTTACAGAACAATAATATTCCATAACATTCATATACCATAATTTATTCAGCCATTCTCCAACTGATGGGCATCCATTCAGTTTCCAGTTTCTAGCCACTACAAAAAGGACTGCCACAAACATTCTTGCACATGTGGGTCTCTTTCCCTCCTTTAATATCTCTTTGGAATATAAGCCCAGTAGAAACACTGCTAGATCAAAAGACATGCAGAATTTGATAACTTTTGTTCTTCCAGATGAAATTTGTTGTTATTTTTTCTAGGTCAGTGAAATAGTTTCTTGGGAGTTTGATTGGCATAGCACTAAATAAATAGGTTAGTTTAGGTGGTATTATCTTTATTATATTCCCTTGGCCTATTCAAATGAATTTGATATTTTTCCAATTGTTTAGATGTGACTTTATTTGTGTGGAAAGTGTTTTGTAGTTGTGTTTGTATAGTTCCTGACTTTCCCTTGGCAGATAAATTCCCAAATATTTTATACTATTGACAGTTATTTTAAATGGAATTTCTCTTTGTATCTCTTACGGTTGAATTTTGTTAGTGTTATATAAAAATGCTGATGATTTATGTGGATTTATTTTGTATCCTGCAAATTTGCTAAAGTTGTAGATTATTTTTAATAGTTTTTTAGCTGATTCTCTAGGGTTCTCTAAGTATACCATCATATCATTTGCAAAGAGTGATAATTTGTTTCCTCATTACGGACTCTAATTCTTTTAATCTCTTTTTCTTCTCTTATTGCCAAAGCTAGCATTTCTAATACAATATTGAATAGTAATGGTGGTAGTGGGCAACCTTCTTTCACTCCTGATCTTATTGTGAATGATTCCAGTTTATCCTCATTACATATGATGCTTGCTGATGATTTTAAAGAGATGCTACTATTTTAAGGAAAATTCCATTTATTCCTATATTGTCTAGTGTTTTTCTAATAGAAATGGATGTTGGATTTTATCAAATGTTTTTTCTGCATCTATTGAGATAATCATATGGTTTTTGTTAATTTGGTTTATTGATATAGTCAATTATGTCAGTAGTTTTTCTAAGATTGAACCAGCCCTGAATTCCTGGTATAAACCCTACTTGGTCATGGTGTGTTATCCTGGGGACGACTTTCTGTAATCTCTTTGCTAAAGTTTTATTTAAGATTTTTGCATCAACATTCATTAAAGAGATTGGTCTATAATTTTCTTTCTCTGTTTTAACCCTACCTGGTTTAGCTATCAGCACCATATATGTGTTATAAGAGGAAATTGGTAGGAGTCCTTCTTTCCCTATTTTTTTTTTCCCAAATAGTTTATATAGTATTGGAGTTAATTGTTCTTTAAATGTTTGGTAGAATTCACATGTAAATCCATCTATTCCTGGAGATTTTTCCTGAGGGAGTTGATTAATAGTTTGTTCTATTTCTTTTTCTAAAATGGGACTATTTAAGTAATTTATTTCCTCTTCTGTTAATCTGTGTAATCTAAATTTTTGTAGGTATTCCTCCATTTCATTTAGATTATCAAATTTATTGGCATTAAGTTGGGCAAAGTAATTCTTAATTATTGCTCTAATTTCTTCTTCATTAGTGGAAAGTTCTCCCTTTTCATTTTTTTTATTAAAGCTTTTTATTTGCAAAACATATGCATAGGTATTTTTTCAACATTGACCCTTGCAAAGCTTTCTGTTACAAATTTTTCCCTCCTACCCTCCATCCCCTCCCCTAGATGGCAGGAAGTCTAATACATGTTAATTATGTTAAAATATTTGACAGATCGAAAATGCGTATACATATTTATACAGTTATCTTATTGTGCAGGAAAAAAAAAAAACTGAGAAGGAAAACATAATGCAAGCAAACATCAATAGAGAGTGTGAAAATGCTATGTTGTGGCCCAGACTCAGATCCCACAGGCCTCTCCCTGGGTGTAGATGGCTCTCTTCATCACTGAACAACTGGAACTGGTTTGAAATATCTCATTTTGAAGAAAACCATGTCCTTCAGAATTGATCATCATATAGTCTAATGTACAATTATCTCTTGGTTCTGCTGATTTCACTCAGCATCAGTTCATGCAAGTCTCTCCAGGCCTCTCTGAAATCATCCTGTTGTTCATTTCTTACAGAACAATAATATTCCATGACATTCATATACCATAATTTATTCAGCCATTCTCCAATTGATGGGCATCCATTCACTTTCCAGTTTCTAGCCATTACAAAAAGGGCTGCATTTTTGCACATGTTGGACCCTTTCCTTCCTTTAAGATTTTTTTGGGATATAGGCCCAATAGAAACACTTCTAGGTCAAAGGGTATGCACAGTTTGATAACTTTTTTGAGCATAGTTCCAAATTGTTCTCCAGAATGGTTGGATTTGTTCACAGTTCCAACAACAATGTATCAGTGTCCCTGTTTTCCCACATCCCCTCTAACATTCATCATTATCTTTTCCTGTCATCTTAGCCAATCTAACAAGTGTGTAGTGATATCTCAGAGTTGTCTTAATTTGCATTTCTCTGATCAATAGTGATTTAGAGCACTTTTTCATATGACTAGAAATAGTTTTAATTTCATCATCTGAAAATTGTCTGCTCATATCCTTTGACCATTTGTTGATTGGAGAGCCCCTTGAATTCTTATAAATATGAGACAATTTTAGAAATGAGGCCTTTATCAGAACCCTTAAATGTAAAGATGATTTTCCAATTTATTGCTTCCCTCCTAATCTTGTCTGCATTAGTTTTGTTTGTACAAAACCTTTTTAACTTAATATAATCAAAATTATCTATCTGGTGTTCAACTCCCTTTTCATTTTTGAGACTAACAACTTAATTTTCCTCTTTCCTTTTTCTAATCAAATTAACTAAGGGTTTATCTATTTTGTTGGTTTTTTCATAAAATCAACTCTTAATTTTATTTATTAATTCAATACTTTTTTACTTTCATTTTTTTATTGTTAGAATTTCAAGTTTGGTATTTGGGGAGTTTTAATTTATTCTTTTCTAACTTCTTTAGTTGCAAATCCAATTCATTGATCTTCTATTTCTCTATTTTATTCAAGTAAACATCTAGAGATATAAAATTTTCCATTATTAGTGCTTTGGTTGCATCCCACAAATTTTGGTATGTTGTTTTATTATTGTCATTCTCTTGGATGAAATGATTAATTGTGTCTATGATTTGTTGTTTCACCCATTCATTCTTTTGGATGAGATTATTTAGTTTTCAATTACTTTTTGGTCTATTTTTCCCTGGCCTTTTATTGAATGTGATTTTTATTGCATCTTGATCTGAAAAAAATGCATTTACTATTTCTGCCTTTCTAGATTTAATTTTGAGGTCTTTGTGTCCTAATATATCGTCAGTATTTGTATAGGTTCCATGAACTGCCAAGAAGAAAGTGGACTCCTTTCTGTCTCCATTCAATTTTCTCCAAAGATCTATCATATCTATTTTTTCTAGTATTCTCTTTATCTCTTTAGCTTTTTTCTTACTTATTTTGTGGTTCAATTTATCTAGTTCTAAGAGAGCAAGGTTGAGATCTTCCACTATTATAGTGTTGCTGTCTATTTCTTCTTGCAGCTCTCTTAACTTCTTTAAGAATTTCCACTTGGTGCATATATGTTTAGTATTGATATTGCTTCATTATCTATGGTACCCATTAGCAAGATGTAGTTTCCTTCCTTAACCTCTTTTAATTAGCTCAATTTTTGCTTTGGCTTGATCTGAGATCAAGATGGCTACCCCTGCCTTTTTTACTTCACCTGATGCATAATAGATTCTACATCAATCTTTTACCTTTACTCTGTACAGATATATCATTCTGCTTTAAATGTGTTTCTTGTAAACAATTTATTGTAAGATTCTGTCTTTTAATCCAGTCTGCTATCTGCTTCCACTTAATGGGAGAATTCACCCCATTCACATTTCCAATTAAGACTACTAATTTATATTTTCTGCCATCTTATAAATCTTAAATTATATTTTTTCCCTTTCCTTTTCTTCTTTCTCTCCTCCCTAGTATTTTACTTATGAGCACCACTTGCCTCAGGTAGCCCCCCCTTTAAAAGTCCCCCACATTCTTATACTTTTCCCCTACTATTTCTGTTTTGCCTTCTATTTAGCCTACCTCTTCCTTTTTCCCCTTTCCCCTCCCACTTTTCTATAAGGTGAGAGAAGTTTCCCTATGAAACTAAATATGTCTAATATTTTCTCTTTGAGCCAAATCTGATGATAGTAAGATTCACACAATGTTCATCCTCCTCCCTTCTTTCCTTTTATTATAATGTTTCCTTTGCCTCTTCCTGAGATGAATTTCCCTCATTTTACCTCCACTTTCCCCTTTTTTCAGGTACAATCCCCTTTCCACCTCTAGTTTTTTTAATATATATTATAACATTTAAATCAAATTATACATGCACTATGTATACCCATAACAGAAATACATTTCTCAAGAGTTCTTTTCTTTTTATCTTTTTTTATGCTTCTCTTGAGTTCTATATTTGGAGGGCAAATTTTTTGTTTAGCTATGGTCTTTTCATCAGAAATAAATGGAATTCACTTGTTTCTTTTTTTTTTTTTTTGCCATCCAATTATTATTTTTTTTTTTAATTTTTATTTAATTTGAATAACATATGTGTGGGTAATTCTTCAACAATAACCCTTACATAGCTTTCCGTTACAAATTTTTCCCCCCAACTCCCCACCCCTCCCCTAGATGGCAGGATATCCACTACATGTTAATTATGTTAAAATATTGGCAAATCGAATATATGTATACATATTTCCAAACTTATCATTGGTGTGCAAGAAAAATCTTATCTACACGAACGATATATCAGATAAAGGAAACACAATGTAAGCAAACATCAATCAAGGAGTATGAGAATGTTATGTTGTGGTCCACATTTTGCAT
>JAJPUD010002112.1:167167-211787 GCA_023553655.1 Myrmecobius fasciatus | reverse complement strand
TGTTTCTCTTGAGTTCTCTATTTGGAGGTCAAATTTTTTGTTCAGATCAGGTCTTTTCATTAGAAATAGGTGAAATTCTCCTGTATCATTGAATGACCATCTTCTTCCCTGGAAGATGATGCTCATTCTAGCTGGATAACTTATTCTTGGCTGTAATCCAAGTTCTTTTGCCTTTCGGAATATCTGGTTCCAGGCCCTTCGATCCTTCAATGTGGAAGCTGACAGATCCTGTGTAATTCTAATGACAGTTCCTCGGTATTTGAACTGTTTCTTTCTAGCTGCTTGCAATATCTTTTCCTTGGTGCGATAGTCCTGAAATTTGGCCACGATATTCCTTGGGGTTTTAATTTTGGGGTCTCTTTCTGGAGGTGATCGGTGAATTCTTTCAATGCCAATTTTGCCTTCTGATTCTAAAACATCAGGGCAATTCTCTTTCATGATTTCCTGGAGGATAGCATCCAGGTTCTTTTTTTCATCGTGGCTTTCAGGGAGTCCGATAATCCTTAAATTGTCTCTCCTGGATCTGTTTTCCAAGTCAGTTGTTTTTCCTAGGAGATATTTCATATTTTCTTCTATTTTTTCATTTTTTTGTTTTTGTTTAACTGATTCTTGAAGTCTTATTGAGTCATTTACTTCTATTTGTTCAATTTTAATTTTTAGAGTATTATTTCCTTCAGTTATCTTTTTTAGCTCCTTTTGTAGCTGGCCAATTGAATTTCTGGATTCAATGCATTCTTTTTCCATTTTGCCAGTTTTATTTTTCAGTGAATTGTTGTCTTTTTCCAATTGACCAATTTTGTTTTTCAGTGAATTGTTGTCTTTTTCCAATTCACCAATTTTGTTTTTCAGTTCACCATTTTTATTTTCCAGTGAATTGGTGATTTTTTCCAATTCACCAATTTTGTTTTTCAGTGAACTGTTTTCTTTTTCCAATTCACCAGTCCTATTTTCCAGTTTTTGATATTTCTGTTGCCCTGATCTCAATTTATTTCCCCATTCTTCTTCTAGCTCTCTTTTGAGATTCTTAATGCAATCATCCAGGTAAGCCTTCTGAAAGGGAGACCAACTTAAGTCTGCCTTTGTGGCTTCATCTGGGATTGTTTTCATAGTGTCAGGATCTGGGGACTGTTCTATTTTTTCTCCGTAAAAGCTTTCTATGGTGAGAGCTCTCTTCTGCTTCTTGCTCATGATTTAAAGTTGGGATATTGGTCAAAAGCCGAGAAAACTGCAACAATTTATATTTGCCCTGGGGCAGTTTGCCGAGTTGACTTCCGGTCTGAGGCTGGTCGGGCTAGATTCGCACCAGGACCACGTTTTCAGCTTTTCTCAATCCACCCCCTTCCAAAGGTAGATCTGCCAAAGCACCTGCCCGCAAGCAGAGCAAAGTGGCCCAGGCGTCTCCCAGGGGCTTCCTGGGTGCCCAAAATCCGCCCCTCTATCGCAGCCCTGACTTCCGCCCCGGCTGGAGTCCGATCGCGACCAGAGGCCGATTTCCCCTGAGGCTAACCTTCTCCGGAGTTCTTTCAAGGTAGATCTTTTATAGAAGTGCGTTGTAGTCCAAATGCTTGGCGAGGACCTCTCTCAGCAATCAGTTTTAAGGCTTACTTTCTGGATTTGAGGGAATGTTGGAGGGAGTTCACAGAGAAAGCTGTCCGCAGTTCGCCATCTTGGCTCTGCCCCGAATTCACTTGTTTCATTGAATGTCCATTTTCTTCCCTGAAAGAAAATGCTCAGTTTAGTGGGGTAGTTTATTCTTGGCTTCATTCCAAGTTTCTTTGCCTTTCGAAATCCTTTAAGGTGGAAGCTGCGAAATCCTGGGTAATCCTTATTTTAGCTCCTTGGTTTTTGAATTTTTTTTTCTGGCTGCTTGTAATATTTTTTCCTTAGTTCAATAGTTATGAAATTTAGCCATGATATTCCTTGGAGTTTAAATTTTGGGATTTCTTTCAGGAGCTATTTGGTGAATTTTTTCAATGACTATTTGATTCTATGGCATCCGGGCAGTTCTGATGATTTCCTGAAAAATAGTGTCGAGGCTCCTTTTTTTCATCAGGGTTTTCAGGAAGTCCAATAATCCTTAGATTGTCTCTCCTGGATTTATTTTCCAAGTCAGTTGTTTTCCCTAGTAGGTATTTTACATTTTTTTCAATTTTTTTTTCATTTTTTTTTGGTTTTGCTTGATTGATTCTTGATGTCTCATTGAGTCATTCATTTCCATTTATTTAATTTAGTGAACAAATTTGTTCAGTTTAGTGATGTTTAGTGAAGTATTTTCTTCATTTTTTTTTACTTCTTTTTTATTTGTCCAAATGAATTTTTAAATGGATTGTTTTGTTCTATGGATTTTTTTTCCATTTAATAAATTCTGTTTTTTAAAGAGTTACTTTCTTTTTCCATTTCATGAATTCTGTTTTTCTAGGGGTTGTTTTCTTTTCCCATTTCATAAGTTCAGTTGTTCAGGGCATTGTTTTCTTTTTCTATTTTGTCAAATCTATTTTTTAATGAGTTACATACCTTTTCCATTTCACTAAGTCTATTTTGTAATGAATTTTCTTCAGATAATTTCTTTGTTGCCTTTTCCAAACCTTCTTGCAAAGTTTTCATTTCCTTTCCCCATTTTCTTTTTTCTAGCTCTCTTTTAAGATTTTTTTAAAAAAAATTTCTTCTAGGAGAGCCTTGTATGTGATAGAGGCCATTTTATCTCACCCTTTGGAGCTTCATCTGGATACGATCTGCTTTTAGTCTCCTCATGGTTTGAAATCTGTTCTTCTCTTTCACCATAAAAACTATCTATGATCAGAGTTTTTTTTTTTTTTTTTTTTCTTTTTCTTTTGTTTTACTCATTTTTTTTTTTTTTTTAAATTTTAGTTTTGTTTTTAGGGCGGGGGGGTGGGGTGGGGTGGTTGTCCAAGCTTTCTCTACAAGCAGCAGAGGCTGTTATGGGTCAGTGCTGACTGCACTAAGTCAGTGTTTACTAACTTCCAGTGCTGGGTTGGTGTGGAAATGAGATTCTGGCATTTTGGGGTTCATTATTTACTTTTTGTGTTTATGTTGGATGTTTTATAATTTCTCTGCTGATCTACTGGCTTGCAGCCAGGGCAGAGTAGCCAACACTACTGTAGATTCCTGTAGATTCTCTGATACACCCAGCTCTCACCACCCTGGGTCTGCACTGCCTGCACTCCCTGGCTGTGCTCAGCCTGCTTGGGTTTGTCCCGCCTCCTTCTGTGCCCAATTGAAAGAGACCTTTTCTGGCAATCTTCGAAATTATCTTCTGCTAGTAATTTGTTACACTCCCAATATTTGTGGGTTCTACCAGTACAGAACTAATTTAGAGACTGGATTAGGTAATTAGTGTGAGGGTCATGGGAGAAGGTCAGAAAGAAATGTGTGTCCTCTCCACCATCTTGGCTCCATCCCCTGCATATTGTTTTGGTGTGATTATTCTTAGGAAAAGTTGGAAAGGAAAAAAGGATAGATGCTAAGTTATTAAGTGGGGACAAAAGGGAATCCCCATCAGTTGGCTTTTCACAAGTAAGAGTTATCATTCCTGAAAGAGAAGGTGGTCATATTTCCAAATTCTCCTTTTCCCTTGAAGAAACTGAACAATTATATGTGTGGATTAATACCATATGTATACACATATTTATTTGTATACATACACATACTTATATATACACATATATACTCAATATTTTGTTTTTCCCAAAGTTTTTTGGAATCCAACTATTAAAGAGAATAATGCTCTTTGTAGAAATGCATTCATAGTTACAACTTGGGATGCAAGAAACAAAACTCCTTTTATCTCAGCAATGGCAACAGACTCCCTCCTCCAAGTCACTCATGATGGATTTGTGACCTGACTTAGGAACTGGTGCACATTGAAATGTGATTGGAACTCTAATATATGAAATTTGATAGAAGTGGTAAGGTGGGTTCAAGGTAAGGAGCTGAAGGGACAGAGCTTTCTGATAATCTAAATTGTAGATGCTTCTTGTTCTAGGACTGACCCCTTTCTTTTCTTCCATGGATTTCACATATTCTATCTTTTAATGGACAAGTTGTTATCCTATCCCATTTCTATCTAGTTTTTCAGAGAAATTTTTTATCCTAGCTTCTATTTCTATACACTTTTTCTTATTCCAATTCTATTTTAAAACATGTAAAGGACAGTTATATGTAGGAGTTAATGGAATCCTAGGTTGAAAATGGGGTTCATATATATTGCAGAGGAAAATGAGTCTCAGGGCATATGACCCATTTCATCAAAGGACCCAAGTGACAGAGTAAGAGTGACAGTTTTATTGTATAAAGATGATACAACTTTTAGGGATGGCACTAGGTGTGAGGAGATAGGTCTATGGTTGAAGGGAAGAATAGGATACAATTAGCACTAGATCCAGGATGGAAATGTTGGTCACAATGGTGGGGAGAAGGAGAATGAATTGCAGGTGTATGCAAGCTAAACTGATTGTTAAATTTTTAATGTGAGCATTTAACCTCAGAAATGCAAATGTTACACATCAAGACTTGTTTTATTCTTTTTGATTGTCGAGACTTAAGAAAATTTTAATAATGCAGATTAAACATAAAAGTCTTTCCTGCTTACATTTATTTTTCCCTCTTCCTCCCCTCTCCTTCCACCCTCAGGGAGACAATTGTTAAATATTTACCATCACATCCTCACTAGTGGTTTTAGCCTTGATCCACTTATTCCTTTCTTCTTTTCTCATCATCCTGAGGGCTTTACTATCTCATCCTTATCCAAGATTGGTTTGGAGTGAGTGTGTTTATGTATGTGTATACACACACACACACATGTAAATATATACACATACAGACATAATTATATGTGTGGATTATAACATATGCATACACATATTTATATGTTGTACATACATACATGTGTATGGAAAGCCAGTATCACATGAGTCCAAGAGATCCCTATAAGAACTGAAATCTCAAGGGTTGGCAACATGGTATAAATAACCATGTAATCTGTCTATATGTAATACGGGGGTTAAATAGTTGCTGATAATATGTACAGTGAGTTTATGTAAATCTAGGAGATATCACCATGGTGTGCACATTTTTTTTTTAATCTTGTACTTTTCATCAATGAATTCAGTTTTTTAATCTTTTTTTCTAATTTGTGAAGGTTACTTTGAAATACTGATATTTGCTTTGGCTCATTCAATTTTAGAGCTGGATAGGGGCCTAACCTTACAGACCAATCTAATTCATCAATAAATGAGCATTTACTTCTACAAGCTTTGCAAAAATTAAAGAGACATTGCCCCTAACTTCATTGAGATTACTATTATATAGTATAGGGGTTCTTCACCTAAGATTTTGTCAACTTAAAAAACCTGATAACTGTATTTCAGTGTAATTAGTTTTCTTTATAATCCTGTGTATTTTATTTTATCTATTTAAAAACATTATTCTGAGAAGAGGCCCACAGGCTTTACCAGATTACCAAAGAAATATGTAATATGTATTTGCAAACACACACACACACACACACATTCACACACACAGATTTGAGAAATTCTGTTAATAAGTTCTCGTTTTTCATGGATGAAGACACAGGCTCAGCATTAAAGTGACATCAATTCAACAAACATTTATTTAATGGCTACTAGGTACAAGACACTGTGCTAGGATTTGGGCATACAGAGACAGAAAACAAAACAGTCCTTGCCCTCAAGGAGCTTACATTCTAAAAGACTTAACTAAGACCACACAGCTAGGTATGTCATTTGCTGGGAGAACTGGCACCAGAACCCAGTTCTGAACTAGAACTCCTAGTCCTAGAGTATTTTTTGTTGTTGTTTTTGTTTTTTTCTGCTACAATACTGTAAGCAAGCCTATTCAACTCATGTGTTTTTTTTTTTTTTTTCCCATGGAATCAATGAATATCCTGCTTAGCCCATCACCCACATCAATGCTAAAGATATTAAATAATATTAGAACTAAGAATGACCCTTCTGGGGACCACTAGCTCGGCTTCTCTCAAGTTGCCTCTGAGTTATTATACTCTTTGGTGTAATCATTCTCTTCCTAAAGGTAGTGGTCCAACTCAAACTGGTCTCCCTAGTTGATTGATGAGCCCATCGCCTGGGTCAGAATCAAAGTCTTATTAAAAGTGATATAATAGATAATCTGACTGAACTGATTCTTTTCTGATCCATGTGAGTTACTGCATGGTACTCTGAGATCTCCAAAGGATTTGCAAATTGATTTTTAAATGAATAGTTACAGGATCTTAACTAGTATCTGGATTAACTCCTTCATTCTCAATCTAGAGTTGTTCTTTTTGACCTTTCCTAAAGATGAACACTACATGACCCTTCCCTGGCCTCTATGAGTTCTTTAAAAATGACAAGCCAAGATTATCCTTCTTCCCAGAATAGTTTCAAGAACCATTCTGACAGTGGTTTGAGGTCAAATCAATCAATGCAGATTTGATTAGTTGATCAGTTTGACCGACAATTATCAATCGTGGGATAGTTACCATAATCAATGAGCATATAGACAATGTCTGAGTGATCCAGAGATGCCATTAGCCAATTTCCCAAATGCCTTAATATACATATGACCCGTCCCTGGTAATCTTTTTTTTTTTTTTTTTTTTTTTAACGTCCTCTTACAATCTTCAAGGATTTTTCCCTCTTTTATTTTATTGTACCTTTTATAAAACAGTGGCAGCCACAATGATTTTATGATTTGCAGATACCCTGGTCATGTGATTTTAATTAAAGATGGGACAAGAATAAAAATCTAAAGGTCTTTGTTTTTCATACATCACTGATAAATATATCTACTTAAAAGAGCAATTAAGATTTTCATTAGTGCTTCCATTTGACTTTGACAAGTCAAAAGGAATTATTATTTGATTTTTTTTCTGAAGATGCACCAATATTTTGGAAATGGTTTTCCTAATTTACTTGGGGGGACACTTTATTTTTTTATAAATTTAATATTGTGGCAATTTTGAAGACAACATCTAAGTAAAGAATATTTTTGAAAATTTTCATTAGAATTAAAATATGAAAAGCATGCAATATTTTCAAATGTTAATATTTATTCATTTACCTAAAAAGAGCAAGAGTAAAGTGGTTTTATATCACAACTCAGAAATCCTACAGAAAGCAGGTCCTCAAAGACTTCATTTCATAAATAATGCATTTTATTTTATTGCATATGGCTATTAAGGAGAGCATCCATGATCAATACAGACTAAATACAATGCACTATTCTAGTTCCATTAATTCTTGTCTCCAGCAGCATCACATTTATCCTTATATACAGCGTGTACATTGGAAGACAGAGCAAGATAAGTTAAGTCTCTTGTCATATCACAATAGCAAGAAATATATTTAACATCTTGATATCCAGAAACGATACGTACCCAAAAAGAAAACACTGTTTAATAACTGTTAAAGTTTATATAGCAAAAAATAGTTTAAATTTAAGGTAAGTCAGGCAAAATGTACAAAGACCCAATATACATTGTGAAGTTTTAGCAAACATAACATTTATACATTTTGGTTCCATTCTGTAAACTAAATTAAAATGTAAATATTGCATATGCCTTTTTGTGAAATGTACAGGATAGAGGAAAATTTAGTACACTGTCAACTTTTTTTTTTTTGTTTTGTTTTGTGTTTTTTTTTGTTTTGTTTTGTTTTGTTTTAACTTGCAGTATGAATATGAACCATTTTCTATAGTGGCATGACTTTACTCTAAGTACAGAGGACTACTTCAAAATATAAGTCAACACACTATTGTGTTCAGCAGGTTCCACATTCAGTGCTATTTTAGTTGGGAGATTATGTAGTAAATATCAGTCATCATCTTATTTCTGAAACTAAATAAAAATTTTAGAACATTTTACATCCTTTTAATAAAGCATATTATACACCGAAATTGACCTTCAAACTAGTATTGTATGGACTATGCAGTGCTGCATTGTGAAATCCCAGAAAATTAAAACCTTAAAAATGTTCAGGGGGATTACTTTACATTCATCTTTGTCTTGTAATACAATCCTCTGTTCTAAAAGTTCAGCATGGAAGCAGGAAGACTTTTTGCATTGCCATTAACTGGATTTGTAAGATTTACTTTTTAGGTCTTCCTCAAATAAACCTCATTTGATTAATGCATACTTTTATAGTGATGTAATTAATAACATATATATATATATTTTTTTTTCCCATAGCATGAAACTTTTCAAAAGTCTCACATCTACACTGAATTAGTGTAATACATAAATGTCTATCAGAAGGCAGACATTAGGGATGTACCCATGGAGAAAAAAGCATGTGAACTCTCCAATCAAATTTCTCAAAGGAGCAGCAACATGACATAAGATTCTGCTGGTCTGGGTCAGCAGTTCTGTGTGACATCTGGGATATTTGCCTCAATACTGGTATTTTCAGAACACTGAAAACATAAAACATGGGTAGTCTTGTCAAGATTTTTAGACAAGTGACAAGTACTGCATTTTTTTCTTCTTTTTCTCTTAACTTCTGTGACTGGAATGCCTCATTTTTCTTTTTGTACAAAGCAGCCCCATTGGCTGGCATGATAGCCTTATATTAAAGATAAAATTTTTATCTGCCAAACACCCATGACCACCTTGCATTGCTAGCATGCCTATGTGGATTTTTTGGTTATAAGAAATGCAAGCTCAACATTAGGGGTAGCAGAGAAATTTGAGCTTGTAAATAGAATAAAAGGCTTTTGCAATTTGAAGTACCTACATAAACATCTACATAGAGAGGATTAAACAAGTTTGTCAAAGGTAAAAAGAGATACTCACCCCCTCCCCAAATCCCTTCCCACCCTGCCCTTCCCACCCCTCACTTCAACCCCTATAGAGTTTTATGATATTTAATTTAGGTTGCTTTAGTTACATTATAACTATTCTGCATCCATCTTCAAAGTCCAACATAAAATTTTCATTTATTGAGACTGTTTAGTTCCATACTGGGCTCTGTCTCTAAATAAACCCTACAGCTAGTGAACTAAAATCCAGCAAGCTGCTATATACTTGAAAAAGTTCAATAAGGCTGATGACCATTCTTCAGAAACATTCAGCATAGAGAAATAAAGGAGGTCCTGCCGTACCCCAACAATAGAAATCCGGCTTTACTTTGAACTGAGGTAGGACTGTGGTAGTTTTGAGAGTATACCAGTAAATACCAGATTTTACTGCTTTTGTGGGTGTTAACAGAATCTCCTAGCATGCTAAGGGATAGAGTTTGTCTTTATAAGGGTGGGGAGGGGAAAGAAAAGAAAAGAAGAAGGGGAGAAGGAAGTGAAGGCATTGGCCACCACTTCAGGTGGTCAGCTAAGAAAGGTCCAGATTTCTATAGAACAGCTTCTTCAATTAACTTTTTCAAACAGCAGCATGATGATAGATGCCAAAAAAAAAAAAAAAAAAAAAAAAAACAACTGGGAAACAAGTGAGGCAGGTCATTTTCCTTTCTTTGATGATTCCTTGTCTTAATGTAGTCCATTATCATCTCAAAAGTTAAGTAACTGCCCAGATCAAAAAAGAAAAGTAAACCATAAGCAGCTTCAGATTAAGAAATGACAAATGCTGAGCAGCTTCTGTTGTTAATGTTATATTCCGGTGTATGAGGTCATGGTGATTTAGCCAGATTTTTCACTCTGAAAAGAAAAAAAAAATAAAAATGAATAATGATCACTCCATGCAAAAAAGAAGCATATTTTTAATAGTTCCACAGAAAAATCACATCAAAAAGCATTTATTATGTGCCTATTATATGTTTGACATTGTGCTTACTCTCAAGGTGCTCACAGTCTAATGAACATGAGAGAATGGAGGAATTAAAGAAAGAGAGAAATGAAAAAAGTACTTTTCCTATGTTGTCATTAGATTCTATGAAACTCAGTTTCATGGGATTATCGACTGTGCAGGGCAAATTTTTTGAAAAATTATAAAACTTTAAAATAATTTGTAAAATTTTATGAAAATTTATAACATTTTGTAAAAAAAATTTACACAAGCAAATTCAGTAGGGGTGGGAGGAATAACTGATGTGCCAAGTTTGCAAAGGGCTTCAGATATGTTGCCTAATTGGCTTCTTTCAACAATTCTGAGAGACAGGTACAGAAGTTTATTATCCTCACTATATTGGTAAGTGTGACCAAAATTGTATTGACTAGTCAGTGACCATACAGTTAGCCAAAACTGAGAGACTACTGCTTCTCACTACAAGCTCAGTACTCTTTACCTTAAATATTACATTGTCTTCATTCATAAATAACAGTGAATAAAAGTGCAATTAAAAAAAATCAATACATATCAATGGTAGTAACCTTCATTTGCATATTTTGTCTTTGTATGTCTCTAAATTCCACATATTACATTTTATTTCTTGTTCTTTCCTAAGAAGATATGGATATATCCAGATAATTAAGACAATTCTTTCCACTATGTTTTCTCTCTTCCATACTTGCTTCGATCTTAATTCTTTAATGTCTTTTTTCCCCTCAACAAATTTTTGACTTTATACATTTCACTAACTTTTCTACATTGAATTAGAAACATCACTAAAGCTTCTTACTCAGATTTTTTCATGCGTACCACATCTTTCTGTTGGTTTTTAATGTCACATTTTAATAATTTTAAAATTGTCATGAAACATCTTCTCTGGATTACAAAAATGATACCATGGGTCCTGTTTATTTCAAAATAAAACATAAGAAGATTCTTGGATCACACTCAGGCAAATGCCAAATTCCTGATGGACTATGTATAGGTCACAAAGTTATCACAGCACTAAAAGTATTTCCAGTCTGATAAGACAGACCAGTAAAGAGCTAACCCCAAATTCCCATGCCAAAAGAGGCTAGAAAAGTTTGGAGCTCAGGGGAAAGGTAGGAAAAAATGAGACTACATATAATTTGTTTCACACCTCTATGCTTACATTTAGGGTGTCAATTTGTATGACTCCTTAGGCTCACAACAATGTTCTCATTGCCTTTTTTTTCTACTAAAATCAAATTGAAAGTTTAAGTTGTGCCAGGAAATAAAGTAGAAAGACCCATAAATAAAATTTCTATCCCCAAGGGACTTATCATCTAATTGGAAACGGTGAAGCCTGGATTCTGTTTCCTTTGTTTGGGGAGTGAGGAAGGAATTGTCAGTAATTATCACATTGTTCAAAGCATTTTTTTTTTCTTACTATGAACTGTAATCTTTGAAAATTTATTCTTTGGCAGAATGGGGAGTCTGAGAAGGAGTCCTTAATTTGAAAACATCATGAAGTTAATAGAAGTGGTTAAAAGTGACAAATCTCTTCCCTAAATGAAGGACCAATCTGCTACATCAATTATGCCCAAAACCTCAAGACTAGACTAGACAAGAAATTCGTAGGGAGAACTTCATTGGTAAATTCAACCTATGTTCATTAATTCCAAAAAGGAAAATAAGTTCAATAGCTGATAACTTTTCCTGAAGGCACTAGTCTGTACATAAAAGAATCCCTGACAGCCACTTTTTCACTTTGTTTTGAAATATAATATTATTAATGTTTTATTGTACTTTTATTTATTTTGTTAAATATTTCCCAATTACATTTGGTTCAAGTCATATTCCCAGAGTTTTGAGAAACATTTGGCATCTCTGGCCTACCTCTTCCTAAAAGCCTGAACAGCCAGAATTAGCTTTTAAAACCTATTAATTTTGTAACTTTTGTTTTTGTTATGTCAAACTTTTAATAGTTCCCTGGAATAATCAACAGATTAAAAACTTACTCATTTCAGAGAGTAGAGAAGACAAGAAAGATATGTTTTGTGACCTGGGGGGGTGGGAGGAAAGCAACAACAAAAAAAAAAAGAGTAAGAGGAATTAATGAGGATTTCAGAGGGGAAGAAAAAGGGGACTAATGATTGGACTAGGAGACCCTATATAAATGCCTGAAAACTGAAATGATAATAAAAGATTTAAATAGCAGTTTAAGATAACAATGGAAGAACATCATAAGACAATACATGATTAATCGCCAAAATTGTACAGACAACAATTGCTACAGCAGTTTAGAAGATAGAGAGATCACTTAAGCCTGGAGGTATTAAGGGAAATTTTATAGAGAGAATAGGCAAGATTGGGAAAAGAAAGAAGATGAAGATAGTTCCAAGTTAAAGGAGTGATATGAAGAATGCAACAGACAGAAAACAGTAAAGCAAGTACTTCAGGAGACAGTAGGAAAATTAACTGGCCTCAAAGAGAAAATTGGTAAATGAGAATAATGGAAGATAAACTGTTGTTATTGTTGTTCACTTGTTTTCATTTGTGTCCAACTCTTTGTAACTCTGTTTGGGATTTTCTTGACAAAGATACTGGAGAGGTTTGCCACTTCTATCTCCAGTTCATTTTACAGATAAGGAACCAAGGCAAACAGGATTAAGTGACCTGCCCAAGATCACACAGCTAGGAAGCATCTGTGATTAAATTTTAAATTAGGAAGGTGGGTCTTCCTGACTCCAGGCTGGTACTCTATCTACTATGCTACCCAGCTACTCAATGGGAAAATAGGCAGGGGTGACAAATGGTGACTACTGGATCATGTTGGCAGGTATTTTATCAAATAAACAAGTTACTTCTTTTTGATGTGTCCTTTTATGGATGCTATTTAAAAAACGGATTTTGGTAATCTTAGAAACAGAGCTCAGAGGCACACTGGCATAGTAGATTGAGTCAGACTTGAAGTCAGGAAGACTTGGATTCAAGTTCCACTTCTTCCATAAGGGCATGATCCCTTTCATCTTGGGGCCTGCCCTAAGCAATTCTATAGAATCTTAAATTGCAGGTTAAAAGGAGTTCTAAAAATTGATAACACAATAGAGAGTTTAGGGAAAAGAGAAAAGGAGCAGTCTGATATCAGAAAGACTCATCTTCCTAAATTCAAATCTAGCCCCCCACATTTACTAGCTGTATAAGCCTGGGAAGTCACTTAATCCTGTTTGCCTCAGGCTTCTCATCTGTAAAAAGAGTTGGAGAAGGAAATAACAAACCACTCTCATTATCTTTGCCAAAACATTTGAAAAAAAATTGTTTTGTTTAGTAAAACAGATTCCAAAGTAGAAATGTGACTTTTGTCTCCTGAATAGTAAAAAACAAAGTGACAAAAGACACCAACTCTGCTGTAGCTTCAGAGATAGAGTTTAAATGTATTAGACCTCATGTTCTTTAGAAATCTATCTTTCTACGAGTCAGTGAGCCCTGCCCTCTTCAAACCACACTGGTTTACTATGGTTTGATACTAAAAAAAAGTTTAGCAAACCCTCTCTATAATGGCATTGATGATACAAGGAGACAGCTTGAGAATGCTTAGCGATACTCACAAAACATCAACAGAAGTAGCCATCAGAAATGATACTTCTTAAAGAGAGAGATGAAAGGTAGAAATTGAAAGGCTGGAGATAGATTTCAGCTCTGATAAAGATAACTCCTTGTTTCCTGAGATCTAACATGATGATTTGGGAAGACTGGAAGCTTATTTATGAAATCAATATGTCCCTCCATTCAAATCTCTGTGATTTTGGTTATTCCCCTATATTTGGAAAGCAGCTCTTCCATCCTGGGTCTTTGTTACTTATTTGAAATCTTTCCTTGATCAAGGCCAAATTAGGTGTTATCTCTTTCACAAACCCTGACAGGTTCCTTTAACTAGCAATAATCTCTTGATTCTTTATCCTCCTTATAAATGATCCTCCTACTCATTTTCTCTATTCTCATTTACTATTTTGTAATTTATCAACTCTTAATTGAGATTAAGTACCTTAAGGGGATTTTTAAAAATCTTTGTATTTTTTACTACTAATATAATACTGTCCATATAGAAGATGCTCTAATTCATAAAATGTATGTTCAATTGAAATCTTTGGGCTCATTTCAATTCAATAAATTAATTAATAATTAATTGAGGTCTAACTATTTCAAGGTATGGTGCTAAGCACTAGGAAACAAAGAAAAGCACAGTAACTTTTGTTCTTAAGCCTAAAATCTAGAAAGAAATGGCATGCACACATATAAATTTGGTATAGAATGGGTGGAAAAAAGTAAACTTGGCCAAAGAACATAACAAATTTGAAGGGGAGATTATTTTTACTTCAGGGACAAGGAAAGAATATCAAAATTTCTATCTAGGATGTAGAAAATTGAGTTCTGCCTTAAAAAAGAGGTGAATTTTAACAAACAGAGACAAGACAAGACAAATCCATTCAAGACATGGCAGATAAGTGAATAAAGACACTGATACAGGAGGATACTGGACAAGACCTAGAAAGGGATTGTGGAACAACATGAACAGAGTACATAATAAGGAGTAGTATGAGATACTGGATCTACAGGTTGAAGTAAATTTTTGGAAGTTCTGTAACAATGCAAATTTAAAAGCGATGCCAAATTTAGGAATTCACTTTCAACTATTTATTTTGGAAATGTTATTTACAGAAGCACAGTTTTTTAAATTCCACATTTTTTTAATGTGTGAGTCAATTCAAGTAAGTCACTTCCCATTTGTGGCCTTGGATCTGTAATATAGTTGTATGAGAGGATTCTCGAAGTTCCTTCCAGTTCCAATATGCTATGCTTCCATATATGTTAGGAAATGTGTATGTTAGGAAGATTTTGAATTAAGATCAGTAAGGATGGAGGCTAAGACTTAATAAAGAGAAATGGGAGGTGGGAACTTCACAGGAAACATGCTATTTAAATGATTATTAACACATGGTAGGAACATAACATTTAGACATGAGAAAGCAAAAAAAGAAGTGCTTCTGGTTGATGTCATTGAGTTACAACAACTGTCACCCACCCAACCAAGCTCTCATTGCAGAGTATCACTTTCTTATTCCCAGAAAGACTGATGGAGGAAGACAAGAATAATGAAGTATACTTGCATACTGTGGAACTAAGGGTTAGGCACTAATGCTTTGGTTTAAAAATGATAAAATGGGCTGGTGTGATGACAGATGGCTGCAATCCTTGCTACTGTTCTTTCTGGGAATAATGAATCGCTTGACCTTGGGAGCAGTAAAAGCTTTAGTAGCCTAAGCTAAATGGGTATCCCTAAATCTAGCACCAATATGGTGAGCCACTGGGAGTAGGCACCAACTAGAATGCCTAAGGAAAGATAAATTCATCTCTGATAGAAATGAGGCAGGTGATTATCAGTTGTGGGATTGGACCATGAGTGTCCATTATACTTACATTCTGAATGAAAGAGAGATTCAATCTAATAAAACAAAATCCAAACAAAATAATAATAATAATAATACTTTGGCAAACAATGTTCCTTCATAGAACTAATCCTATTTAGTAATAAATAACTCAGAATCAAGAAACTACTTTTTATGGGGGGAGGGCAGATGACAAGACACTAATTTTATGCTCACTCTACTTCGAATATTTTCTAAGATGGATGATACTTGAAATACATTCTAACTGTAAAAGAGAACATAATTGTTAGAAAGTACATACTTTTGGGGAAATTCATTGGTTACTTGATTGTATGTACTGGTTATGTTACTTTGGTGGGTAGACACACAATAGAAAGAATAAGAAAAGTTATATTTTTCCTACTTTTTCAGAATTCCACCAAATATGAAATTGTTCTTCTCTATATGCCACATCACCTAGACAACATAATTTTCACATTTACCTTTTTAAAAGGTAAAGTTATGCATAATTTCTAGGATTCCTTAAGTACTGGATAAAAGGAATATACTCATATGACTGGTTTAATAACAGTCTAAAAATTAAGTAAAGAAAATCTAACAGTTGGGTAAAGGTAGAGGATTAAAAATAAAATTGAATGAACTTTGAGCTACATCTTTTTGGTTAAGTTTTAATGAAAGTTTTAACTGGTAGGGAGTAGAGCTTCAATGCTACACTTGCTTTCCCTTGTCCTAATGTAAAAGCTACATGCAAACACTGAACATATATCTCAAAAAAACCCCCCCAAAAAAACAGTTTATGGGATGAAGGAAAATGTCTTTTAACATTTTTCTACTTTGAGTTAAAACCATTCTTAACATTGATTTGCAAAAACACATCCAGTTTTAAAATGGAAAATTTGCTTTTTATATAATAATTTTAGCTTCATGGATTAATGAAATTATTTTCTAATAAATTCAAATTTCCAGGACAGAATTTTACTCTTGAATTAAATATAGTATTACAAAATGAAAGTTTAGCTTTTAATAACAACAGTTCTTAGCAAAATAAACCTGACTGCTTTGTATTCCTTTATTATAATCAAAGCAAGACATTTCAAGAATATATCAAGAATGACAATGTGGGATTTCATAGAGAGTTATGCAAAGGAATAAATTCTAAAGAAAGATTGGGGGGATTTTTCTTTTAATGAAAGGAAATTTAGAAGGAAGCAAAGCTTCTCAGGCTGAAGAGAACAACTGGAGATACCTCTAAATCTTTCATAAGATGAATTCATAACTTCTTTTATATTAGCTCATTACTCCCACTTACAATTTGAATTATCATTCCTTTCTGAACCTTTGTTATTAAAGTATTCACTTGGAATCAAGTTGTAACTTGATGTTAATGCCACTCCACAAGGAAGGATGAGATAATCTAGTTTTTATAGAGACTTTATTTTTTTTTAAATTTATTAATACTTATGGAGACTTTATTGCTAAGAACAAAACAAAACAGTAAAGACTAGCTTCCCTTCCCCAATGCTTTTTTTTCCCCTCCACTAACCAAAAACTATTCTATAAACCATTCAAAACCCAGTCTCTACCAATTCATTCTACCCACTGTTAGTTCAAAATATATCTTTGTGTACCACAATTTAATTCAAAGCAACCTGTGCTAAATCTAAAACGGAATTCTAATGTGAATGCCAAGCATGTTGTATGTTCAATAATTAAACATTTTTTCTTTATCTTTGCCCTCTGGGGTCTTTTTGTTTTTTGTTTGTTTTGGTCACAAATCAAGATAGGCATCAACTGATCTCAGCCCATTATAGAGCAGAATAGACCCTAAATCTTTTCAGCCACATTTGTACACAAAACAGTGGTTATTGTAGGGTCTCTAGCACAAAAATTATTCCAGTACATCTAATATAAAAGGACAAATAATTACATGACATAGAGATATTATCCAACCATTCCAGATTTTGGAGGCATCCACAAAAGAAAAGATCTTGTCTTAATAGGATCACAGAACTAAAGGGCCTAGGAATAATTTAATTGAACTCCCTAACTTTACAGATAAGTAAACTGAGGTCCAAAGGGATTAAACGATTATACATCTAATTAGTAGCAAATCAAAGACTTCAAGGAGGTATTCCTGACTGAGTCTGGTCATCTCACTATGTTACAAAGTGATGGCTATTTCAGATATGTTTCTTTAATGATGAAAAGGAAGGCAAAAAACACCTTTTTGAATTTTTTGCTTAGATAACCTAAAACTTAAATGTAAAGGATCATTTTACTTTGGTCTAGACCGTGATTTAACCAGAATGGGGGAATTCCCAAAAAGCAGAAATCCCTTTCACTGATACAATTTAGCAACCCATTCAAAATTAAGGTCTTTTTCACATTTTTCCTTTCAAAACAGAATACCATCACTTACCTAAAGGAATTCAAAGGCATAAAACACACACACACACACACACACACACACACACACACACACACACTCTCTCTCTCTCTCTCTCTCTCTCTCTCAAGAAAAATGGCCATCATGGCTATTCATCCCAATTAACTGTAAACACAGCAGGGGAAAATCCCATTTTACACTTTACCTATGATGGTGTTGCCCCAAAGAATATACATAGAAACTTTTATTCTGTTAAAGAAAAGAGTGAGGAAAAAAGGAGGGTAGTTTTGTCACAATAACACAATAAATTTCCATCCGTGTGTTACACCTGGAGACTAACTGATACTCCCTTTGAAAATCACCAGCAAGCTTGCTTACTTTAGAAATGCAATTCTATCCTCTAAAAATTATGCTATCCTATTACAGAGCCAACTGAAAATGAGGAAGCTAGTCATAAAATCATTTATGAAGCCAGGAAGCATTTGGAAGAATCCACCTCTGTCTTATACGCATTTTATTTTATTTCTCTCATAAAATATCCAAGTTGTGCTAAATAAATTAGGTTACTATTAGGTGGCCTATGTACCTCTAGCATCCTTTTACCTAGATGGTACACAAGTACAAATAAGAAAACAAAGTTTGCTCTTTCAAAAGTAGTGGAAGAAAGTAAACATAAATTGTCAAGGGGCCTATCCTGAGAGGGAATGTGTGCATGTATGTACATGTGTGCATACGTACTAAATCTTTCTTTGACAGAGGAAATATGGATCCTGCCTGATTTGTATATAGTATGGTAGAAAAGTGTTAAATGTGTACTTAGAAGCCTTTAATTTTAATCTTAGTTTTGTCACTTCTACTTGTGGAATATTGGGCAAATTCCTTCATTTCTCTGGGCCTTAATGACTTCATCTATAAAATGGAGGAGATCAGATTATTTTTTCAAGTTTTTCCATAATTTTGTCATCAATTTTAAAACAAGTACTAATACTTCTTAGAATTAAATATATTACCAGCAAAAAATGAAATAATATAATCCTTACTACTATTGCCTCATCGTTATTCCTGTCAGTGATGAAATTATTTTCCTTTAATACAATACTTTATTATTTATATTTGTGAAAAACATCACTACCAGTTGCCACGAAAATCACTTTATAAGGATGCTTTACCCAGAAAAGAAATGAAACTGTTTCATATTATTTCAAATAGTTAATACTTAAAACCAATGAAACAAATAACCTTTCAAGTAAGACAAATACATTTGCTTAAATTGTGCAGAAACCAAATAGGATTGGAACTGTTTTTTCCAAGAACTAGCTATAGACCTCTGAAAAGCTTGAAGTCCTTCAAAATATTGCAAAGGCTCAGGGCATGACAGAGTTGCTTTCTCAATTCACTGTGAATGGCAGGCAAACACACTGAAAGAGGGTGCAGCCAATAGGATAGGCAGCTGCACAACTAGAGAATGCCAAAATCCTTTTTTAATTTCACATGTACTGAGCAAGGACAATACATCATAAACTAACTAGATACGAGTCTAGTTGAGGCCATGCAGCAATAGCAATTTGGGTTTCTCTAGCTGATAAAAATATGCACCAAATGGTAGATCTACATGTAAGTTCTTCAGCTCAAGAAAAATAATTTGCATTCAAATCACCCATTATTTTCATTTCAGTACTGAAAAAGGCCAAATACCAAGTAACAAACTATCATTATATAGTTAATTTACATAAGAGGGACCAGAGAGTGAGGCCCTTCATGCTGCAGATAAATACAGGATCCACACTCACAATGGACACCATGAATCCAAGCCTTCACTGTCATACTCTGGGTTCACTATGCTCTTCCTGTCCAATATTTCTTAAATTGAACTTCAAAAGGAGCCTTAAGAATAGCTTAAGAAGGAAGCTTGAGTGTTATGTATGAAAAAGATGAATAATGGTCTCCCCATACGATAAGGCATATGGATTGCCCATATGATTGCAAACTTCAGGCATTCCTATTATCTCTAGGAGTCACTACAGTTCCCTCAATTCCTCAAAGCTCTATGTGTAACATTTCTTCTCAGGTATGTATGTATACACACACACACACACACACACACACACACACACATACTATATGTATGTGTGTAGATAAATAGATGTGTGTGTGTACTGTCCTCCATATAGACTTATTTATACTTTTTTTTTTCAGTGTCAGCTTTAGGAAGTAAGGATTTATACAATCACATTTCAGGAACAAGGGATTCTAGATTTAAAAGTTCAAATATTCTTCAGTTGTAGTCTAACCCTTTTTATTTCAGAGACAAATAAACTGAGAAAGGTGAACTAATTTGTTCAACATCATTCAGATGGCAAATGGAGCCAGGATTCAAAATACTCTTTTGATAAACCCAGAGCTGTTTCCAATGTACCATATTGTTTCTTTTTTGTCACAAGTAAGATTAGGCTGTAGATAAATTAAACGGTGGTTTATCAGGAATCTGAACCCAATGACATTTTAAAGGCTTTATATATGAGGGAGAAAACAAATTTCTAGTTCTCAACTCCCAAAATGTCTACTTTACTCTACAAATGACTTGCTAATTTTAAAAAAGAAAAAGAAATAAAGCCTTCTTAAGACAGTTAGCTAGTACCCTTTTTATATAATATTTGTAGAACACCTAATTGCAAGTCTAAGCAGCACAAACTCCTTTTCTGAGTAAGAGCAAGTCCCAGAAGAAAGAAAAGTTCAAGGTCAGTGATGGATACAATAGTTTCATCTCTTCCTGACTGGAAAGTAATGATGCCATTTATGACACATGATTATAAGCATTTCTGGTGATGCTTCCTAAATTAAGCATCCAAATGACAGAAGGATTATAAATAAAATTCTTATCTACATAAACATAAAAGTTCTCAAAATGTCTACAGTATAAAATCACCATTCAAAGCATCTACTCATTGAAATTGGAGATAAAGAATGTAAGCAAATGCATATGTTCTCAAATGTAAGAATTTTTTTTCAAAGCAATGTAGTACTGCCAACATTTTCCACATATGCAACATGATGCCTTTAAACTGATTTACTAGTTATTTAAAATCAAAATGTAAAGTACTAAATTAGCACATGTATAATAGATAAGGTTGGACTAGATGACTTCCAAGGTCCTTTCTAGAAAATCCCTTCCTTGTCTATGACATTCTGATAATGAGATAATCTAGACAGATGTTCCTTTTTATTATTACTGTATTTTATTTTTAAATTTATTTTAACTAATTAATTGTTCTTATTTTAATTTTTTATTTTCTGCAGCCCAACCACTCAAAGATGGGAGAAGCTATCCCCCAAAATAAATACCAATCAATACAATTTGGTGTTTTTGGTTAACTTAATTTTGTGATATCTATTTTATGGCTTATTATGAGAGACTGAAAAGCAGCATGAGATAGTAGAGAGAAAACTGGCCTCAGAGTCAGGAAAATATCTGTTTCAAGTTCTATCTCTGACACGATACACTTCCCTTAACCTCTCAGTGTCCCTAGACAACTCTTTAAGACTTTAAGTTGCCAAAGAGCTGACAATCTCTGTTTGTAAAAAGAGCTTCCTCTTTAAGAATTTGCTACTCTGATGAAATCATGAGTTCAGTAAAGTATATAATGTGTATACATATATATATATGCATATACAAATATGTACATATATGTATACATATAAATGCATGTCCATATACCATAGGATTACATAAATAGAGATATTCTACATATACCTGCATGTGTATATGTAAGTATGTATATGGAAGATTACATAATAATTTCTCAATCTTGACAAAATCATAAAATGTTGGGACTGGAAAGGAATCTTAAAAGATCACCTGTTCCAATTCTTCTTTATTTTACAGATGAGAAAAGTGACAATTTAAATTACTAAGAACACCCGTAAATAGAAGTGGCAGAGCTGAGACTGGAACCTCTATCTCTTAAAAAGACAGCAAGAAAGTCATTTAAAAAATATAACTGGGAACAGCTAGGTGGTGCAGTAGATAGAGCACCAGTCCGGAAGTCAGGAGGACCTGAGTTCAAATCTGGTCTCAGACATTTAACACTTCCTAGCTGTATGACCCTGGGGAAGTCACTTAACCCCAATTACCTCAGCGCACACACACACACACACACAAAAACAACAACTGTATTTTTTTACTGTGTTCTGAAGAGTATTTTCAACTTTTAATTCAACTAAACATAAATGAATGAAGTACACTTATATAATAAAATGGAAGACATATATATGTATATATATATATATACTAAAGATTTTCCTCCCTAGAAATCAGGCTTTTTGCATTATCTGCAGAGAGATTGAGCAGGAATCTCCTATGCTCTTTTCATAAATTGCTGCAAAGGGTATCAGAGTTCACCACATGTACTACTGCTTGTCACAACCTCCCTTTGTTTATATTCCCAACAATGCAAAAACAGCTGCTTCCTTTCATCTGTTCTTTCTACTTTCATTACTCCTTTTAAAGAAATCTTTTAAGATTTGCCTTATGAATATAGATGCTGTCATGAGGATCTGGAAATATAATGCTACTTTCTAAAACCCATGTGACATAAAACCCATTGGTAAAAAATTTAATTTGGTATTTCTGATTTGAAAAAAAAATAACAATGCCCAAAAAGGAATATTTAATGAAGCAGAATTAAAGGAAAGGGTTTTATCCTTCTTCTCCCTCACCTCTGATTAATGAAGGATAACATTTTATAGGTGAAGCAACCATATACTGTAATATCAAAGGAGAGTAGAAATTTCAAAGAGGAAATTCATTTTTTCATACATTGCAGTGACTTTGAAATCAGAATATTCTTTGACAGATCACACGTTTTGATCTTCAATTTGATTGAAATTATGATTATCATCTTTATAGGGGGCTCCTTATATGTCAATAATGATTAATGAGGGTGATATTCTAGGAAATCAACATGTAGATCTAAACATTTATTAATCTTTTAAAAATAAGCTCAAATACAAAAAAATTGTGAAAAGTATATTAAGTAAATCTAATTACATGAGAGGTCAAAGCATTCAGAGCTAGAAGGAACCTAGTAATCTCTTAGTCCACTGCCCTAATTTTAAGAATTTAAATGACTTGCTAAAGGTCACAGAGATAGTAAATAGCGAAGTAAGGATTTGAATTCAGGACCCCTTATTCCAAATTCAGTTTCCTACCAACCTCTGTTCACTATACCATATCATACATGGTCCCTAATAAACCAATGGGAGGAAAGTATCATGCTTCATTATACCTAATTAATAAATAATGTGGATGGGACAGCTAGGTGGAGCAGTGGATTGAGCACCAGCCCTAAATTCAGGAGGACCCGAGTTCAAATTTGATCTCAGACACTTAATACTTTCTAGCTGTATGACCCTGGGCAAGTCACTTAACCCCAACTGCCTCAGTTAAAAAAAAAAATAAATGTGTAATAAAAGTTCCACAATTTTTACATTACTGGTTCCAATTTTTTTTTTTTATTAGTACAAAGTCTATAGAAGATATTGGACAATGACAGCTGATATTTGGTTGTTACCCTTCAAGACTGAAGAGGACCAAAGTGATATCACTATGTTTGGGTCAAGGTACAATGGTCTGACTATGGTTAATCAGACCAACATGAGTTCAGAAGGCACTGCCACAGGTCAGACACAAATAGTCTAACTTTTACATGGTGTTTTAAGGCTTATTAGGTGTGTGATTGGTATTACATAATTTAAGGTGGAGAAACACATCATTATTCCCATTTCATAGATGATAAACCAAAGGCTTGTCCAGGTCCATGCAGGGTAAGAGACAAGATTTTCACCCAAGGTATTCTGGTTCCAATTCCAGTCTTCTATCCAGGATACCACACTATTTTTTCTATGGGGTAATAGAATGACTGACTCTTAATAGCTTTAGAAGGTACTGTGAGGCAGTATGGTATACAACAGAAAGAGACCAAGACAGAAAACCAGGTTAAAAACCTCACTGCTATTTACAGGTGTGTGACCTCTGGCAAGTCAATTGAACATTGTTTCTCTAAAGCACAGGACTTCTATGAAAATCAGGTGAGATTTTGCAAATTTTAAAACTTTCCAAAATTGAGGGTGTGTGCCAGCTTTGGAAATTGAAAGATTTAGATTCGTGTGACTTATGACACATACTAATTGTGATACCCTCGGTATTGCTTCTCAGTGTTCCAGACAACTCTGTTAAGACTATTAATTAGAGAAAAATGTTGACCTGCACTGATGGAAACAGTTTTCCTCATCTAAGACATTCACAATACCAATGAAATCAAAGGTCAACTCCCTATCATCTATTCCTTAAAAATCTGTAAGATATCATTACTATTTTACTTCCCAAATTAATGAAGTGATGATTCAAAGGTAAAACCTTTACTTCATGATTTTAACTTAAAAAATTTCTTAAAGGAAAGCAAATATAGAAGGAAATGAACTCTAATGGACAATGCAATATAAAGAAATTTATCAATGAATATGCTGTAAATAGCTGGGTATGTGAAAGACTTAAGGCAATATCATGTTTCAGGCAATCTCAGACATTAAACCCAGAAGACAGCACTGTGATGTAAATATAGAGCAACAGAAAAAATACAGAACTAAACAAAGTTCATAATTCACTGACTAATTGGTAATAATAGAAGTATTTTGGATATGATGCTTTAAGAGACCCACCAGTTCCAACTGTCACTTTACTTCCTTTTCATTCTACTGAAAGGCAATGAAGATTTTTTAAAGGATAGTGATTTCATTGGTCAAGAAGTATTTAGTGAGGAAACTCCTTCTTCCAACACAAGTCAGCAATTTCTTTGAAATTTACCATTTTAAAGAGCTGCTGAAAGTATTGATTTTTTTTTTTTTAAATGAGGCAATCAGGGTTAAGTGACTTGCCCAGGGTCACACAGCTAGGAAGTGTTAAGTGTCATACTAGATTTGAACTCAGGTCTTCCTGACTTCAGGGCTGGTGCTCTATCCACTTCACCCTCTAGTTGCCCCCTTCTGAGAGTATTGAGAAGTTAAAGGATTTGCCCCAGATTAAGATACTTGCGAGTATGTTTCAGGGGCAGAAACCGATTTCAGGTTTTTCCTGGTTCCAAGGTCATTTCTTTATATACAGTAGTATATAAAGTATATAATATTCATGGGGCCTCCCAAGATTTTTTAAAATTGTATACAAATTATTTTACAAATAAATGCAAGAATTAACATTTATCTCGCTGTGTGCTGAAATATCACATGGGCCACATTTTTGGAAGAAAAAAATTTCCTTTAAAAATGTTTTCTTTAAGAAGCATTGTTACTTTTAAAAACATTTGTTTTACCATCAGATACAGGCAAATAATATAAGTGTTGGCACTTTTAAAGGAATAAGGCTTAGGTATCCAGAGTTCAAATACATGGAATACTTCATTCTATGAGAATGCCAATTAAAAGAAGCATTACTTTAAGCACCTATTTTTCATTTTTCCAGTTGAGTTCTGAGAGGACAATTAAGTGAGGTCTGTAAGCATATGCACAGGTTAAAAAACAAAACAAAACAAAACAACAACAACAACAAAAAAAACACCTTTACAAACTTATTCCTGTATGCCTCTAGACGAAAAAAATAAACTTTTTTTTTTTTACAATTGCAGTTACATTAATAATTCAGAGAAGGATGAACAAGGAAGAATTTAGAAACACTTCATTTTTAAAATTTTGCTTTTAGGCTTCCTTCACGTCATATATGTGTAGCTGGTTACTTACTTATCTTAAAAAACTAAATTTAAAATTGAAGTATGATTTTCTTAGAGTTCTTTATCAAAAACACGTCTACCAATTTTATTTTAGGATTTAAATAAAATCAGGTAACAATTTGTATGTTGTTAAAATGGTCTTATTTTCTGGGCAGCCACATCTTATTAACAATATATATTACCAAAATCTACCTATTTTGGGGGTAGTCATCACAATAAAAATTAATTTATTGCCTTATTGTCTACTACAAAAGTTCCCAAAAAGGCTTTTGAATTATGAGGCTAACCTTTTATAGCTTTTTACTTTTCAAATCTATATTCTTTCCAAGTTTTTCATTGTTGCCAAACAGTATTAAATCCTAGCCAACCTTCTTTAGTGTTTCTCATCCATAAATAACCAAGTTTGTTAAATGAGCTCTCGAAGTACCTGAACTTTATGACAGCTATTTTCCATCTTGGTTCAAAGGTCTTTATTTCCTGGCTGAAAGATGAGTTATGAATGGTAGAGGAGGGGAGGCAGTACATTGTAGTATTGTTTATATTCCTGATGCCCCAGGATAGCTCTTCTGAATCAGGAGTCATGAAGAGTCTTGTTCTGACTTGACCACAGACTAGGTCAGGAGTCTTAGTCCAGAATTTATGATTCAGCTTCCTCATTTGATAAATAAATAATCTTAAGACCCTTTTCAACTCTAAAATTTGATACTAGATGGGATTCTCTATATATTTTTCTGTCTCCTTATACCTTCATATCTCCCATTCCCTCTACCAAGGCAACCTTTAAGTGAAGTTCCTGTCATTACTTTTTTAAAAGAATAGAAATAATATAAAAACAAAATAGAAAAAAATAATTTAAAAAAAAAGGCAAGAATGACAGGAAACTCACCTGTGGTTGATTCCCTTAGGGTTTCATGATTCAGAACTGCCCAGTCAAATCAGATTTCCTTTCTCTAACTACTGTCACAATAGTTGAAGAAACTGGATTGAATGGCAGTGATTTTTCAATGAAGGAAAGCATTACAAACTGTAAGGACTTATGGTGGGAGCATGCCCTCCTTTGTCCATGAAGGAAAGGAGACTTTCTTGGATATTTCACAAGTATCTATAAAAAGGATGCAACAAATGCTTTAAAAAGCTCCCACACCATCATTGATGTTTTTCAAATGCCTACATAAAAACCAACCCCATCATCTAACTAGAAAAGCAAAGTGGTACAGCGGATGGAGTGCCAGTCTTGGAGAGAGGAATAATCAAACAGGACTGAAACCACTAAACAACAACAAAAATCATCTAACTACAGGAACCATTTTAGGATTATATGAGCATTTCAAACTACTGAGTTTAAAACTATGAGATCACATGGGTATTGCTGATACAGTTATAAGGAAAAGAGAAAAGAAAATCAAACTTTCTCATGACAATTAACAATGAAACAATGTAGGTGTAAACATTCCTAGGGTTTATTCACACACATACACACACACACACACACACACACACACACACACACACCCTTTGCACATGGGTATTAGATCAGGGCTTCTCAAACTTTTCCCACTTGTGACCCTTTTTTGCCAGAGAAATTTTTATGCAACTCAAATCTAAGCTTAGTTGTTTCTGGCAGCAGTCATGCATATGCAGTGCAAAGTGTTCATGTTATACGTTCAGAATCAAAACTACAGTGAAATCACAATATGCAACACAGGCTAAGAAACACCTTGAATTAATTACGTGTCTGATTTTGAACTAAGTTTTGGATTTTTGAGTTCAGAAACTTTTACTGTTGCTCATGACACCCCCAATTCACCTCTATATGGAGGATCATGACCCACAGTTTAAGAAGCTTTGTGTTAGAGAATAGGTAAGAATAAGGGATAAAAGATATGAGGCTGAGAGAAGAGCTCACAATGCTAAAGTGAAAATAGGAAGGGATAAGAAGTCAAAGAGTAGAATGAGGTAGAGCCATTGACTAGCTTGAAAAAATCATGTATCTTTTTTTAGATCTCAGTTTCTTCACAGTAAAAAGAGGAGGTTTAATTTCTAAGATTCCTTCTTGCTTTAATCTTGGAAAATAGAGGACTACATAGAAAAAATGCCATATGGAACACAGAATGAGAAGAGGGATTTTGTATGTGTGTGTATATGCATATGTATACAAATGTATATGCACATATAAACATGTATAAGTCTGCAAAAAAGAAGAACATCAGCATTATCAGATAAGAGAAAAAATAATCTTTTATATATCACAATGATTACTAATTAGAATCAAAGTGTGTATTTGTGTATATTTTCCACAATAAGATTTTGAATTCTGAAAAACAGATGACAAGAGAAAAAAACAAGTGTTCTATGTTCTGTAGGCATCCCTAATACCTGTATTTTAGCAGTTAGGTGGTACAATGGGTAGAATGCAGGGCTTACAATTAGGAAGACTCATCTTCCTGAGTTCAAATCTCATTTCAGATACTTAGTAGCTATATGGCTCAAGGTAAGTCACTTAATCCTGTTTGCCTCAGTTTTCTGATCTGTACAATGAGCAGGAGAAGGAAATTGCAAACTACTTTAGTATGTCTTGGCAAGAAAATCCTAAATGGGGTTATGAAGAACTGGACATGATTTAAAACCAACTGACCAACATAGCTGGTTTTACACTGTTATTTATAAGGCAAAAGGTTATTAATTCCTAACTATACCTGGGGATAGTAATTACTCTCACTAAGGGACCAAAATTCTCAATGCATGCATATTAATATAACTTTGCAGGATTTCCTTATCAATATTGAAATTTATTAATTTATTTTATTAATAGGTGTGTAAAATATCTGTTGATTAAATAGCAGGTTAATATGAACTGGGTCCCACTCATACCGAAGGCCTAATGTTTCCAGTATCTACCAACATAAAAATCTTCCTATTAAATATGAATAGAATCATTAGGGTGAACCTTAAACTAAAGCAATGAACATGGTAAGAATTAACACAGTTTAGTCTAAGGAAGATATATATTTGATGTGGGTTTTCGATTACTACTAATAATAGCGTTGTTAATAATAATTCACATATAGAATCTTAAGGATTCAAGGCATTTTCTCCACAACAGTCCTATAAGATAGGTAATGCAAATATTATTCTCTATTTTAAAGATGAGGAAACAGGCTCAGAAAAGTTAAATGGTGGTCCACAGCTACAAAGTTTTGTAAATGTAAAAGTCAGAACTCAAACCTAGGTTTTAACTTTTATTATGGGCCTCTTCTCCTGCACTATGCTATCTTTAAGAAATACTGTTCTATAAAAGATGATAACCTAAGTAAATTAAAGAAACATGGAAGAATGTACCTGTTAGATTTGTGAGTAATGGAAAGGTTTATATCTAAACAACAGACAGAAAAGGTAATGGGAAGTAAAATAAATAACTTATAAATGATGTATAATTAAAAGACTTTTGAACAAACAAAATCAATGCTACCATAATTAGAAGGAAAGTAGGAAACTGGGGAAATTTTTATAGAAGTTTCTCGGTTAAACTCCTCATTTCTCAAATATATAGGGAACGGAGCCAAATTCATGAAAATAAGGGCTACTCCACAATTGACAAATGGTCAAAGAATATAAAAAGGAAGTTTTCAGAAGAAAAAAATCTAAGTGATGAATAGTAATATGAAAAAAAGCTCTAAATCAACACTGATTAGGGAAATGCAAATTAAAACAAGTCAAAAGTATTATCTCACATCTATCACATTGGCTTAACATGACAGAAAAAAAAGAAAAAGATAATTGCTGGAGGGGAATGTGGAAAAATAGGTACATCAATACACTGCTGGGAAATCTATTTGGAACTATGTCTAAAGAATTATAAAATTATGCATATCCTCTGATTCTGCAATACCAATGTCAAGTTTTTATCCCAAAGACATCAAAGAAAAGGGAAAAGAGGACCTATATTTACCAAAAAAATATTTATAGTAACTCTTTTAGTGGTGGAAAAAAATTGAAAATTGAGAGAATGTCTTTTGATTGAGAAATTGCTGGACAATTTGTGCACTGTGATGGACTACCACTGTATTGTAAAAAAAGACAAGCAGAATAGTTTCTGAAAACAAATGGGGGAGAAAATATATGAACTGAGGCAAAGTCAAGTGAGCAGAACCAGAATAACACTTTATACTATAACAGCAATATTGTACAGATGATCAACTGTGAAAACCCTTATCAAAAAATGATTTAAGATAATTCCAAAGTACCCAAAATGAAGGATGTTATCTACTTCCAAAGAGAGAATTCATGAACTCTGAATGCAGTTGATGCATACTTTTTCCCTTTCTTTACTTTCTTACTTTTTTCTGGAACATGACTAACGTGGAAATATATATTACATGCCTTCACATGTATAATTTATATAATATTGCTTGCCTTCTCAGTGGGTGGAACTGTGAAGAAGGGAGATAAATTAGAACTCAAATTTAAAAGGGAATGTTAAAAATTAATTAATAAAAAATAAAGGATAGTATAGGAAGATAAAAAAAATATTCTAATGAACTTTGACAGATTGAACTCCTTAATACAAAGTGGGTCAGATGTAAGGCTGAAGGTGAGTCTAAGCTTTATAATGCTTTTTTTTTTTTTTGCTTTTTGCTAAGGCAATTGGGGTTAAGTGACTTGCCCAAGGTCACATAGCTAGGAAGTGTCTGAGGCCAGATTTGAACTCAGGTCCTCTTGACTTCAGGGCTGGTGCTCTATCCACTGAGCCACCTAGCTGCCCCTTTATAATGCTTTTTCACATCAATATGATAGTCCTTTGCTATGACTCGAACTTTTAAACTTTGAAAGCAATATACGTTTTATCATAAAAACTCTGTTTTTTACAAATTTTCAGAAATATTGAAAAAACTGAAAAAAAAATTTGATTTTAAAAAAGAACATCTTTTTTTTTCTTTAGATTTCAAATAGCTAAGTGACAGTTTCCATTTGCTTATAATAAACAGCAAATTCTTCATTGCTTCTATTTGATTTTCTCACATTCAAGCAAAAAGTATTAAGTTGTCAAAAAACTTTCATGGAATATAAACACTTGCATACATATACCTTTGTGCACTCCAAAATTCCCACCTCTCAGGAAAAAAAAAAAAAAAAAAACAAGGAAAAAATAAACTGAGTTTTCTACTGAATACCTAAATAAGTTTTAAATGAAATCATATATTTATTTTAAATCTCTCTCGAAGGTCAATACAAGAACTTATTTAGGCACAGAGTTTTTGATTGACCCAATTTATAAGATTACCACTGGAATAGTTTCTTGATGTGTTTTCAGTACAATCTATATACTTCTGCATTTATCTTGGGTCACATCTAAATGAAGTTTTAAAAGATATAAACATGATATAAGTACCACACTAAGCATTTACCAGATAATACTTTATTAATAATAATGCTGATACTGCTATCAAAAATGCCTAAGGGCCTGTGCTATGGGAAAATGACTATTAGGCTCTGTTTTTCTAGGGAGTTTATGCTAAATCTAATATCAGTAACTTTGTGATTGGGGCAATAGCCTAAAGTCCTAGTGTCTCCATTTCTAACTCCTTTAAACAAAAACAAGCTGCTCAACACAACATTTAATCCACACGTCACCTAATCCTGCTTAATACTCCAAAAACTCCGGGTAATATTTGGGAGTTTTTAAATTTAGTAAGAACATCCTGGCCTATTTCAAAGGCCTCTTTTCCTAACACTCTACATACCCCTAATTCCCAATATAATCTATCAATGCCTTTTGAAAACCTGAAAGAAATAAAAGCGAGGGACTCCCACATTAATAAAAGCTAGTCCCTTGGCATGGCAGTAACAGATGGTAGTGTAACACAGAACTAGGTTTACTGAAGGATTCTTCAACGACAGAGAAGGGAATTTGGGATGATGAAATAGATTTCAGTCCCTCTTTTAGAATAACCCTATATCATAACATTGGGCAGTGTATATAACTCCACAAACCCTATTCCTCACTCTGGAGATAGCATGATTGCACATGAATAAACTAAATGTCATCTGGTAAGGTCATTTGGTAAGGATACACATGTATTTATAGTACATCTTTATTTTCTTTGATTTGCTTTTATTCAACTTCAAAAGTAAATAACAAATCTACTATTAGGAGACATTTCCTTTTTTCCAGGAAAGGAAAAGTTTTATCACTATCTTAATCACTTTTACTAAAGGGGCCCCCCTATTTTATTTACCCTGTGAGGCAGACAGTCTCCAATCATTAGCCTGTTGTCAACAGCGATGCTGGGGTAGATTACTAGTGTGTATTGCTTGTAATGGCAGGTGCATGGCCCTGGGGCTGCCATCTGCTAGGAAGGAAGTATTCTCTTCTAGGATGCTGAAGAGACTGACAGCTAATGTAAACAAAACACTGAGTCATCTATAATAACCAGAGTCCATATAGGAAACTTCTAGGTACTTTTCTCTATAAATGCAACATGAATTTTTATTCATTCATTTGGGTACTTATGCTTTGGCAAAAGCATGCATTTCTAAAAGGAATAGTATTGTTATTATAATGACTAGTATTACTACAGATTGTTTTTTCATGTTAACTTCATATATATTCAACTTGGTTAACAATTTCTCTTTTTCATAAGCACAATAAAAGTATTGGTAGAATCATCAAATCAAATAGATAATGTAGAATAAAAAACTCATGTTATTTATCTATCCTTAGGCAAATTAATTTGATTAATTTTCAAATATCCCATTACTAAATGGGTTAATGATTTATGTCTTAGTGAACTGTTAGAAGAGTTAGACATAATGAAGGGTATAAAGTATTTAATTTTAAATAATAAATTGGTCTTGAAGAATACTTCAAACATACAAAAATATAGCTGAAAACTGAACAGTTTACAATCCTATTCTAGATAGCTTCTTAGAACTAAACTATTGCCTAATAATTGGCTATCTACATTGAGTAAATTACTTAGATGCTTGACAAATCGCCACTTCATTTTTATGTTATGTGACTACTATCAAAATTAGCCACATACATTCTGTGCAAAAACTTATTTATTTGATCTCCTCTGCATTAATTAAATTATCATGGTCCCTTAAAGATGAAATCATAGAAACCTCAAAGCAAATTCTTCAAATTTAATAATCTATTTAAAATTTTTTGAAGGTTTTAGAAACTTTTTACCTTTCTCCCATAAATTTTTATATCTTCACAAGCAAGTATAAATATGTATGCTACATACATACATACATATATATATACATATATATATATATATACCCATACATATACACATGAACATGAACCTTAGGAAAACTGTGATGTGGATATTACAATACAGTATGAATCCTCTAAGATATCCACAAAGATTATAATTTATGGGGAGCATGATACTGTCAAAAGAGAAGATTAAAAGTATGGAGATGAGATTCCATCCTATCTCCATTATTAGTCTGTCAACCTCCCTGAACCTCAGTTTCCACATCTATAAAATAGATGTAATAATATCTGTGACACTTACTCAGGATTGTTAAGTGTTTTACTATAAGATAATATATTTCTAATGGGAAATTTTGAAAATTACAAAGTAAATGGCAATTTTCAGGGTACTGCTATTGAACAGTACTTATTAATGTAAAAATTCAGAAATACCATTAATAATTCTTTTGCAAAGAAAGGAAAAATCTGAAATTTGTGAGTAGAGATTAGTAAATCTTTCATTACAGCTAAACGCAACCGCATACCTTCAAAAACAAAAGAGTGATTCTCCAAGAAGTTATTGGACTGATTTTTAAGCCTCTGTCATTTGGGGGCACATTTGCAGATAGATATGAACAGTCTATTTGAAGCACTATAAGAGAGAACATCTTTTCCATACATAAACTTTAGCATTATGCAATAAAACTCTGTAACGTAATTGATTATTAGCACAAGCTTGGGGATAATGGTTTATATGACAATGAAATAAATTATCATGACAGATACATTTGCCTTAAAATAAAATCTCAAGTTTAGAAAATAATCTATGCCAATTGGTTCAAGCATTTTTATTTATGACCTTGATAAACTTATCACTTTGAATTTGTTTTTACAGCAGAACAAAAACTACTTTTTTGCCTGTGAGGCTGTTGTTGTTTTTTTATTTATATAAGTCAAGTATATTCACATGAGACTAGGTATATGTAAATATCAATTTAAAATAATAGTTTCTAGAAAATTTACAATGAATTTTGTTAATTTAAAATCCTTAAGTGAATCAGTGGCTCAGGGGCAATGGCTTTAAAGTCAGAAAGACTTGGATTCAAGTTCAGTTTCTGATTCATAACTGCAATGTGACCCTGGGAAAGTTATTTAACCTGTGCGTATTCTAGGCAATTCCTAAGACTATAAATTGAAGAATAAGTGCCAATATGCAATGTAAACATAAGTTTCCTCATCTGAGTTTTCCCTATCTCTGTAAAATCACATGTCAAGCTCCTATTCCTTTCTATATGATTCCATATTAATATTGGCCAGTTTGGAAAATGCTATATTTGCAAATGAGAGTAAAAGTAATAGTTTGCTTAAGAAATAACTTTGAAGAATTATATCTTGTCTAACTTAAGTTTATGATTATCAAAATATACACAAAAGCATTCATGTGCAGATCACAATATCCTAAAACTTAATAAATCAAAATTTAAGGGTTTGCCAGTCAAAAATTATAACTCATTCTAGTTCCCAAAGAAAGCACCTGAATTACACAAAATAACATTTTCCCAAGTTAAAGCAAAAGAAGTGAGAATGAGCAAACTGAACATAATGTGGGGAAGCACATAACATACTACTTTCAGCTTAATTTTCCTGCAACAGTCTAATGTAATGAAAGTCTCAAAGTTAATAACTATGACAAGCTTTAATTATCTTACATTTTCTCTTTTGGATGGTGGGAAGGAAAGCCTAGTGCATAAAATATTCTCCAAATCTTTTTTTCTGTCTAAACATATATTTTTATATGTATTTTACTTAATCAAGTCAATGTTACTCTTTGTAGCTATCTTGAAAGAAATCAAGTTATCAGAAGCAATGATCAACCTAACCATTTCCTCTGCCTTAAGCAACAACTCTGCTGTTTCACTTTAGAACAAACCTACCCTTCAACTTTGTTTACAATAATTTATCTTAAGTGGTTCAGAGTTACCAGACAATCTTTAAATGGACATTCAAACTAAATATAACTTAAAATACAAAGAAAAAAAAAAGGGAACATTAATGTCCAGTATTTTAGGTGGTATTAGTTTTATTTGTTAATAATATGTAAATTAAAGCTCAAAGCAGAAACTGTTTAGGGTTTTCCCCCTGCAAAATGTTGTGTTTCTTTTATATTTTGAGTTAAATTTTGCTTTTGAAGCTGTCAGTTTGCAAGTTCATGATACTTTTAACTTCAAATATTTTGTTTCAATCAGAAGCACACATTATTTTTAGTGTTGTCTACTACAGAAATTCTGCATAGAATTCTATTCTTAAACTGACTAGCATCTAACTGGAGAATGTGCCTAGGAGGGTGGGCCTAAAAAAGCTTATTTTACCCTGAATGATTTTTTCACCTCCAAACTCTATTTGGTAATGTAGATAAAAGACTAAAGTTACATTTTCCCTTAGGTTTAAGGTGAAATTGGAACACTTGATTCTGTGCTTAAAAAAAAAAAAAAAAAAAAAAAAAAAAAAAAAAAAAGGCAAAAACTCCCTATAGTTGCCAAATCTGATACCCAAAGTTAACTAATTCTTGGAACTATGTTTCTGTGGAAAATGCATTAGTGGGTATTTTAACAGAAAAACCATTATGCTTTGGTATGGCTGGAAAACTGTGACTTTGTTTTAAGTTGTTCTTAAAAATAACAACAAAAGTTGGATTGATGTTAATAAAATTTTTTAAAGACTCAATTTTCAATTAAAACAGAATTTAGAAAGAAGGTGATGGGTAAAATGTTGATATATTCCTACATTGTTGTAAAACCAAAGAACACAGCATTACAAGTCAAAACATGGTGTTCAGAGGGACCAATCTCATTTAATCAGCCTAAAAGAATGAAATACCAAAGTGAACAAAGAATCATGGAGGCAAAGCAAAGTCTTTGAGGAACTGGTTATTGTTGTTTTAATGTATCTCACATAATAACAGCTTGGACTGCCACTAGTAAAACAAATGTATATTTTTCCTTAAACTGTCACTACTAAAACAATGTATGATTTAACATACATGCTCATCTGGAAAGCCCCTTTTTAAAAATGAAGTAATTATAAAGGGAAATTGAAATAAAAATAAGTCATCAGGTAACTCCAAAAGTAAGAAATAGTTTTCTTAATCTATTTTGAAGTGTAATTTAGAACACTAATGGTATTTTTAAATGTCCAAGTTGAATGAAAACAATTGAAAAAATACTAATGTCTGAAGATTTAGTGCCTTAAAATAGATAAAACACACATTTTTTAATGAATGGTTTTGAACATATATATATTTCCTCCATTTGAAAAACTAAATAGAGAACTCAAAAGATTATCAATCTATCTATATACACATGTAAATATTTGTATATAATATATACATCCACATACATGCCTTGTGCAATTATATATGTATATATAATTACACAAAAACTGGTGCAATTTTTTTAAAAGCAAACTTAATTTCACAGATTTAAAAATGTATTTTAGATCTGTGAAACCGAGCTCATTTTAAAAAAAAATGCCAGTTCTTTGTATATTTGTGAATTCCTGATAGTGTGTGTGTGTGTGTGTGTTTAAATAAGTAGAAATAGCAACATAATTCTTGGATTGATGACCTACCTTTCTTTGGAAGAACTCTAAAGTGCTCCGATATTTTTTATCTATCTCCTTACCCTCACAACTGTGTCTGTGAGATAATTAAGGGGAGGGAAGTTATTATCCCTATTCTGCAGATGGAGAAACTGAGAAATTCAAGGGATTAAGTAGCTTCCATAAGGTCACAGTGATTCAGTAATAGAGCAGAAACTAGAAACTTGGCTTCCTGATACCTAATTCAGTGTTCTATGGAACAGATTATGTGCCTACTATGAAGTACTATTTTAGTAAAGACTTCCCTTTCAATAAAGGAAACAGAACCAGTCATGTGACTTTCATTCAAGAAAGGGTGCATGTGTTTTCATTAGCACCTTACTTGTCTACTCCTGGGAAGGGGATAGGAACTCTATACCAGTATTATCTTGTTATGACAAGAGCTAGCCAACTAAACCAACGGGGAAAAAATGAAAGGTTATTTGGTTTGTCAACTAAGCTCATTATACTTCTGAAAGTATTCAAGTGCTTTGATATTTCAGTAAGTACAACTTCCTCTTAAATGTAAATAAAGTAGTGCCTTTATTGTTCCCCAGCAAGCATTTCTTTCATACCAAAGTTACTCAACCATTAGTTTTAAAATTATCCTGTGATTATATTCGTTTTCAAATGAATTTTATACAAATACACTCGACAAAGGGAGATGGGTATTATTTTAAGCAGTATTTCTTATCACATTTGTTTGAGAATATGTAAATAAATCTTATAATGAAAATCTCCTCTAAGATTACAAAAAATTAAAATACTATTTTTTTCTTAACAGCTAGTATAAGCCAGTGTATAAGTTTTACTACACTTGGTTAGCAAGTTTACACAAATCAAGTTTTTTTTTTTTTTTATAAAACAGTAACAAATTCTGATCCAATAAAAATCCAAATGGATAACAAACTGAAAACAAGTGTTCCTACACACACACACAAAAGGTAACTTACCTTTATTTCATTTCTTATTTAAAATAATTACATTATATTCATAGTTATTTTATTTTCATTTATACTACTTTTAAAAGATTGCCTACTTAAAGCTTTTGCCAATGAACTTTGGTGATCCAGTAAAAGTCCACTGCAAACATAAGCAAACAATAATACACACCCTTTTGCTACCACTTAAGCAAACAGTAAATAGGATACAACTAACACCAAGATATTTTTCTTCAATCAATACTGTTTTTCCATATCCAAAACAGTTGTTCTGTACAAGTATTAAACACTTCCAAGAATTAAGGCTAGTATGAGATATGATCAATATCTTTCCTTCCTTTAATTTGAATGTAAAAGATCAATTTTTTTTCTGAATTCTACAACTGAATTTCAATAAATCACCTCTTAGAAGGCATTTTTGCTGTTATGACCTTTTTATGTAAAATCACCGAAAACACATTTTCAGTATGGATATGTAACCCTAATCAATTCAGAGGATTATTCTATGAATTTGTAAATGCTAATGGTCTGGCTCAATAGAGTACTACTTACAGATTACATTAATAATGAAAGATGATACATTCCCACTTTCCTAAACTACTATTCTCTGTTACAAGTTAGTTCACTATAGATTCATTTAATAAAAAGCTTTTTTTATTTACCTTGATATCAACTAACCTATTTCTAAATAGGGTGTATCCAATAGACACATACACAAATAGATCAGAAAATTCCCAGCCAAAATAACTATCCATCACTGTTCAGCCAAGGATACAAAATACATGGCATTCTGACTTCAAAACAATAAATCCTTCATGCTGAAAGACAGAGAGACAGAGACAGAGACAGAGATTCTAGAAGGAAAACTTTATTCGACATCGGCTATGCTTAGTCCCCAAACATATAGTATCCGACTGCTTACCATTTTTATTAACCCTAAGAGGGCACTGTATCATAAATGAATCATGTTTCAGAATTAAATTTACTTTATTAGACAGCTCTCAATCCCTGTAGCAGTGAGCTCAATCAATGAGCAAACTCCAGCTTTAATACCTCCTGCAAATATGAGGCAGAAACCAACAGCCAGGGCCTCACCTGAATCCAGTCCAGGTTTTTATTACCCTGCTCCTCCCCTTCAGGGACAGGCCGGAAACAGTAAAAGCTATCAGGTCCTCAGCTTGTGTGTGTTTGTTCTGTTTTTGTCTTTTTAATTAGAATCAGGTCTGGGCAAAATTGTTGCTTTTATAGTTTGCTTTCTGTCAACTATACATACTAACAATTAGCCTTTACTTCAAATGATCTACTGATAGAATGTATGCAAATTTCCAGCTAACCCTTTTACTTCTTTGGAATTGTTTGTAAAACTACCTAGAATATTTCTCTGATAACAATGTACAACAAAATGACCATCAGTGGATGGACAAATATTTATAGGAAAAAGTCTAACATGTCAACGTTATTTGAGTTTCATTAGTCTGCACAAGTCATTATTCTTTTTCAATTATTGCAGCACTCACCTTTTGGTCTTATTTCCACAAGAGGAAATAGCTTTTTCTCTAGAAAACTAACATGGGGGGAAAGGGAAGGTAATTATGGTTACAGCTAAATCTCCTAAAATGCTACTACTATATGCTATACTAAAATGCTACTACTATTATAAAATACCTGCTTGAATTAGGCTTTTAAGATGTGTACACTTTATGGGGAGAAAAAAGAAAGTGCAAAATGTAATCCCATGCCAGCCTAATCATCCAACTTTAATATTTGCTAGTTGTATACTCAACAAAACAAAACAAAACAAAACCCTCATCAATTATAACATCCAGCTGATCCTGTTCAAGTTTCCCTGTGGTCCTAACTAACCCTAAAAGAAACCTCTAAAACATATCAGCAAAAGAACAACTATGCAGTTAAAGAAGAAACCCATCAAATCTCCAACATTTGAATCCTTTTTGTCTTCAAGCTTTGTGTATTTCAGTTCAGCTCCAACATACAAGCCAATTACCATGCCTTCATATTTGGAATGAACTGCCAGCTGCAGTTACACATCACTATTCACAGACCTTTGAAGAAAATTCCCAGAACAATGAAGAACACTCACACAACTATTACCGACAAAACCCATGTTTTTGTTTCACATTCTTTGCTTCTTGCAGATTTAGTGAAGTTCGTTCATACCAGATAAAAATAATTTGACTAATAGAAAGTATCATTTAGTTCCTGTATAAAAGTTTAATTAAATTAATAATTATTTGATAGGCTAATTAATTATTCACCTCTACATCCAGGGGAATGGTCCGCAACTTTCTAAAAGAATTTTTTCTGTACTTTATTTTCAAAAACAGAAACCAAATGGGAAAAAAAAAAAACTTTTAAGCAACATTTAAAAACATTAAAATGTATTCAGTCAAGAGTACTGCTGTCTAAGAGGAAGGTGAAAACAGGAAGAAGTCTAAGCATTATCTAGACCTTCCCAATAATAGTTTAGTAACTAAAAGAATAAACTATTCTGTTTAGAACTGTCTTTCTTTGGCTTGATTCAAAGAAAGGTTCAGTGTTAACAGATTGGATCTTTCAATCTGTGTGGAGGTTTGGGGTGGGGAGGAAGAGAAATAACCTGGATGAAAAAATGAAAGTATCCCTGTTTTAAACCCTCCTTCACATTAACTGTTTACTGGGTCTTGGGATGGCCTTACTTTGGCAGAAAGGTCCATACAGAAGCTTAAAGTAAAACAAACCAGGATTGATTCAGGACTTTTGTCAATTAGGTCAAGTTATTAAAGATGAGAAAGAGTGAATTTCAAGAAGCACTGGTCCCTCACATCTGCCTGTTGGGATTTCTCCCACTTTGCACCCAATTATAAAGAAAAGATGGTCTCACCTTTTACAGCTGTAGCCTCCTTTAGGTGATGGGACATAAAGTCAATGCTAGCATAGGTGTTGGCTGTAGGCAATGGTCCAGAGCCTGGTCCCACACAACCACCTGTATTGCTGCCATTTCCACCACTGATGAGCCCACTGAGGCCACGGGTCCGGGCCCAGGTATTCTTGTCTCCAGACTGCTGCTGCTGCTGTAACAATATACCAGCTTCATCTCTAACATCAATGGCTATGTAGTTGAGACCATTCTGGAAGCCAGCTGATGTCTCCCGACACATGGGAGATCCATTGCTCCCAGGGCAACCAACTAATGCTCCAGGTTGGTTTTGTGCCCACCTCAGCTGCTGGGGCTGAGGTGGCAGAGGGAGTGATGGCTGCCTAAGATGAGGAGATGTAGATGGCTCTTCTTCACCTCCTCCAAGACTCTCACCACCACTGCCACTTGGTCCTTCGCCACTTTTCCTGAGAGAGACATTTTCCACAGAGGCCGAGTTGTGGCGCTTAGAATTGTGTGCGAAGGAAGGGGATACAGGGGTCACAGTAGTGGTCGAGGAGAAGGTTTCCGAGCTGTGGCGTCGGCGGCCACCCTGTGGGTCAGCACGGATGACCTTGGCACCCCGATGTGGGTCTGGGGGTGGACTGGCCAGCAGAAAGGCCTCTACACCAGACACCTGCTCCATCAAACTCAGCCGCTTCACACCAGATGTAGGGCTGGTCACCCGGGCACTTTCTGGCTTCGGAGGTGCTGCAATGGGCTGTGGTGGAGTGGCAGCTATGCCGAAGGCCATCTCGGTGTAGTCACCACTATCCCCTGTCTCTGGGGGACACGAGGGGGAGGAGGCAGAAACAGGGGCTGGGTGGCAGGTAGAAGAAGCTGGAGGCAGGCGGTACAGCTCTCCTGGTGGTGGTGGAGGTGGTAGTTGCTGCTGCTGTGAGGAGGAAGTAGAGGAGGCAGGTGGTGTTGGCAGTGGTGGGCAGGGAGAGGAGGCCTCAGGGGACATCAAGGCATCCAAGGAGCCAACAGAGCCACCACCCTCCGTGCCCGATTTGGGTGACTTAGGTGAGCCAAAGCCAAGGTTCATATAGTCAGAGAGGGGAGAGCGTCTCCGGCTGTCACCACTAGTGCCAGGGGTACCTGAACCCATTGAAGAGGCAGGGCTGCTAGCTGAGAGTAGTGATGATGATGAGGCTGCTGACGTCAGCAAGGGAGGTGGAGGTGGTGACAGGTGGGCTCCAGATTCACTAAAGTCAATGTTGATGTACTCACCTGGGCTTTTAGGCTCAGGTGGCAATGGGTACTCATGCATGCTAGGTAGGGTTCTAAGCCCCTCCAGGGACAGACGGGTTGGCCGGACTGCTCTGCAACGTTGAATGAGGAAATTCTCTGGCCTGTTGTTGTTGCCACTGCTGCTGCCACTCTGCCTAACTGTTGAAGGCACTAGGTGGTGAGGTTGAGAGTGGCTGCCCCCATTAGACACAAAGGGCCTGGTGGGCTCGGTGCAGGGTGTAGTTGTGGTGGGCAGTGGCTGCAGTCTTGGCTGCTCTTGCTCTTCTTCCACAATCCTCCTCCCCACTGGAGAATTCATGAAGACATACTGGTCACTATCCCCATTTCGAGGACAGGGTGTTTTGTAAGAACGGGGCAGTGAACTGTAACAGCAGCCTGGGACTCCTTTGGGTGGCTCTCCACCACCAGGCAATGGGACTGAGTCGTAGAAGAAGTCAGGTGGCGTGAGAGAAGCTCCAGCATCACTAGGGGACATGTTAAGGTAATCCCCATTGGGAAGTAGCTTGCCCTCAGAGCTTTCCACTGAGAGCTTGGAACCACACCACATCCGCATGTATCCACTGTCCTCGGGAGAGCTTTCAGCTGGAGAACTGGTCTTGTAACTGCCACCATTCAGTGGAGAGCCTCTACCACATGTTGCTGATGAGGCTGCCTGGGATGCTGCACCTGCAGCAAGGGAGGCTGCTGCCATCCGTGGTTGTAGTATTTGTTTAGGAGCAGAAACACTGGTGGGACTCATGGGCATATAGTCATCACTTTTGCAGCTTCCAATGCTGCCCCCTGTCAATGGGGCCACTCCAGGAGTCATAGGCATGTAGCCATCATCTGCTCCAAGGTTACTGCTGGAGCTCCGGTGGGAGCCAATCTCAATGTCCCCATAGTCCTCTGGGTATGGGTTATAGGTCACTTTGGGAGATGAGGCTGGGTAAAGGCGGCTTGAGCTGCCTGCAAAGCTGGCCCTCATCAGAGTATATTCATCAAGTGAGGCAGAAGACACTTGGGGCACTGCCCTTTGGCGAGCAGGTGTAGTCAGAGAGTAAGTCCTCTTTCTGTGACCTTTGTCCAAGTCTGTGGCCCCCTCCCCAGACACCCTTCGGTAGGTTCGGCCACCTAAGCTCAGAGGTCTCTCCATGGTCATGTATCCATATAGTTCAGTCCCACTGCCATCTCTTGCTGGTGGGGTCTCGGCTATGGACTCAGGAGTGTTGCTTCGGTTGCTGCAAAAGGCTCGAAGGTCCCCAGGGCTAGAGCCATATTCGTCCAAGGACATGAAGCCTGGGTCACTGGGGGAGCCAGAAGCAGAAGCACTGCCACTAGAGGGCCGCTGGCCCTGGTGGTGATGAAGGTGGTGTGGATGTGGATGCTGTCCTTGAGGCAAGGAGTAAGAAGCTGAGCCATGCCCGCTGCTAGATGAGAGGCTGCCAGGGCTGGTGGCAGACGGAGGGGAATGGGATACGGGCATAGACATGGATCTGCTGTGTTGCAGGGGGCCCCCTGCAGGGGCTAACATCATCTTACTAGGTCGCATGGAGGCGCTGCAGCTGCTGCTCAGAGTATGGGACCTACTTAGGGGAGTCCTCACCGGGCCGGGACTCATGGGGCTGCCGGCCACTGAAACCGGCCTGCAACTCACCCCTCCACCCCCGCTGCTGCCATCCCCCTCGCTGGCTGTGCGTACCCGACAAGAACTGCACTTCCCAGCTCCTGGGGCCTGAGTCGCAATGGGGACACCGGAGGCAGGAGGCGTGGCGGCCAGACTGTCGGTCCGGGATCGGCGAAGGAGCCCGGTTTGGCTGGGGGGTAGGTTGACCAGATGGTGGTGATGGTGACGCCGGGTGCCTGGGACGCTGATGGGGTGGGTGGAAGAAGAGCCGGAGGACTGGCTCTTACTGCGGGGACGGAATTCGAACAGCTCCTTCAGGGCTTTCATGGCCTCCAGGATGGTTTCATGGATGTTCTGGGCCACCACAGAGTCATCCGCCTGCATCCAGAGCTCACCAGGGCCCGTGGACGCAGAGCGTCCTACCTCAATGAAGAAGAAGCTGTCTGAGTGGCCGCAGCGTCGGATGTTCATTAGTTGCAGAGTGACCGACGGCACCTCGCAGTTGAGCTTCACAAAACCGATGGTGCGTGCGGAGAGGCAGAGCCGGTATACCCCTGTCAGATTCTTGCTCTGTCCCAGCCCTTTGGGCTTCAGGTTTACCTGCCAGACCTCCCGATAAGCAGCGGTGGCTGGGGTGATCAGCCCGTAGTGGAGATCCTCAGCCGCTGCCCCAAAGGAGCCGCTGCCGCCCGAACCCGGCAGGGAGGCGCTGCAGGATGAGGCGCTGGCCGACGATGAGCCAGAGGAGAGGCAATGAGGATACAGCGAGCTCGAGTCATAGGCAGCTTTGCCCTCATTGAGCAAGTCCGTGAGCGCCCGGTACCAGCCCTCCTGCTCCTGCTCATTTTCGGCGGCCACAGCGAAGTACTCGTCCTTGGTATAGAGGGCGATCAGATACTTGTGCTTGGCGTCTGCCCGCTTGTTGATGTTGAGGCAGGAGTCTAAGGCGATCACCCTTTTCGGGGCCCCTGACTTGTTTTTCCACTTTTTCTCATTCTCGTAGTACTCCAGCCTCGCGGGCAAGGGTGGTTGTCCTCCGGACCCCCCACCTCCCTGCTCTTCATTGCCGCTCCCGGGGCCCCGAAGTACGAAAAAGCGTTTATGCCCATGTTTTTGCTTCCTCAGGTAGCCGCACTTCCTCACGCTGTGGTTGTTGTTGTTGTTGTTGTTGTTGAGGTTGGTGCTGCTGCTGCCGCCACCGCAGCCGCCGCCTCCTCCTCCGTTGGAGGAATTTGCCGGGGTCAGGAGCCCGTTCAGTGGCGGGCTGGCCATCCTCCCGGGAGGGTGCAGTCTTGACCTCCCCAATCCAGTCGCGAAGGCAACGGGGGGGGGGGAAGGGGGAAAGTAGAGGGAGGGGTGAACTGGGGAGGGGGAGTGATTTGGGGATGGGTGGTTAGGGATGGCTTCCCTTCAATCTCTCAAATGAAAGCGTCTCTTTCCCCAAAGGTTTAAAATAAAATAAAATAAAAAAAGATCCAAAGATGAGCCAAGCCGGCTTCCCTTGGATGCTCGGTTATCTCCGGTGGTCGGGCCAGATAATGCACAGATCACAGTCCACTCCCCCCCACCCCCCACCTTCTCCAACTTCCCGCGGCTCCTCTCTCTCCAGTGTCTCTGGCTGCCCTAAAAAGCACCCCGTAGCCCCAGTCTCTGGACTGCAGCCTCCTTCACTGTTTCGG
>JAJPUD010002112.1:151795-167157 GCA_023553655.1 Myrmecobius fasciatus | reverse complement strand
CCCAGTTGAACAGTGAGTAACACATCGCGCACTGAGTGACTGAACTAAAGAGCAAAACAACATGTGACTCTGCGTTACGCAGGCACACACACGAGCGCAGGGTGAGGGGGGAAAGAGGGGGCGAGAGAACCGCACTCCTCCCCCACACGCACCCCGCATTGGGTGCAGCGCCGGGGGACTGACGGCCCAGAGCACCAATTGAGCACCACGCAGAGGAAGTGAGGGGGGGAGAGGGAGAGGAAGACGGGGAGGAGAGGGGGAACCAGAGGGTGGCGGGAGGAGGGAGAAGGGAGGAGGGAGGAGAGAGAAGGCGGGCCCTAAAGCACCCCTCCTTCCCCCTTCCTTCCCTCTCTCCCTCCTCCTCTCCCTTCTCCTTTCTCCTTCTGTTTCTTTTCCCGCCTATCCCCTCCCCCGCTCTGAGCTTCCCTCCCCTCCCCGCACACACGGTAAAGAGATGTAGGGACTGGGAAGGGGGGCGTAGGGTATGGGGGAAATGCCAGCTCTAGTGCCTCATTAATCAGAGGCTTGTTGTTGATGCACGCGAAGGAAATGCCACCCAGGGCGTGAAAAAGGAGAGAGGAGAAGGGGCGGGGAAAGAGGAGCTGGGGGAGGAAGTGGGGGGGGGACGAGACGGACCTTTCACTCCTGCTATTGAATATATTAAATTATCCCCACACTTCCGCTGTAAAGGAAATACTGTAACGCATGTACGGGGAGGAGGTAGGGGGACTCTTTGGAGATCAAAGCGCAGACACAGCTAGCTAATAGGTTCAGGAAGGGGGGTGGGAAGCATCCCCCTAAATAAGCCCCAATGCATCTCACATTCAACCCCCGCCCCCACTCCAAATCTGCTGCGGCTCTGGCTTCATGGAATCTTTTCCTTTGGGAAGAAAGGAGGTGTGGACGAATTCGGACTTCTTTCTCGGCACTATCCCCAGCCCCTGCCCAAATCCGGAAAAGCAAGCTGTTCTTTAATATTGCTGAGAAGTTTATGTTGCCGATTAGCCATTTGGTGAAAAGGAGAATGTGTGGCGCAGTTCTTGTTTGTTTACGGGTCTAGCGTGGAAGGTTTCTGGGGTCGGGGTGCCCTCACTTTTATTACGCTCTCAGTATTTGTTTATTTATTTATTTTAACATTCTTTCCCTGTCTCTCTTCCCCATGTCTGTAAAGGGTGGCCCTGGAGAGAGCCTGACTGGCGTTTGTTTACGAACATCAAAATTAGTCACACGGTGAGAAGAAGCTCAATAGCAGCTTCATTCCCTTTACGGGAAAAGGGGGGGGGGCGGGCCGAGGGTGTGCGCAAGGGGGGGGGAATAAGAAGAATTCTCATTGTTGAGAAGAGTCCCTGAGATACAAGCAAAGGAGGGAGGGAGTATTGAAAAATCATTGCTTAGCATGAAGTATGCCGCGTAAAACCTGTGGGGGAAAGCCGAATTCGGCGAGGAAAGAGTAATGAGTGTTGGGATGAAAGCAAAGCTCAGTGGAAACCCCCCAGCTTAGGCTGGTTTTAATCAGCCACAAATCTCTCTCTCAGACCAGACTAAAGCCTTTCTTTTTTACATATGCTTGGACTGGAGGGTGGGGGTGGATGGGGAGTGGAATGGAGGTAAGGGGTGAGGGGTTGGGAGGGCGGATGTGTGTGGCAGGGGGTGGGGGCAAGATGAAGGAAGAGGGACTGGTCACACAAACATCCCTGTTTTCGCATTTTCTTTTCGGGATGTCATCAGGACCTATTAACTTGTCAGATTGTCATGAAGTTGAACCCATCTGTTTTGGATATAACAGGAGAAAAAGAATGAGAAGGAACAGCAGCAGCCAGAGAAAAATACAGTTTCCATAGTGCAGGGATAGGGCGGGCACCAGCAAGAAAACAACATTAGCGAAACTCTGTGTCAGCAGTCGTTTGTTCCTTGCCTGCTTAGACCCCATCCCACACGTACACACACTCACAAGGAGCTTTGCAGCTACAACATTCCCCCTCGACCCTAAGTTGAACTTAATTTTATATTCCTGCTTCTAATTTTGGGGATGCATTCTAATTATGGATTTTGCTGATTTCCCTCTCTTTGGTCTTGGATCTGCTATTTCATCTTTGTAGAGCATTCCTGAGGAAAGCCCCTACCATTACAGATCTGCAACTGTACTTTTATTTGTCTTAAGAGTTGCCACAGGGTACAGAGATTTCAGTAATTTGGTCTGGGACACATAGACAGTATATATTTATCTCCAGAGGTGTTTGAACATATCTTCTTCTGTCTCTAGGTTGGCTCTGTATTTACTATGCTAGTTATGATTTTCATACTCAGAGACAAAGTAGCTTCCCAGTATTCCTTTATATTAGAAATAAAGTAAAAGCTGATTTGACAATGCATTTCAGTAAGTTTAATTTGGTTATGGGATCATTGTGAAGGTGGAAAGTGAAGAATAGCATTGCCTTTAAAAAAAACCAAAAACAAAAAAAACCTTTTTGGTGTTACTTCTTAAGAGTGTTTATGTGAAGTAACATGAGAGGATAATTTATTAAAGTAATGAATTTTTATTATCAGATTATTTAAATAGTAATTATATGAATTTTTTTGATGATTTGTAAAAAGGAATTTTCTAAATATATTATAATATTAGTTGTCTCATAAAATAATTTAAAATCTAACATTTAAAAAATTAGATATGATAGTTTTAAAACATTTGCATGTCAGTGATCTGAATATTGAAAAAAGACATTTTACAACATTATATTTTACAGAGTTATGATTAAAGATAAGTGTTGCATAGAAATTGTGATATAAATTGCTATGAGATAAAGTTATTTAAATCCCATTCCTTAATCCTTGATCTCTTTATAAGGCATGATCATGTGTAAGTAGACATATCTTTAAATGTGGATTTTTTGTTTTGTTTCTATATAGGGATTGGTGGATGGGTGGAAAAGATGAGGGAAGCAATGTCTATGGATATTGTAGTTTTTATTTGCTTCCTCTTTATATGCTGTTGCCTTTTATATCAACATATGTTGCCTAACAGTTCAGTGTATCTATGTGGAAAACATAGAGGGAATCTTACCTGGAGGTTTGAAGAAAATGTATACTGTTTTAATGGCTTTCTAACAATTCATATAACTTAAGGAAAAATATATGACCCCTTTCCTTTCTTCATAACTTCACCTAGGTTACAGAAGATGTTAAGGGAGTTAAGGAGTTAACATCTTACCATCACTCTGTAACTTCCTGTGTTTTTATTGTTCCACACCCCCCTCCCCTCCACCTCTATCCCCACCTCTGCTTTCAAATTCTTATTCTATATCAAGATGAATCAAAATATTCTTATGCATCTTCAGCTGTTGGACATACATGATTTCAATAAGTGTCATTTAAGATAAGTTTCTTGCCTGCCTACTTTAGGGCCATTCTAGTTTAAATGCCAACTTTTTTTTTTTTTTTTTCTTGTTAAGGATCAGTAGCTATTATGGACAGGCATGAAGTTTAAGTTGGCTGTTGCCTTCTGTCTGTTGCCAGGGTCACCAAATTAAGGATAGGCAAACTGAGAAAAAGGGTGGAGAATTATCATGTACGTCATTAGCATTGTCTTATACCATCAAGATTACAAATCTCTTGCAAGGAAAAAACTGGTTTTAATCCTGATGCCCTTGAACCTCAAAATGTGGGAGGTGTATATTCAACTCATATTAGGAAGTTTATTCCAGGGTGCTGAAGCCAAGAAATTCTGTACAGAAATTATTCCCATCTTATTTCTCACATGATGAAATCTTTTTCTTTCTCTCTTTTGTGGTCAGTAAATTCTCATTTCTTTTCTCTGAAAATTCCTGGTGAGATCTTTCTCGTTCTTTTTCTCTCTCCCTCTTTCTGTCTCTCTGTCTTTCCTTCTGTATCTCTGTCTCCTGTCTGTTTCTCTCTCACACACACGCATTATATTTACTAATTTAAGATCTGTTCTACACTTTATTTTTTCTTACTGTTCTCCCATACTCTTTCAGCAAAAGTCAGCTCATACCTCCCTCCCAATATGCTTTAAGCTGAAGGACTGAGAACTGTTGAATGGCCTGCTGCCAGCACACAGCCTGGTTGAAAATTTTTCTCATGCCCTAAGATCTTTAGTTGGCAGTACCTCCCCCCCCCCAGCCTTTCTGTAGGCTAATAAAGCCCTTATGTCATTTAGCAAAAGGGACCCTTTATGCATTTTAGAAGTATTTTTCTATTTTAAACAAATCAGTGCTCTTTCTGGAACAATGTTTTTTTTTTTTCCTATAGTTATATTTATTAAGGCAAATAAAATGCATCATAATCCCATAATAAGAGAAATCCATATTGAAAAATAAAAAGATAGAAAATAATGAAAATATATTTTCTCTCCTTTGAGTTATTTTAGGTATTATTTTATGAATGAAAAGTAAGTAAAAAGGGCATTTATGTTCATTAGAAGATAAAAGTTGAGTATTCTAATATCCACTATATTTTAATCTTAATAGAGGATAGATTGACCGTGATCTACCTGTCTAAGGTTTTGAAATATATAAACACTAAGATTGTGTTTTGAATTTTTGCCTGGAATAAATATTAGAACACATTTCATTGTCTGTCATTTAATATTCTTTTAATGTCTGACATTTAATATTCTTTTAAAATAGGTATTACGTTATACTTCTAATAAGAGTAATGACTTGGTAGAGTAGTTTGTTTTTAAATATCCATTTCTCTGTTGAATGAACTCTGTGCAAGAAAAAAAAAGCTTATTCCTCTTGTTCATAATGTGGCTCCCATCCACTTAAACAGCAAGTTTTTTTTTCTTTACAAATTCCATTTGCTAATATTTTTCAACTGAAATTTCGCAAGGATTTTGTAACATGCTGACTGTGCATAAGTGCAACAGTTCAATTTAAATGATAGACTGTAACTGTTCTTTGGGATAATTTGCAATTTAAGACATTTGAATATATATATATATATATGTACACACACACATATATATACATAGAATCAGAATTTAACAATGGAACAAAAACAAATGCCTTTAAAACTTTATATTTCAAAAATTTATATAAAATATTATTGTACTTAAGATATGTATGTGCTTGTCCAAACTGAAATGATTTATTTGGATAAGGCTCAAATTTGAAAATTATTAGAATTACATAAATTGAATTTTCAAAAATATATTTATATGGTTGTAAATTCCAACTTATCCATTTATTTTTGCTGTAAAGTTAATGTTACTGAGTGTTTGGGGCTATTCTAAAAAGAATATTGAAAGCAATTGATTTTAAGTAAATATCAACACATGCTTGAGTAAAAGAAGAATTACAGTTTGGAACTGAGGCCACCTTAGTGCTGAAATGTCTTTTTTGCCTTTTGATTTCTTAACCTGTGAGAGAAACAATCCTATGCCATTTAAGAATTCTTAAAAAAAAAAAGAAAGAAAAAGAAAAATGAACCTACTGCTAGCAGCCAATTCTAGGGCTTTCCTAAAGTCCTTCAGTATTTAATGATTGATGTGAAAATTAAACATTTGATTCTGAATAACATTAGTGAATCATCATAACATGGGAGTTTTCTCCTTGGAACATCTCTTTTCCTTTGAATACATGTCCTCTAATATAATAGGCTCATGTCTTGCGTGACCGAATTGATACCCTGTATACTGCTTGCTGTTTGTAGCTCCTGCTGCTGGGTATAAAACTGCCTCTTTTCTAGTCAGAGCGGAACAAAATTGTCTGCCTCTCTATCGTAAGATCATCAGTAGCAGATAAAATGAAATATGTTTCCAAAATGACACAGCTATATTTTCTAAAGGAGGGTGGTGGTGGCGGTGTGTGGGGTGGGGGTAGGATAAGCAATGATGATCATTTAGGACTCAGGGTATAGTGGAATATATTTCAGACATTACCAAAGGGGAAAGATCAGCATGTAGGTCTTTTAACAATTTATTTTTGTGAGTGGCAAAATTCTTACTGACTTTACATTTAGTGGATTGCCTATGAGATAGAGAATAAGACACAAATAACCCTGCTATTTGTTAGATGTTTCATTGTGTTATAGAACTATATTACAACTGGAAACCTTTTACTTTTCTGTAATTGTTCATGTATTGTTCTAAGCTTTCCTTATGAGACTGTTTTCAAGAGTTGTTTTGAAATTCAACCTAAAGATAACAGAGGAAACCTGATCCACTCTTGTGAATGCTGCCACCAACTGGTAAAATTTCTTCCAATGCCAGATTCAGCACTAGCATTTTTGTTATATCAGCATCTAGTATAGAAAGTTGGTTAAATGAATGTTTATACATTTTTCTGAAACAAATTGAGCCAAAAGAAATATTTTCTGACAGTGATCAGGGGAAAAATGAAGTGTAGGAAATCTGCAAGTAAAAAATCATATTTATGAATTAATATCCACTCTTTTCAATCTGTTTATGTCTTAAAAAAGTAACATCCAAAAAAATTATAATTTTGAAAAACTGGTTTTGGGGGAATACTTAATGAACTACTATAGATATTCTTCACAAGAAATTTTATTTAAAAATGATGAAATTTAAGAACTCATTGTTAATAAAAATATACACATTTATCTTGTACTTATGAATCTCTGGTTTAATTAAGCTTTATGAATTTCTGGTTTAATTAAGAAAGTATGGTTATGTTTTTTCTGACATATTTTGATAGCCGATCTTTTAAAACTTATTTCAAAATTATTATTGAAATTAATCAAAAGATACATTTTGAGATAGTTGGAAAATATTTAAGGAAAGCTTAAGAAAACAAGTTCATGGTTATTGTCATACAGTAATTTTGAGTAAATAAAATAGCCAAGAATCAGGGAGGCATAACAAATTTTAAATCCAAATCTTGAACTTTTCCTCTTGCCTAATTGGATTTTCCTCAATTACTAACCAGTACAAAGAGTGAAGGTCTTCCATTTATTCACTGCTATTACAATTGAGGGTACATGAAGGATGATAGACCAAGTGAAACACTTGGCTTAATTTGTTACCAAATGATGATTGAGATTGGAGGGAGAGCTGAAAATATATCATCCAACCTAAGTTTGGGAGAAAACCTCATGATATAAAAAACTTAGGACTCCAAATTATTTGAGTATTTTTGCTTCTCAATTTATTTTGATGCCTTGTGCTTTCATGAGAACTTTTGTAATCTTTTAAAAACTGAAATTAATTTTCTTTAGGAAATGCAAAATCATGATATTCACATAAATTTGTGAATCCAGATTTGATATCATTTGCTTCTAGGCACTTATGCTTGAAGGAATTAGAAAAATTTAATTCATTTAGCCCCCAAATAAAAGGTAGTAGTATAATAGACCTTAAATTTTGATTTTGCTAATCCTTCTTTACTATTATGGTAGTTTGGTTTAATTTGGTTTTTGTTTGTTTTTGTTTTTGTTTGTGAGGAACATGTCTTGATATAAAGTGATCCAAGCAATTTTTTTTAATAAATTGAAAACACTGGTAAATCAAATTTTATACTGGGTTGTCTTTTGAATTATCATAAAATCATTAATATGATATTTTTCTCCTAGCTCTTTTCAAAACAAATATTAAAATGAAATAAGTTATTTCTTTAAAACCTGATGAAATTTTTCTGGTTTCCCTTTTGTTGTCATCCACACATTTAAAATTCGCATCACATTTAAAAACAGCATATACCATTTCAAATCTGATACATAAATTCCCACAGTAAAAATTACTATGCAGGTGGTTGGCATTTGGAATCATTGGATGGTTGCATTATTTATTGGTATATGTGCCTTGTAAGAAAGGTGAGATGATATTTTATAGCACAAATAGAATCTGTATCTTTTTTAGTTCCACATTTCTTGCCAATAAGATTTTAGTAGGTTCTATCTCTTAAAAGAGATTATGGAATTTTGTAGCGATTAAATATTTAAACACTAAATGCTTATACAGTTATTCAGTATCAAACATATACTGAATGAAATAAAGAAAACACATCAGCAACCTGCAGGGAAAGCTTCCAAACTAAACTTTCATTTGATTTGATTTCATTTCATTCTCAAACTAGTATTGCTTGAGAAAAAGCTTTTTCTCCCCTATATTTTCCTATAACAGTACATTCAGACACTATTATTTTTAAAGAAATTTCATATTGTAAGTTTTAAAATCACTTATGCAATGATTTTCCTTATTTTAGAAGAGAAATGCCATTTTGAACCTTTTCCTTTTTTTGTCTGTTTAAGGAGAATGTTCTCCCTCTTCAAATCCAAGTACTTTTTGCAAGGAATAGACATTTAAATCAGATTACATATTCAGGAAATTTCCAAATAATGGTTTGATTAAAGATGTAAGGAACAAAACAAGAGATGAGTCCAATCTTGGTTAGGTAGGAATTGCTGCTGAGCAAAATTGGGTTTTCTGGAGGTGGGGGAAGAAAGAAAAGAAAAGAAATAAGAACCCCCTGAGAGCAGAATAATTTCTAATTTTCAAGGAAGATAAGAACCACTACCCTTTTACCTCCCCCTCCCTTTCAATTTTAGGATATTTGTTTACTGATGACTCTGAACAGAACTATGGTGAAAATGTAATCTCTGATGATAAATTCCACCTGAGTGTTAAAATAACTTTTAATATTCCTCTTTAGCATCACACTTGATGTGGGTATTTAAAAAATGCTAAATAAATAATGACAAGTAGCATTCTTTAAAATTACATGGATCAGAGAGCCTATTCCCTTTTATTGTTTCTTAAAAGATAATTAAAGTGTTTGCCGTAAGATTTTTTTGTTGTTGCTTTTCATTAGGTGTCCCTTGTTGTGATTAGGTTGCTATTTTCAAACTTAATAATACATAATAAGATTATTTTAATAATAATAAGGTATGTATATACCACAAGTATATATTGTAGAAATAAGGCACAATAATTTTGAAAAGATCAAGAGTTCTTAAAAGTCAGTACATGTTTTCCAGGTTATTAATTGCTTATAGAGAGACAGATATGATAAAAAAAAAAAGCTCTCCATTTTCTTTCATAGTATGGAGGTTTAACCAAATGCCCTTAGTAATAACATTTCATTTATTTCAAGGTTGTTTTTTAAACTGAAGAAAAAATAGTTGCCTAGATTTCATGAGAACTTTTTAAAAATTAACCTAGAAAACCTATAGATACAAGGCAATAAAAATGATACATTTAAACTGAAATAGAAGTGCAGGAAATTTTTCAGCTATATATCCTAATGTCGGCTCCCTACCCTTGCAAAAAAAAAAAAAAAGTTTGAGTTATAATATAATGAAAGTAGTTTAGTTTCTCTTGTTTGCTTTTTCCATCTCATAGGCAATTATAATTTATTCAAAATAACACTGGAATAAGAATTTGAAGACCTTCTTTATCCAATTTAACCAATTTATTATTAGTGTGGCATATATGTGAGCCTTATTTTCCTAAATTTGTACAATTAATCAATTAGACTGAATGTTCCCTAAATTGCTTTCCAGCTCTCAGAGTTCTAGAATTACTTTGTCACTTTTTATGAACAAGGACTAAGAGAGAAGCTCTATTTTAACTGTGTCTATGGATATTGGATAAGGTGAAATCATAGAATGTAGACCTGGAACGGACCTTACAGAACATTTTTTTAGATACCCTTTCTGTTATTTTAAAATTTGTTTTGTTTTATTGATGCCTTTTGTTTTTATGTCAAGGATTTTGGGATATATTTCTACAATATCCCTTATAACAAAATAAAAAGTTAATTCCAAGCAATAGTACCTTTTTTAACAGCATTCTCAAATTGTGCCTCCATGATCACCTACTCTCTGCCAAAAGTTGAGAGACTTGCTTCATTTTCTCTTCTCTGGAACCAAAATTGGTTATAACTACATTTTCTTAGAACTCAGTTTCCATTTAGTATTCTTTTCATTTATATTATAATTATCATTGTATTACTCTCTTTTGTACATTATTTCATTTATTTTCAGTTCACACTTTTTATTCTCTTATTTTCATATTTGTACTTTCTTATCATGCAATATCTTGAATTAATATACACAGTTTGTTCAACTATTCCCCTGTTAAAGAGCATCTACTATTTCTACTTCTTGCTATTAAAAAAATCCCTTTATGAATGAATAAATTGGTATATTTAAGGTAATTTTTCTTCTATTTTTGATCTCATTTAACTTTATGCAAAATAAGAGAATTCCTGAGTGAAAGGGAATAACCAATTTTGTCACTTTTGTCACCTTTTTTTTCCCTCATAACTTCAAGATGTTTTGTGGAGAAATTGAATCAATTCATTATTAATCAGACAGTGTGTTAATGTACTCACTTAATCTTAGCTCTATGCACCTTGGACTATCAAACCTTTCATCTTATAGATGAAGAAACTAAGACCTGTAAAGGATATTTACCCAGGTTTATAAAGGGGGTTAGCAAATTCACTGTTCTTTCCATTATACCACTTTCTTGAATATTTTTGAAAACAGTACTGTGTTGTAGTCTAACTGGATAATGATGTGTCCATTTTTCAAGTATTCGGCAATTTAAAAAAGTAAACTTTAAGACTAAAAGCTTCATAGAAAAACATATCCTCCCCAAAATATTGTATCACGACAATCCCATTACGGCCAAAACCAATGCTAAAAATTCAAAATAATGTAGATGGCAAGATACTGACTACTTAGCTGTACTGTAGGAATAAATGACTTCAAGCTCAACTGTTCAGGGCTAGGTCTGCCACTGTTAGACATTACAGGGAGAACCTATATATTGTATAGGCACTAAGTGAATATAGGTAAGATGATATCAGAGCAGTACCTGATCAAAATGTATTTACAAATCAACAATGAAATTACAAAATATGACTTGTTAGTCCCTAATCAAATTGAAAGAATCTCCTAATCCATTGTCTGACCATATTACCCTCCAGTCACCCCATTCAATAAACTAAATGGCTACCTGTCACCCCTAGAAACTCATCATCTTCCTCTCCAATCCTCTACATACTGAACTTTCTTCTTTCTGCAAGTGTGTCATCATCCTTCCAGTCAGGGAGGCTTGAAATCCAAGTATTATCCTCAGCTCCTCATTCTTTTTCATGTACCATATACAATCATTGCCAAATTATGTTGCTTTTTACCTTCAATTGCAACTTCAATTTTACCTACCTCAAGTTTTTTTTTTCCCATTTCAATACATCCTCCATTCAGCTGTCAAAGTAACTCCCATATTTGAAGAACTCCAATGTCTCTTTATCACATTTAGGGTCATATAAAATTCCCTGTTTGGCCTCCAATGTCCTTTACAACCTTCCTCCCTACTATCTTTCTTTCTTTTTATACCTCATTCCCTCTCACTTATTGTGTGATCCAGTGACACTGTCATCTTAACTATTCCTTGCAGAAGACATTCCATTTCCCATTTCCAGTTATTCTATCTAGCCCTTCATGCCTGGAATTTTTTTCATCTTCATATCCATGTTCTGGGTCCCTGTTCCAGGTAAAATTCCATCGTTTACAAGAAGCCTTTACTGATTTACCCTTAATGCAAATGTGCTCTCTTTGCTGGCTATTTCTACTTTATTTGTATATATTTGATTTGTAAGCAGTTGTTTTCAATTTTTTTACCCCATTCAACTGTGAGCTCCTTAAGAGTCTAGGCTGTTTTGTTTGTTTCATTTTCTTTTGTGTATACTATCCTAACACTTATCACAGAGATTGTTATATAGTGGGCACTTATTAATAGTATTCTTTGGGATGTGTAACTAAAAATAAGATTTTTTTTGTCTCTTGCCTTGCTCCTTACGTGTATCAAAACTTTGTGAAGAGAAGGGATTTCTCTTTCTTCCACTATGATTAATAATTGCATATACCCTATTATTTCATTATATCATTCAGTTTGATCAGAAATTCCCCTGATCCATTATTCTTAACTAAAACTATGAAATGTATTATCAGAAGAAAGGAAAGGATGAACTGATTCAGGGAAAGAGTAGGATCACCTCTTGGAAGATAGCATTAGATTTTCATATGTGCTCCAGTAAATCTTAGAGCAATTTATACAGAAAGTTGGGAAGTAACTGCTTTCACTTAGTCTTTTATGTAATATACTTTCAGTCTTTCTCATCCAAGGAAACAGACCTAATTCATGGTTTATTGCTTCCTCCTTAGGACTTATTTCACTTTCCCCAATGAATAAAAGTGTTACAAGTTTGTCTTAAAAATATAAAAATGGATGATGACAGCATCCTTCATAAGAAGATAGAAGTTATTAAAATTTGAGGAAAGGATGGTAGCCAAAAGAGGGACAAAGGGCAATTAGGAAAGGAAGAGCAAAGGAAACATAAATTTTATTTTATTTTATTTTTTATTAATACTTTTTATTTGCAAAACATATGTATGGGTAATTCTTCAACATTAACCCTTACAAAGCTTTCTGTTACAAATTTTTCCCTCCTACTCCCCACCCTTCCCCTAGATGGCAGGATATCCAATACATGTTAATTATGTTAAAATACTTAAGAAATTGAATATATGTATACTTATTTCCACACATCATTTGTGTGCAGGAGAAATTGTATCTACAAGAAAGAATAATCAGATAAAGGAAATACAATACAAGCAAACATCAGTAGAGAGCATGAAAATGATATAGTGTGGTCCACATTTCACATCCCTCTCTCTGGGTGTATATGGCTTTCTTCACTGAACAATTGGAACTGGTTTGAAGCATTTCATTGTTGAAGAGAGTCATGTCCATCAGAATTGATCATCATATAGTATTGTTGTTGCCGTGAAAAATGATCTCCTGGTTCTGCTCACTTCACTCAGCATCAGTTCATGCAAGTCTCTCCAGGCTTCTCTGAAATCGGCCTGCTGGTCGTTTCTCACAGAACAATAATATTCCATAACATTCATATGCCATAATTTATTCAGCCATTCTCCAATTGATGGGCATCCATTCAGTTTCCAGTTTCTAGCCATTGCAAAAAGGGCTGCCACAAACATTCTTGTACATGTGGGGTGGAAACATAAATTTTAAAAGAGGAACTAGGAAGCAAGATACCAAGATGGAAAAACCAATGAATTAATAAGTGAGAGGTAACTTTGCTAAGTCATTTAGCCTACTTGGTCTTAGTTTTCTCAACCATAATATTAAGGAATGGGAACTTTCTAAACTTTCTTCCAGATATAAAATGCTATTGTGTCATACTTTCTATCAGTAATTTATCCTGTGACTGCCTAGAGACAGTAAATAGAAACAAAAATTAACATTACATCTCTGAAACAGCTAATTGCTAGACACATTAACCATTCCACAAAACCTTTTAAACTTCTAACTTGAATGACATTAATTCTAATAGTCTATCTTCCATTATCAGGAATTGAACATTTTAATTTAGATGCTACCAAAGAGGGCACAGCTCTTATTTGGGGATCAACCACTGTATCATAATTACCTTGCTGCGAGGACCATCTATGAATGGTATCTTGGTTTGGACACTGCCCTTTTTTGGGGGATAGAATTGTACTGTTTGAATCTCATTTCATTCCTTTACCTTTTGACTTCACTCCCAACTCTTTTGTCCCTCCAAGTTTATATTTTTGTATTCTGACCTACAGCTTGCATATCCCAATGCCATGTCTCGTCTGTGTTCTCTGTCTAACTTGAAACAGTATATGCTAAACCCAGATGGTTTATTTAAACTCTGATTTTTATCCTCATCTTCCGTAAGAGTTTGACCATACAGTAGGTATTTCATTCAAGACTGACTGTGACTGCATATCCCCTTTCCATATGAATTGATCTTTCACCATAATATGTGATGTTTTTCAGCCATTTTGTCTGATAATTTAATTTTTCTCCTTTTCCTGATTACTACTGTCTCATAATTTGTTCAACCAACTAATATTCATCATTTTCAAGACTTCTATTGCATCACTGTAGCTGTTTGGAAAGTATGGTGGTACGGGGCTAACTATAATATAATTCTGGACTTCTTTCCCCCTCTCTCAAGAAATATACTAAATGTTTATGTTACTACATTTCCCCCCCATTTTTCATTACTTTGTGCTCATAAGGCTCTTATTTTTCTCACTAGGTATGGTAACTACAATTTGGATAAGCTATCAACAAATGTTCAGTGATGATTAGACTGTGGCCTTAGGACATAGCTAAACTTTCCATACATGTGAGTGAGTATATAAAAGTGAGTAAATCGTAATTTTGAACTCATGCTTTTGTTTTCTTTTGTATCAGTGTTGTAAAGACACATTAAAATGAGCCTATAATTTGAGGAATCTTATAACAACTAGGGATTTTGTGTTTGTTATATATTTTTTTGGATTGGTTATATGAAGATCTTCAAATTTTATATTATTTTCACAGTTGACATATAAAATTTAAAAAGATGAAGAAAACTTCATAATTTATCTTTATATAATTGTCCTCATTTCATGAATTCATGAATGGGCCATAAAAGTGGCCCATTAAAGGGAAAAAATCAACAATTTGTTCTTTTTTGTCAGACAGTTCCAGAAAATCACTTTTATTCTCTTTTTATGTGAATTGTTTAAGATATGATGTATTCTTACACAGTGGTTTTTATCCATTTAAGGAGATGTACAGGTTTGTTTCTACTCAGTTCTGAATTTTTTTATTCAATCAAGAAAAATTCATTTTGGCTTTGTTTTACAGAAACAAATATGGATCATTTCAAACTCATTCTTACACAAAAACAAAAATCCCTCTCCTATCTCTTGATGATTTTGATTTTTCAAAGATATGTGAAGCTACAAGTTTTTTTCTTCTCTGTTCTTTTTTTTAGTTGATCTTCCATGATTTTTTTGTCTCTTCTGGAAGAATTGGCTTCTAAAACTTATCATGTTTACATGTTCCTGTTCCCTATAGTTCAAAGTACAAAGGATAACTAAATAACAAAGTTTTTAAACTGGTAAATATAATTTTATAGTTACTGCTAAATCAATTATCACTAGAATAGGAGTTCTTAAGATTCAGGGAGAGATTTCAGGAGATTCATGAACAGAGGTAGGGGAAATCCTCTTTATTTCAATGTAATTGATTCCCAGAATAAGAGTGATGCTATGAATTTTATGTGAATAAAATAATAGGCCTTTAATTCAATGTGTTTCCTTACTCAGAGGCCATTTTTCCTTCTAGATTTGTGGCTGCCTTACCAATGCCTGGGATTTTTAAGGATTCAGTTTCAACTAAATAGAATCTCACTGTATCTTTGAGGTATGTATCATATATAAATTTGATTATATCTATTTATGCTTTATCCATCTACCTATATTTCTTTATACATATATGAAGGTATACTATCCATATGTATATGTATATATGTATACATACACACACA
>JAJPUD010002112.1:123729-136795 GCA_023553655.1 Myrmecobius fasciatus | reverse complement strand
TCTGCTATCTGCTTCTGCTTTAAGGGAGAGTTCATTCCATTCACATTCACAGTTAAAATAACTAATTCTGTATTTCCTGCCATCTTATTTACCCTAGCTTATGCTTTTCTCTTTCTTATCCCCTTTCCCTCCTCCCTCCTCTTTTGCTTTTGATAACCACTTCCCTCAAACAATCCTTCCCCTTTAGAGCCCCACCCTCTTTTTTCCCCCTTTCCCTCCTGTTTCCTTATAAGTACGTCTATTATTCCCTCTGAGCCAAATCTGATGAGATGGAGATTAACCAAATTCTCATTCCCCTCCCTTTTTTCCCCTCAATCATTATAGGTTTTCTTTGCCTCTACATGTGATGTAATTTCCCTTATTTTACCTCCTTTTCCTCTTCTTCCAGTGTTATCCCTTTTCTACCTCTAATTTCTTTTTCAGTTTATCATATCATAATAATCATAAAATCACAATAATCATATCATAATAATCACAAAATCACAATAATCATAGCATAATAATCATAATGTAATAATAGATTCATAAAATCAACCCTCATTCTATAAGTATCTATAACATAAATATAGTTCTCAAGAGTTTTTTTTTTCTTTGTTACCTTTTTATGTTTCTCTTGTGTTCTGTGTTTTTAGATCAAATTTTTTGTTTAGTTCTGGTCTTTTCAGTAGAAATAGGTGAAATTCTCCTATATCATTGAATGACCATCTTCTTCCCTGGAAGATAATGCTCATTCTAGCTGGGTAACTTATTCTTGGCTGTAATCCAAGTTCCTTTTCCCTTCGGGTAGTTATTTTTCAATGAAATTCCCCAAAAGAATGTCTTCAAAACAGAGGCATGAGGCCCAAGGAAGTACTAGAGAAATCTACACTGCATTGCCTACACTGGCAATGTTTTTCTGCCAGAAACTTGGCCTTCTACAAACGTCATACACATAGGAATGTGTAAGTATAACACCTAAAAATTGAAAATTTGATTTTATGCTCTACTATCTAAAGTATAATACAAGGAAAAAAATAAGGAAAATGTTTAAATGAATTAATAATATTTGGAAAAATTTTCACAAATAATTATCTAAGAATTTTTATTCTAGAGTCTGAAGGATCTATACTGAATCTTCATATTTGATCAGAAAATAAATAATATAAAAGTGAGAAAAAAGAAGAGAAAATCTGAGTAATGAGATAACAATGAACCAATTCAACAGAAAATGGAAGGACAGGCAGTGTTTACAGAAAGCCATCTGGATCAAAGTATAAACAAAAGAAACTGGAGGAATCAAGTGCTAATTTGAAAGAAGAGAAAAATTAATAAAAATAATTTAGTGGGAAGATGACAAAGTTAAAGACCTAAAAAGGGAATACATTGAACTCCCCATTAAAATGAAAGAGAATTGAAAGATGGAAGAGAAAATAAATCCCAACAGTATATTAATATGAGATGCATTAAACCCAAAACCACATGCATAATAAAAAGTAAAAGAATAGGACAGAAATTATTGTAATTTAGAAAATCCCCCCCAAAATCAGTAATTACAATTATGATTTCAGAAAAGACAGCAATAAAAATTAATAACTCAGACAAGCACATTATACTTAGAGACCTTAAACAATTAAATAGTGAATAAATAGTTATCCACAAAATGAACTTTTGTCTTTTTAATAGAAAAGTCAACCAAATGACAAATAGATTTTAAATATTATCACAATAATTAGAGAATATATTAAAGCTTTTTTTCCCAGTTCTGATAAGTATAACAGAAAGGTCAATAAAAAAGGAAATTTTGAGTTGAATGGATTCAAAAGACTTTTTTGTTGATTTTAAAAATGAGAAATAATAAATAATTAATGTTAAATGCTAAGAATAGCACAATTTAAAGGATAAAGCAGAAGCAATGGACAAAGGAAATTTTATATTTCTGAAAACATTCTAACAAAATCAAATATGAAAGGATTAATGAGCTGAATGCTTAATAAAATCTAGAAAACCAATAAGTTTACCCCTAAGAAAACCACATATAGAAATTTAAAATTAGATTAAAATGGATAAAAGTTTTGGGAGGGGACGGAGAATGGGAGTAGATTTTGGATCTGTGATTTTACCAGTGATAGTAAATTAAAATTAATGAGAATTGCTATTAAGTTTTTGAACATTCCTGATATTGGAAACCCACTAATCCAAAGTTAATTATCTTAACTGAACAAGCAAGCTACACAAGCATTGTCAGCTGAGAGCTATTCTAGGGAGAAAGAGAGTTGGCTTGCTTCTCAAAGTTTCCATCATTACTATTAAATATTTTTTTCTGAATTCACTAGTATTTTATTTTTCAAATTACATGTAAAGATAGTTTTCAACATTTGTTTTTATAACATTTTAGTGATATTTTTTTCCTTCCTCCTTCTCTTACCTCCCCTGCCCCCAAGACAGCAATTAATCTGAGATAGATTATATATGTATGATCGTTTCAAATATATATTTGTATTAGTCGAAAAATGGATCTAGTTGAAAATTTTAAAATTTACAGCACATCAAGGTACTCCAAGAGTGCTGGCTATCCTGTCCTTTGTGAGGAAACAGATGCTATGTAGGGCTTAGAGCTTGGTCAGACATCAAAGATGCCAAGGTCATCTACTGCATCCTGGTTGATTGCCAGGCTTGACTTTTTTTCCTTATACTGGATTTTGATGACTCTGGAAGAGAGAGTGATGCTGATGACACTGCAAGTCTGCTTCACTTAAGTCCAATTCACACTGGAATCAAGATATCAGTCTGTCATGTCATTGGTCCTTTTAAAAAACAAATAATGAACAACAGTGGCAACAATTGAGGAATGGCTCTTTGTTTATGTATTTGAATAGTCTTTAGCTATACTGATTCTCTTTGTGCACTTTTCTTTTTAATTTTAACTAATAAAATATTAACGTTGTACATTTTATAATTTCTCCCTGTTCCCCTCACTGAATCATGAGCTTTTTCCCTGGCCACAATTAAGAACAGTATATCTTTCTATAATTTGCTAATTATATAATTTTATATGGACCACATCCATATGGAGACTTGGCATATGGTTAAATATATTTGTCTAAACTCAGTTTTTACCAGACTGCTTTTCCATTTTCTTCTAGGAGTGTTTTTTCAAATAGTCCTTTCCAAAATTATTGGGACCTAAGGATTATTTATTAAATTATTATGCTTATTTACTTTTCTGTGTTGCATATCCAGTCCTTTTTTTCTTCTTTGTTCATCATTCTTTGCAAGAAAGATGGCAGTGAGAGAGAAATGAGTACAGTACTTCCATTTCAATTTGCCTATTTTTTTCCTCAGTCTCAGATTACAAAGTCTTTTTCTTTCTTTCCTTTATCCTCAGTCTCTATTCCTCCCCTCACCTTTTATGATTTACCTTCCAAAATTAGAGTTTGTTTTCTTTCTGAGTAATTCTCTGAATCTATCCTTTATTGTGGTCCCCCTTATCATGTTTCTTTGTTCTCACTGGTTTCTATACCAGTGAGAATATATTTCTATACCAAACATGCTCTGTGTGTGTGTGTGTGTATGTATGTGTTCAACTGTCCTTTGTTTTATGTTTATGAGCCATCTGGTCCTTGATCCTTTCCTCTAGGATTGCATAGTCTTCTTCATCTTGATTACTTAAGACAATTCATTTTATCTCCTGCTTTGACAAATATTTATTATGCAATGATGGGAAAGTCACCAAACTTTGGAGACTCCCTAAAATATTCTCTATGACTATAAGTTACAGATGAGTTGTAGATTTGTTTTAATGATGAGAATTAAAAACTTATATCAGTAAAAGCACAAGTCTGAACAAGAGCACCAAAACAAGCATTTATATATTTATGACTTTTTTTCTAAGAATCTTATTTAAAATTTATTTTTCTTCTTTTGCTAATTTGTGCCTTTTATAATTTGGTAGATTATAAATCATTTTCTTTAAATTCTACAGTTATGTAGAGTATGTTGTTCATTTTAAAATTTATCATTCTTTTGAAAAATTAATTTAGCAAATGGCTTATCTATTTCATCAACATTTTTTAAAAAGGAAAACTAGCTAAGTTTTGTCTGTCAATCCAGTGGATTGGTTGACAAAATCAATTTTTTTGAGATCAATAACTATTGAAATTTATCACATTTATGTGATCATGCATTCATTAAAATATTGAATTATCTAAGTACCAGTTCATTTTTTCTAGAGCTGTGATTTCATTGGTATTGCCTATTTATCCTTTTTTTCTTCTGATTTTAAATTTTTGTGCATTGTGATTTTAAAAAAAAGTCAGGTTTTTCAAATAGTATATTCAGCTCAATAATAATTTCATTTTTGTATTTTAATAACAAGTTTCAGTGACATAAATTTTCTTTTGAGGACTACCTTTGCTGTGTCCCTTGAATATAGAATTAAAAAAAAGTAATGGCTTTTGGGCATAGTTTTAAATTGCTTTCCAGAATGGTTGAATTAATTCATTTTTACCAATGGCACACTAGTGTACCTCCTAATCCACAAACAGCTCTTCCAGAATTTGTAATTTTCATTTTTTGGTCATCTTAGCAAATCTGATGAGTATAAGGTGGTGTGTCAGAGTTGTTTTAATTTGCATCTATCCAATTATTACTTTTTTAGGACACTTAAAAATATGGCTATTGTTAGCAAATCATTTGGATCATTTATCATTTGGGAAATGGCTCTTATTATTATAATTTTTAACTTAGTTTTTTATATAACTTAGAAATAAAACCTTTATAATAAAAATTGCTGCAAGGATTTACTCCTCCATTTTCCTATTTTAAAATAATTTTCCTATTCCTATATTAAAATAGATTTCCAATTTCCTATTTTAAAATAATTTTAGCTATATTGGTTTTGTTTAGTTTAAATATTATGTATTCAGAATCATCTGCTTATCTCCTATAAAGCTTTTTATCTCTTGCTTGATCACATATTATTCCCCTATACATCCTGAGGGTTAAGCTTTTCTATGTTCCACTAATATACTTATACTATCCCCCTTAATGTATGAATCATGTACTTATTTTGAGTTTATCTTGGTATACAATGTGGGATGATGATCTAAATCTAGTTTCTGCTAAACTACTTTTCAGTCTTCCTTTTCCAACAGCTTGTTTTTGAGAATTCTTGTCCCAATAGCTGGGATTCTTAGATTTTTTTTTTAAACTTGGCTATTATGCACATTTGCTTCAGTGTACTGTGTGCTCACATTGTTCCACTAATTATCTTTACCTTTTCACCTAGTTCTATAGAATAATTGTTTGATAGTATTATTGATATGGTATTGAATAAGTAAAATAAATAGCATAGTGTTATTTTTATTAGATTGGTGTGGCCTATTCATGAACAATTAATATTTCTTGAATTGTTGTTTCTGTGTTTTTATGTGTAAAGTTTCTTTTGTAATTATATTCATATAATTCCTGCATGTGATTTGGCAGGCAAACTCCTAAATATATTATACTGCCCATGCTTATTTTAAGTGGCATTTCTTTTTTTATCTCTGTCAGATTTTTTTTTTTGGTAAAATGCAGAAATATTGGTAATTTGTTTATTCTATATCCTGCCACTTTGTTGAAGTTACTGTTTTGATTAGTTATTAGGGTTGCCAAAATAATGAACATTTCATTTGTAAAAAGTTGTAATTTTGTTTCTTCTTTGACTAAGTTTATTCCTTTAATTTTTTTTTGCTTGCCTTATTGTCAGAATTAACATTTCTAGCATAATATCAAATAGAAATGGTGATAATGAGCATTGTACTTCATCCCTGGACTTATTGGAAAAAACTTCTAGCTTATTCCCATTTCAGATAAAGCTCACTTGTGGTTTTAGATAAATATTGCTTATCATTTTAAGCAAATCTCTATTTTTTGTGTGCTTTCCAGTGTTTTTAACAGGAATAGGTGTCGTATTGTGTCAAACACTTTTTCTGCTTCTATTGAGATAATCAAGTTTTTGTTGATTTTGTTATTATACTTATAGCTTTCTTAGGAATGAACCTGTCCTGTATTACTGACTAAATCCAGACTAATCAAAATGTATAGTCTCCTTGTTATATTATTGTGGTCTCCTTGTTAACACCTAATTTAATTTTTTTTGCATTAATATTCATTGGATAAATTGGTTTGTAGTTTTATTTCTCTGTTTTGACTCGCCTCACTGTAAGTATCAAGATGACTATTGTATCATAGAAGGAAGTTGGTGAGAGCTGTTCTTGATCTTTTTTTTTTTCCCAAACATTTTGTGTATTATTGGAATTTTAATGTTTTGGTAGAATTCATTTGCAAAAGTATTAGATCTTTGGAGTTTTTTCTTAAGGATTTTATTTGTGTCTCTTTTAATTTCCTTTTCTAAGATAGGGCTATTTAAAAATTGATTGCCTGCTCTGTTAAATTAAGTAATTTTTATTTTTCTGCTTAATCATCCTTTTGTAAAAAATTGTCAATTTTATTGATATATGTTTGGACAAAGTAGCTCCTAATAATTGATCCTTCTTTGTTGTTAGTGAATTTATCCTTTTTACTTTTTAAAATTTTGATAACTTTATTTTCTTTATTCTTTTTTCCTAATCAAATTAACTAATAGTTTATCCATAATTTTTTCAAATATTAGCTACTAGGTTCATTAACTCATTTTTTTTCCTTTTAATTTTGTTAACCTTTCATTTGATTTTTAGAATTTCTATTTTGGTGCCTAAATGGATCTCAGGGATTCATTTGTTTGTTTTCTGACTTTTTTTTAAGTTGCATGTCAAATGCACTAATCTTTTTTTTTTCTCTTTTATTGATGGAAGAGTTTAAAGATATAAATTTTCTTGTAAGTACTACTTTTATTATACCTGGCAAATTTTGGTATGTTGTCTCATTGTTAAGTTTATCTTTAATGAAATTGATTGTTTCTGTAATTTGTTCTTTAATCAACACATTCTTTGGGATTAAGTTATTTGGTTTCCAATTAATTTTTTTTTTCTGAGGCAATTGGGGTTAAGTGATTTGCCCAGGGTCACATAGCTAGAAATGTTAAGTGTCTGAGTGAGATTAGATTTGAATTTAGGTCCTCTTGACTTTAGGGCTGGTGCTCTATCCACTGCACCACCTAGCTGTCCCTCCAATTAATTTTTAACCTATGTTTTGGAGGCACTTTATTGAATGTTATTTGTATTGCATTGTGTTAAGTAAAAAATGTCACCAATGTTTCTGCTTCTCTGTGTTTGTCTATAATGTTTTTATGCTCTAGTACATGGTTGAATTTATGAAAGTTTCAGACTCAGCTGACAATAGGCATATTTCTCTCTATTCCCATTGAATATTTTCCCAAGGACTATTACATCTAAATTTTCTAAAATTCTTTTCATGCCCTTAATTTCTTTTTTGTTTATTTTTGGTTCAGTTTATCTAGGCCTGAGATGGGTAAAGTGAGATCCCCGACTGATATGGTTTTGTTTCTCTCTGTTTTTTCCTATAAATCATTTAACTTTGTCTTTAAAAATTTAAATTCTATGCCAAGAGATACTTAAAAACATTTGTTGAATGAATTTATGACTTTGAATCTGATTGGATGTGGAGGGTGAGATAAAAGGAAGATTCAGATAACTTTCAGTTTCCCAGTCTGAGTAACTGGAAGAATAAGGTGTCAAAAAACAAGTTTATATTCTGTATAAGAATTTCCAGAGAATTCTAAGTAAATTAAATTCTTGTTTGAAACCTCTTCTTTTGATGATTGTTTCCTTGATCCCATAGCACATTCTCAGCAGATTATTTCCTTGATCCCACAGCACATTCATCAGAAGGTAAGGAAGACAGAATAATCTGTCTTTTAAAAAGAGTATCAATATAATATTTCTACATCTTTCTATCTGGAATAATCAGGATATCTATATTCATTAACTTTGTGTCTTCTGTACACTCTTCTTTTGGTAAAATTTATCAAATGGTAAACAGTTTTTACATAATCAGCATTGTACTAGACACCACTATTTTCTTCTAGGAAGCTAGGGAAGCCTTCCTAAACTCAAGTTTTAGGATAAGGGAAAAGCCTGATCATTTTTAAAGGATTTATTTCGAGCAAGGTGGTCCTGGCCTCACTCTATCAAAAGAATTTGATGTTGAGAGATGAAAATCCTTTGTTAAGGTCACCCAGTGGGGTAAATGACTAAGAGTATTTGAGGAAAGACCAAGAAGAAAGAGACTACCAGTGTGGAAACAGTAATAACAGTTAATAAATGTTTTTTTTTTTCATTCAGTCAGTCACTTGAATGACTGATGAATGAACAAATGCCTGAGTGAAAAAGCATTTATTAAACACCTGCTATGTGTCAGATTCTGGAGCTACAAAGACAAAAGAATGAAATATTTCTACTTGCAAGGAGCAGAGAAAATCAGCACCTAGGAGAGGTACCTAAGCATCCATATATGATTACTCCCCTCATCCCCAACCCCCACCCCTCAATTTAGGCAGAGAGAGTTACAGTGACTAAGAGCAGAGTAAGAGATTTCTTTTGAAATCCTAGACCTAAGGTCTAAAGGCAGAAGTGTCCTCAGAGATGTTCTAGTCCAAGCTCCTATTTTGACAGAGAAGGGAACTGAGGCACAGAGGTGTTAATTTATTCAAGACCATACAGACTCTACTCCTTCTTCCTCCTCTTTTGGTTCCCTCATCTTTTCTTTTCTTTTAGTTGCCTTATGCTTTTCTGCCCCATTTTCCTTGTCCCTTCCTCCTTTTTTCCTTGTCCTGCTTCCTTCCCTACTTTCTTTTTTTTTTCTTCTTCTTAAGGTTCTTCTTTCTCCTCCTTTTTCTCCTCTTTCTCCTCCTTTTCTCCTCCTGCTTTCTTCTCTTCTTTTGTCCTTTTCTATCTTCTTAAGGCTCTTCTTTCTCCTTCTTTTTCTCCTTTCTCTTCCTCCTTTTCTCCTTGTTCTGCTTCCTTCCCTTATTTTGTCTTTTGCCTTGTTCTTATGACTCCTACTTCTCCTCCTCTTTCTTTTCCTTTTCCACCTTTCCTTTCTCCTCCTTTTCTCATTGCCTTGCTTCCTTCCCTTCTTTATTATTTTCCCTTCTTAAGAATCTTTTTTAAAGAATCTTCTTTCTCCTCCTTTTCTTCTCCTTTTCTGCCTTTTCTTTCTCCTCTTTTTCTCCTTGCCCTGCTTCCTTCCATTCTTTATTTTTTTTTCTTAAGGCTCTTCTTTCTCCTTCTCCTCTTTTTTCTCTTCCTTCTTTTCTTACCTTCCCTCCCTCTCTCTTTTCTTCTCCACTTCAGATCCCAATGAATGTCATGGAAATGCAGATCTAGACCCTATCACTAAAGTACTGAGTTCCCTTTTCTCTAACCAAGGATAACAGGATAAAACTTGGGAATCCATATACCTGAGTCCTATTTATGAAATTGTTGCTAACACTGTGATCTTGGGGTTGTACCTTCCCTTTAATATGTCCTTATTTCCTCTTCTGTGAATGAGAGAGGGTTGTGTGTGTGTGTGTGTGTGTGAGAGAGAGAGAGAGACAGGGTGGTGGTGGAGGGGAGGTGGTCCAGATAGTCTCAAAGGGTTTTTCTAGTTCCCAATTTTTGTGATTTTCCCTAACTCTACCCTTCTGAGAGCCTGAGCCTCAGACCAGAGATTAGTAAAAATTGGGGATGGGGTTTAACATCTCTTTTTCAAGCTTTTGGATCATGTGACTGCTCAGGAGAATAATATAAAAAGAAAAAAAGATTGATTTAGCTGGTAAGTATATAGGTATTAAACAGAAAAAAAATAATGCAGGCTGCAAGAGTAGAATCAATAATAATTATGGTCAGCAGACAGATCCCCTATGCTTCTTCCTGTTCCCCCATAGTGAAGTTTATCACTATTCCTAAAATAATGGCAATCAGTGCAAATTGGAGATCTTAACTAATCAGAAAATTTCAGTGTTTCTGTGCTACATTTTTCTGGAGATTTCTCAGGAAACAGCCAACATAAATCTCTATGACTTGAGGCCTATTTTACATTTTGTAACTTTGTTTTTCTGAAAGTTCTACCAATGTCCTTTATTTTATAGCTTAGCTTTTTATTGATCCAAATTAATCAAATTCTTATTATACTCACTTGTCAGTCAGTACCTCAGTGGGGGATTGCTGTAGAACCAGAACAGAGTTCACCACAAAGAAGCAATATAAGAAATAGGCCTTGGCCTCCAGGAGCTTGCAGTTTTATTGGGAGGGCAAGACTAATCCATATGAACTGTCAAAAAAATTGAATAAACACATACTTAAATAAAGTTATTCTTCCCAATGATACAGATTGCAATTCATCTGTGCCTCTCTATTCTATGCAACTCTTATCTTTGTCTTCCCATAGGTTCATCATGGAGGTTCTTGAAATGTGCTGTGGACTTTGTGACTATCTTTTGATATTTCAAGAGTGCAAGTAGAACATACAAGTTGATTGATCCTTACTGTCACCATAGAAACAGACTATCTATCACCATAGAAACAGCCCTCTAAATGATATGTACTTTTGTTTTAATACTCATTGATTTGTAGTCATACAATATGATTTTGTTCTATGAGCCTCTGATCATTAATATCAGCTGAGACATTAAGGGGTACATGCTTTCCAAAGGTGTTCACCATTGTCATGTCACTTTTTCATGACAGAACCCAAGTTTTATAGAGATTATCTATACTTGGTTATGTCCTTGACATGCTTCTATTTGTGGATGATAGTGCCTTAAGCCTTAGAATATTGCAGAGATCCACAAATATTCAAAAGTTTGTCATAACTATGTACACTTGAAAAAAATGAATAAAGAATGCCGATAGTATAAAATACTATTCACACATATATTGAAGTACATGCGTATTTATATGTGTAGTATATACATGATAGATGAGGAAAATAAACAAATTGGGTTTGGAATTAAATAGAAAGAAGAAAGCACATTGAATTGTATTTGGAAAATTCTTAAGATATTTTTAATGATCCCAAGCTTCTTTATTAAATAAAAGCTAAGCTTTTTAATATATTGAACTCTAGGGCCCAGTCCTTAGCATATATAATATATGCTTGGTATCTATCATTTCATACTGCAGTTAGATGAATCTACTTCTGGTACTGCTTCTAGTGTGCTATAGAGGAACTTTCCTCATTGCTTTAGTGTGTGTACAAGGAGCCCGACTAATGTCTTCTTACTTCCTATGTCATGATCCAAAGCCTTTCTAGTTGATTGTAAAGCCAAAACAAATATACATACAACACACTTGAACAAATGAAGCCTCTCTGTATTCCCTGGTGGCTAGGGGTAGGAAAAAAACCGGGAAATTTCTGGGTGGGAAAAGGGCCTTGAGGTCATTCACCCATTTGGCCTTCATGTGGCTGTAAATAAATTCTGTTGTGGTTTTTCTATCTCTGTTGTGTCTATTCTTTCTCGATCTTGGGAAAATAAATATCATAAATGGAATGGATTAGGTTACAATCTTGTGATTGTAGGAAGAGTCACCTGAGATCTAGCAAATAGGGTCCATAAAAGAGCCTGCCTATAGCAACAGAAGGAAATGTCTGATAGGGAGCTATCCCTGAGGAGCAACTTACTTAACTCAGTCCAATGGTGAATCAACCTAGACACTAAGCTTCTATATCATGCAAGTAAAAGAGTCACTAATCCACCTGCTTGGCCACAGGCATAGGTGATCTAGTTGGGGATGGGGTAAGGTATAGAATCCTCAATAGCAACCATTTTAATTTTGTACCTACTCTTCCTAGGAACAAAACGAATATTTTATTTATTTAATGTTTTGGCTAGGCAATTGGGGTTAACTGACTTGCCCAGAGTCACACAGGTAGTAAGTGTTAAATATCTGAGACCACATTTGAACTCAGGTCCTCCTGACTTCAGGGCTGCACTCTCTCGTTGTCTCTAGAAATGAGAGTATATCCTGTTGGTTTTTCTGATTTGTTATATTATAGCAATAAATGTCCTTTTGTAAACACTAATCAATATTAATTGGATAATTGATAATGAGTTGACATTAACTGGACCAAATTATATTGGGGTAAAAGTTACTGGTATACAATATTGGGGGAACACATTAGATAGGAACACATGAGAATGGGCAATAGAGGAAAACATCAACCTTCTCAAGGTTACACCTAGAACTCTCATGACAAATATAGTTGTCTTCACCTGGGGACTTAATCTGCTAGTCTGAGGATGGTTTGAGAAAGTAAACCTAAAGCCTGTACTTGACATACAATCAAGTGATAAAATAAGATGTATGTTGTACAGAATTTATATGATATAAAAGTTCAATTAAGGAGATAATAACATGGTTAAGAATATTTGGGGAATATTTATGGAAGGTATGAGGTATGTGCTGGACCTAATATTACTAATGCTATTTTGGAGATATTAATTGTAATTTTTCTATACCCCATGATAATGAGTATAACCAAATATTTTTTCCATTCATTACTAAACTATGGAAACAAGGAGGGATATCTTTTTACTACCTGACAAAAATAATGACTGAATTTTAATACAAGTAATTAATAAATTTAGGCTATGAGATTTTTGTAATTTTAAAATTAATCAGTCAAAAAGCATCATTCTTCTAGTCTTGACTGTGCCACTGAGGAGGTATGTGACAATTATGGAGCTTTCTGGGACCCTAGTTTCCTCCTCTCTAAAATGATACAGTAGAAATAGATGGTCTCCAAGGTTCCTCCCAGTTCTAAGATTTCATAATCTGTAATCTAAGTGTCTGTTATGCATGTTTTAAAAGGTTAAGAAACTTACAACTTAGTTGGAGAGGCAAGCCAGATAAACATGAAAAGATTGTAAGAGTATAAAATAGATGTGCAACATGAGTGATATTGAAAAAAAGAGACGTAGAAAGTCAAAGGTATGAGATCATACTTCTGCATATGTGACCCAGATTGGATAATAACCAATAATAATCACAACAACTAATAATAATGTAATAATAATAAATACTTATGATCTATAAACTGTGAAATAGAAGTTTTAAAATACAAAAAACCTTATAAAGGAGATCTAGATCCTCTGAAAACA
>JAJPUD010002112.1:99267-123719 GCA_023553655.1 Myrmecobius fasciatus | reverse complement strand
CAACATGAAAGAATACTAGCATGATAGCTACTTATCCTAAGACCATACATATATTCGAACTCCATTTATGTGATGGAAAAAAAATACAAGAATGAAATAACAGCTCACATTTATGTAGTGATATTTGCAAAGCACTTTAAATACATGGGCTCATTTTAGTTTCATGACAGCCCTGTGAAGTAGGTACTATCATGTCCTTATTTGACAGAGAAATTGAAGCTGAGAGATATTGTGAGTTGCCCAGTATTCCACAGCTACTACTTATCTGCCCAAGTAACCTCTTAAAGAACAGTACCAATATTTGAATGTCTTTTCCCGACATAAAGTGTAAAATTCGAAACACTATGTCCTTCTGGATATGAGCTATCTGGAAAACCTTTGTGAATATTTGGTATTCAGATAGGGAGAGAAGAGATGAGAACAAAGAATTGACGGCCTGGGTCAGAGAGAGGCATCAGATTGGATTAACAATAACTGATATTTCTATAGTGCCTTAAAGCTTAGAAAACGTTATGTAGATTATCTCATCTAAGTTAAAACACAAAGATGAAAAAATAGAACATTTTCTAAGATATTTACAGCTGCATATTTGTATATTTTATTATGTGCACACTACATACAGTCTTATATTTGTCTCATTTGTTCACTTTTCTGTTATTTTTTTCATATATATATATATATATATATATATATATATATATGTTTGCCTGAGCAAATCCAAGGTATCTTCTATTTCTTTTCTTTTCTTTTCTTTTATTATTTATTTATTTATTTTTTATTATTAATACTTTTTATTTGCAAAACATATGTATGGGTAATTCCTAAACATTAACCCTTACAAAGCTTTCTGTTACAAATTTTTCCCCCCAACTCCCCACCCCTCCTCTAGATAGCAGGATATCCACGACATGATAATTATGTTAGAATACTTAAATCGAATATATGTATAGTTATTGCCACACATCATTTTTTTGTTCAGGAGAAATCGTATCTATAAGAGAGAATAATCCGATAAAGGAAATACAATGCAAGCAAACATCAATAGAGAACATGAAAATGTTATGTTGTAGTCCACATTTCACATCCCTCTCTCTGGGTGTATATGGCCTTCTTCACTGAACAATTGTAATTAGTTTGAAGCATTTCATTGTTGAAGAGAGTCATGTCCCTTAGAACTGATCCTCATATAGTACTGTTGTTGCCGTGCACAACGATCTTCTGGTGCTGCTCATCTCACTCAGCATCAGTTCATGCAAGTCTCTCCAGGCCTCTCTGAAATCGTCCTGTTGGTCGTTTCTTATAGAGCAATAATATTCCATAACATTCATATACCATAATTTATTCAGCCACTCTCCAATTGATGGGCATCTACTCAGTTTCCAGTTTCTAGCCACCACAAAAAGAGCTGCCACAAACATTCTTGTACATGTGGGGCCCTTTCCTTCTTTTATGGTTTCTTTGCGATATAAGCCCAATAGAAACACTGCTGGGTCAAAGGGTATGCACAGTTTGATAACTTTTTGAGCATAGCTCCAAATTGCTCTCCAGAATGGTTGGATCCGTTCACAGTTCCACCAACAATGCATCAGTGTCCCAGTCTTCCCACATCCCCTCCAACATTCATCGTTATCTTTTCCTGTCATTTTAGCCAATCTGACAGGTGTGAGTGTAAGACACCTCAGAGTTGTCTTAATTTGCATTTCTCTGATCAATAGTGATTTGGAGCACCTTTTCATATGATTATAAATAGTTTTAATTTCATCATCTGAAAATTGTCTGTTCATATCCTTTGACCATTTATCAATTGGAGAATGGCTTGAATTTTTATAAATGTGAGACAATTCTCTATATATCTTAGAGATGAGACCTTTATCAGAACCCTTAAATGTAAAGATGATTTCCCAATTTGATGCTTCCCTCCTAATCTTGTCTGCAATTAGTTTTGTTAGTACAGAAACTTTTTAACTTAATATAATCAAAATTATCTATCTGGTGTTCAATTAAGAGTTCCAGATCTTCCCTGGACATAAATTTATTCCATCTCCAAAGGTCTTGTATTTCTTTTCTAATCTCCATACTTTCCTTCCCCTTTCCACTGCAATCCAACCCCAGTTAAAGGAATCTGCGTAGGTCTGGGTGAATGGGAAACATTCAATAAATATATACTTTGGAGCTCTGAACTCATGACTTCTCAACTATCCTTCTAGAATCATTGTTCTCTATGATGTGATTTAATTTATAGTTTATCTGTGCTCTTGAGGTTTGTTTTCAAGGAGTGAATTAGTTATATCCAGTAAAACTTTCACAAAATATCATGAGGGTTTATCTTAGGTGATATTCTTTGAGTATCACCAGGTATCTAGCCTTAAGTTTGACTTTTGGCCTATAATGAAATACTTTGCCTCTTAAAGAACAGGTTTCTTCTAGTCTCTTTTTGAGCTTGTTAAAGAAGATATTTTATGTTGAAGATTCTGAACCCATCTTGAATATTTTTATTGTATCTCTGTTACATCATGATAAGAATGTGTTGTACTTTATAGCTATTACAATGTGCAGAATCTCAATTATGTCTCACTTTCTTTCCAACTCTTATGATTTCGAGTGGCTTAAGAAAATTCCCAATTCTTTTGCAAATAAAGATCAGCTTCTTCTCTGTAACTTACAGAGTAGTTAGATTTTAGAATAGTGATTCTTCTAATGTGATCCATAGCCCCTTGCAAGCCCCCAGACTCAGAGGATCCACAAATTCAAAATTGTGTTCATAACCAAAAGATCTTATTTGCCTATTAAGATACTTCACCCTTTCCAACTCCATATCTGCGTGAAGCCAAATTTTCTTCATATACTTCATCCAAATTAATATTTCATGACAGATTGAATGTAGAAATAAATATGAGAACCCAGTTGTCTTTTATTAAGCCAAACAAGCATTAAAGAGATTTGCAAAAATAGGTAAAGTAATATTATTCTTCTCACAATTTTTTTTGGGGGGAAGAAAAAGTTATCCTTCATAAAATGGGATTTGTGTTAATAAGTAATGTTTATTATTTCAATAAATAGATATATATTTCCAAATTTTACCAGTTTTAGTGTGTAACCCATATAAACAAATACTATTTAGGGTTCTCACTAATTTTTAAGGGTGTAGAGGAGTCTTGTAGTAGTCTTATGAGGAGTATTTCTTGCTCTCTATGGTACTACACTCATCAAATTTGTGCTTGCTCCTCCTCACCCTCAAAGCATGGATCATTTCTGGTCAGTTCTGCTAAGCCTGGCTTCCCTGCAATAATAGAAGCAAAGGGTGGGGAGGTGGGGTGCACCCTTCAATCTTCCCCCACCATGCTGTCTGGTGTTCTTTATGAAGTGAAAGTTCATGAGGTGAAATTTCTTGAGGCAATGAGTGAAGAGAAAGTTGTGGTGAAATTTCTTGAGGCTTAGTTTGCTTACCAACAGAGATCCCCTTAGGCTGTACTATTTGTTGGTTATGTGGAAGACCTGGAGGTGTCTGCTTTTTAGTTGGGCCAAACCTCAGCCCTTGAAGGCAGCACTCTGTGGTAGCAAAGAACTGGAAATTGCAGGGATTCCTGAACAACTTATATTGTGTAATTGTGATGGAATACTACTGTGCTATAAGAAATGGTGAGCTTAATGATTTAGAAAGGCATAGAAATACTTACATGAATTGATGATGAGCAAAGTGAGCTGAACCAAGAGATATACAGTAACAGCAATTTTGTTTTAAGACTGTCTTTGAGCAACTAAGTTATTTTGACTATCATAAATATACAAATTAAAAATAAAGGACATATGACACTATTTGCATCCAGAGAAAGAGAAATAGAAGTATGTACAGAATATTTTTACATATGAGTATTTATATGTATTTGTGTATATATGTATGTATATACACAATATATAACATACATATATTCATACACAATCTATATGTATGCATATATATATATATAAAAATTTATTATACATGAAAATATATATAGCCCATATGAACATTTGGGGTGGATTCTCTAAACTTGTGCATCTCATGTTTCTTCCGAACTATTTCAATTCTGTTTTGCTCACAATGTATAGCACCTTTTCTGATAAGGGTACATCATGCTGGGAGGTCCTGTATCAGTGTGCCTCATGTCACACAGTCAATTCCAGAGTTCTTAAGAAAGACCCTGAGAGAAAGACCTTGTATTGATTTTTCTGACCACCTTGTGAATGCTTGCCCTGTGTGAGTTCTCCATAAAATAGCCTTTTGGGGAAGCATATGTTTGACATTTGAACAGCATGGCCAGCCTATCAGAGTTGTGCTTTCTGCAGGAGAGTTTGAATGCATGAAAATTTAGTTTGAGAAAAGACCCCAGTGTCTGGTATCTTTTCCTGCCAGGTGATCTTCAGAATCTTCCTAAGACAATTCTTCAGGTGGAAGCAATTCAGTTTCCTGGAATGGTCCTGATATACTGTCCCGGTTTCATAGGCATACCTCAACAAGGCCAGCACAATGACTCTATAGATCTTCTATTTAGTAGTCGATCTAATGCCTTTTCTCTCCCACACTTTTCTTTAGAGCCTCCAAATAAAACATCATGAACCAACTCTCCCTCCTTTTTCGACTTGGCTTGTAGCCTTTCCAAGTTGAAGAATTTACCATCAATATGGTAGCTGATCTTGATGCTATGTTTGTCCTCATTGAAGGCATTTGACAAAATGGCAGAAAACATCATGCTAAAAAGCATGGGGACAAGTACACAGCCTTGTTTCACTTCATTGGTGACTGGGAAAGCACTGCCTATTGTCCAGACCCCTGGAAAGCACGCCATCATGAAATTGATGTACAATTCTGATAAACTTTTCTTGGCAAGCAAATTTTCACATAATTTCCCATAAAATCTTTTGGCTGACAATATCAAATTCCTTGGTCAGATCTACAAAATTTGTGTACAGAACTCTGTGCTGCTCCTTGCATTTTTTCTAGAGTTATTGGGCAGCAAACACCATATCTACTATTCCTCGGCCCTTTCAGAAACCACACTGGCTCTCAAGTTAATGATCTTCTTCCAGGTATATGATTAGCTCATTAAGGAAGACTCTGGCAAAAATCTTGCCAGCAATTACTAAAAGAGGGACTTTCTTGTGAATGTTACTGAACAGTCTATTCCTTTTATCTTTAAAAAAGATGGACAATGTAGGCATCCTTGAACTTTTGGGGGGAATAACCTCTTGTCAAATAACCTGGAAAATTCATCAGCTTTTGTATGAGCAGTGGATCCTCATACACACACTCACACACACACAGACACACACACACACACACACACACACACACACACACACACTAAACTCAGCTGGAATAGCAGCACCAGTTGCTTTGCCACATTAAAGGAGCCTGATGGCATTCAAAAGCTCTTTAGCTGGAATTTTAACTAAGGAGGGATCATAGACTTGTAACCAGATGCCATCCTTGACTCTTCACTCTCTCACCCCCCAAAATCCAAATCCTTAACAATTCTTGTCAATTTTACTTTTGTAATATCTCTCCTATGTATCCCCTGCTCTTCTCTAACATTGTCATCAACCCAGTATAAGTTCTGAGCATCTTAAATTAAGGCTATTGTAACCCTTACCATAAGTCTCTCCCCAATCTAATCTACCCTCCACTCAGCAGTAAAACTGGTTTTCCTCATGTGTAGAATTGGTTATGCCACTCTCCTACTAAATAAGTTCTAATGTCCTCCTATTACTTGCAAGATAAAATCCCCATGATATTGAAGTCCTTCATGATTTTCATCCTGATCATCCCCTCCTTTTCCATTCTTCTTACATTGCTTCACACGTTCTGTGATCTAGTGAAAAATGTTTAACAAAACAAATTCTAATATTTTAAGGGCTAACTAATAGAAGAGAGACTAAGGCTTATTTTGCTAGTCCCTGGGGTTAGAACTAGTAGCAATAGGTGAAAGTTATGAGGAGGATGAATTTTAACAATGAGAGTGATGTAAAAGTAAAAGAGTATGCCTTAAAATGCAAAAGGTTTTTCTCCTTGGTAGTTCCTAAGCACAACCTGAATAACCCATTAATCAGGTTATGTTGCAGATGGAATTCTTGATCTTACATAGATTGGGTTGTGTGACCTGAAAGGTTCTTTAGAATTCTGATTCTGTGACTTTAATCCATATTAAGAGGTATAGTGCTTAGTCCATGGAAAATGATATTCCACTTACTCTCTATACTGGCCAAAAAGCACCTGCATTAATGTATTCAGTTCTAGGTGTCCTTTTCCAATTTTGTGAGTCTGTTATTGGATGTTATATGGGAAGGAAGAAGGATCAGACTTATTCCATTTGACTCCTGAAGGAAGAAATGTAATAACTGAAGGAAGTGATAAGGAGGTTGATCTTTCCTCTGCAAAGAAAAAAAAAACAATCTTAATAATTAGAATTGTCTAAAATATAAAATACTTTAAAAAATAGTAGTATTAACCTCTACTCCTCAGGTATTTGAGTAGAGTTAAGGTAATCACTTGTAAATTTTGTAAATTAGATTAATGTATCACCAAAGGGATAATACTAAATTATAGATACATTATATAGATAGATATGTAGATAATATTCAAATATATGGGTATAATATTTAGATATATTTTATATATAGATTATACTAGATTCTAATTCAAACCCTCAGCCTTTGAAATTAGAACTTTTTTTCTTAACATGAAGATCTTCATAGCCTGCATATTATGGGTTTAGCTGTTTTAGGGAAATTAATTCCTAAATTAATTAATTCTCTCTTCTGACATTACCACCATATTCATGCAGTTTTCATCACTTCATTGCAATAGTCTGCTGGTTGGTCTCCTTAAGCCTTTTTCCACTTGATTCTGTCTTCCACTCAGCTATCAGTGATAGCTATTAAAGCACTTGTTTAACCAAGTTGACTGTGCTTTTCTTCTGAAATTACCTCAAATTTATTCTGTATATATCATTCATACATAGCTTATTTGAATGTTAGTTTCCTACCTTAAAATAAGAGATTCATGTTTTTTGTCTTTCCTTCTTCCTCATTGTCTATTCCACTGCTTCACACTCCATAGGTGATATATGTTTGTTTATTTGCAGAAAGTTGTGGCAAGGATTACAATAGTCCTGAAATAGTCCTGATGTAAGGTTGTCAAAACCTGCACTGGATTGGAGTCTCTCTCTCTCTCTCTCTCTCTCTCTCTCTCTCTCTCTCTCTCTCTCTCTCTCTCTATATATATATATATATATATATATATATATATATGTATGTATGTATGTATGGAGAGAGAGGGAGAGAGAGAGAAAGAGAGAGACAGACAGACAGAGAGAGAGAGAGTGAGAGAGAGAGTGAGAGAAAGTGAGAGAGAGAGAGAGAGAGAGAGAGAGAGAGAGAGAGAGAGAGAGAGAGAGAGAGAGTCAATCAACTCATTGATTCATGTTCTCAACAAACTTTTGTTATGGAGTGAGAGGCAAGTCATTATTAAGATTAGCATAAGAGCCTGATGTTGTTTAAATCCATTCTGAGGGTGGTAAAAAATTTCCAGGGAATAATGAGTAAACAGCTTACAGGAAAATGAAATCTGACATTTATAGGACATTTTAGTGAAGTTGGTGGAAATGTTGAATCCTAAGAAGTAGAAGATATGGTTAAACATTTGAAATGAGAGGTAGAAGGCAGCATGAGATGGGCTTATTCCTATCATATTGCATGCAGGTGTTATTGAGTATGATATAAATACTTGAGACTTCAGAGATGTCTATGATATTGGAGGATGTGCCAACCATTTTTCATCCTATTGGAGACATACACAATTTTTATTTCTTCTTAATTTTGCTTATATTTTTCATATATTTGTGTATTGTGTGTGTATGTGTGTTGTTTCCCTTTATATAATGTAAGACCCCTGAGAACTCAGATTATTTAGCTTTTGTCACTGCATTCTCATTACCCAGCACACTTCCTGGCACAAGTAGGCACTGAATTCATGTTTGTTGACAAATTGTTTTCTCAATGGCTGTAGCATAAGATTTTGAAGGGAAGGGGTTAGAGGGGAGGGGAAGTTTAACATTTTAAAATAGAAAAGTCTGTCCAAAAAGCAACCAAGGAGTAAACCAATACTTTCTCATAGCAGAAGCAGTCTTTAATTATAGGTCAAACAACCTAAATTGTCCTGGAAATCTTGGCTATGCTTTGAAGTGGTTTACTTAAGAAGAATGTTGCCTATTGTAGGTCCATAATGCAGATTTTTTTTTCATGACTAATATTTTTCTTTCACTTCATGAAACAGAACCCAAGGAGATTGTATGGGCTATAAATTATCCCTTAACATCTGCCACTTTTTTCATGCAAATTACAACATGGAAATACAATTCATTTTCACCACACCCTTCCCCTCCTAGCAAGCACTTAGTAAATTCAGCATTTGTCTGCATCAGTCTGAGCCAATTCTGTTAATTTATATTTTTTCTTACATAGTAATTTTGTTCTAAAACAAATTGTTAAAATATAAACCTTGATGAAACATGCATATATCAAATTATCCCTTTTATCATTACTCATACTACAATATTAACTGTTATGTGAGATAGAGTATCTAAAGTACAAATGTATAACTTCATAGAAAATATGTAAAGGAGAATTTCATTCCTTCATAAATTTTTTCTTCCTAAGATCAGGTGATTTTCTGTTTAATGTAAAGACTTTTATTAAAGATGAGAGGATGGTTGACTTTGTTAAGCTTTCCCCCCAAATTGTTACCAATTTGCTTCCTCTAGTACCTTGTAAAATGTCTTGATAATCAAAAATTGACAGTAGTGGTGGCTGAATTACCATCAAAGAATGTGTCAAAGCCATATCCTTGCATTTCCTACTGTGTGGAGAAGTCATAACAAATAAAGCAGGAAAGGACAATCTTAAAAATTTTATGCCTGAACTGGAGAGTTTAAAGGCAGAGTGATAGAAAGATGTTGCAGAAAAAATAGACAGATGAGTATGTACTTCCCTTCCATCACCAATAAGATTTCTTGATTTTAGTAATGTTATTTTAGCAGTTAATTTTCAGCAGTTAATTGTTTTACCAGTTAATTCCATCTATGGCTGCTGACCTTTGGGCAAGTTCAAGTCCTTAGAGTTGCCATTTGGGCAGCTAGGTGGTTAGTAGATACATCATTGTGCTTAGTGTCAGGAAGTTCTGAGTTCAGACTTTTACTATTTTTGTAACCCTGGGAAAATCACGTTGCCGTTCTTTGCCTCAGTTTCCTTATTTGTAAAAGGAGAAAAGATTCCGTGTCCTTAGCAGTCCTTTTTAGCTCTAATCTATGATCCTATGATCTCAAGGGGCTAAATATTTGCTTAGCATGCTAAGGTTTTATTAAGAGGCTAATATATGTGCCAGGCACTGTATTATTGCTTTTCTATAACTGTTAGTACTCTACCTCTTCCGAATTACTTCACATATATTTTGAATTGACTCTATTTATATACACATTATTTCCCCAGAGGAGAGTGTAAACTCCTTGAAAGCAGGAGTTGTGTTTATTTTTGTCTTTGTATCTTCATGTCCAGCACAGGGTATGGTAAAGCTAATAGATACTTTTAAAAATATCTATTTAATTAAGTTAGAAAAGTTTTTTGACTCATTTACCTTTATAATGATAATAAAGTAGCAAAATGTGTCATGCTGAGTTATGTAGGGTTTTTGTTGTTTTGGCTAGGCAATTGGCTTAAGTGACTTGCTCAGGATCACACAGGTAGTAAATATTAAATTTCTGAGGTTGTATTTGAACTCAGTTGAACTCAGGTCCTCCCTACTCTAGGGCTGATGCTGTTATCTACTGCACCATTTAGATTCATTGTTGCTGGGTATTTTTAAGCAGACTGGAGATGAAAGTGATAAGCTTTTTTTCCCCCTGCTCATGCAACATTCTTGTCTAAATTTTTATTTACTGTATTTTGAAAAAGGTTTGACAGTTTGAGGCCTGTGAATTATGTAATATCATGTTGTATCCATGAGTGTGGGAAGATGATGTTTATCTTTTGTAAATCTTAGTAACCACAATGTGCCCTATTTTACATTGATAATGAATTTTTCTATTGATACTTATTTTTGAAACATCTGTGTATATGTCAAATTTCATTGAAATCCATTTTAAAGGATCCCAGAAAATTTGTCTGTTTGAAAAATGTTGACAGATGCCATTTTGTTTTCAGAATATCAGAGTATGTTTCACTTTTTATATAAGATGTGTCTTTTATTATGAGTACCAAATATGTTTAATTGTTCTGCTCCTTTGGAAGACAACTCAGGATGGAGAGAGTGTGTTCTGTAAGATAAATGTTTCTTTTAATCTTGTTATACCTTCAAAGTAAATGTCCTTTTGTAAAGGCTAATTGCTGTCAAATAGTTAATTAGAACCAGAATGATGATCATTAGCACCTTCCTCTCTTGGGTTAGTCTTGAATATATAAGTCTTACTGTCTGTAAGCTTTTATGTTTACTTTGATAAATCTATGATCTTACTGGTGTGGTTATTTCCTCTGGTGAAAAAGAACACAACCTTCTCATTTTGTGTGACTTTGTTTTATGCTGGCTTATATATCCTGTAAATATACACAAGAGGGTTACCACTAATATGCTAGGGGATTTTCCCAAGTTCCCTTAACATGGTCCAGTTAATGCTGAAAATCATGGACAACATGTTCTTGTCATCTTTCATTCTCACCACCTAGTCAGCCCAGTGGGGTAGCTCTTTGATGGAATCCTTTATACTACTTCTATTACCAAATTCTTGCTCGCTAATAAGTACAGCCCATTTGAATTCATGTTCCTTTCATTTGAAATTTAGTGATGCTCAGCTATAAATCTTTGGAGACTATAGTATTCCATTACTTGTGGCCTCATAGAATTAGAAGAATATTATTGAAAATATTATTTGTTTTAAAGAGAAGCTTGGGGTTATTAAAAGCACTGTACAATTTCCCAAAGGTAATCAAACCTACTTTCCTCCTCCTCTTGTTCAGTTCTGGAGTAAAATTGTTGTCTCTCTCAATGTCTATTGAAAATATACTGTAGAACTAGGAGAAAATTGTACACTGTAATAGCAATATTATAATGACAATCAATAGTGAAAAGACTTAGCTATTCACTTTAAGGATCCACAACAGTTTCAAAGGATTCATGATGAAAATGCGCTCTACCTCCAGAGAGACAGCTGATGAATTCTGAGTGCAGACTGAAGTATATTTTTTCTTTTTCTAGTTTTTTTTTTCTGCAAAATGGCTAATATGGAAATATGTTTTGCATGAGTTCATATATATAATAGATATAATATTTCTTGTTTTCTCAATGGATGGGGGAGATGCCATAAGGAAGGAGACAATTTGGAACTGAAAATTAAAAAAAACTACACATGTATGCGTGTGAATATGTATAGATAAATGTATCTATAAGTGTGTATATACATCTATGCATACACATGCATATATATATGTATTATTGGGCCAATTCCATGAATTGGTTGTCCATCATAGTCCAAACAGTAGGCATTTTTGTTCACTTTTTTTCCAAATATAGCTAATTAGGCCTAATTCTTTTGAATAAACTTTTCAGCTATACCACTGTTATAGTGCTATACCACTCTATCCAAAAAAAGGTCAAAAAAATCTTTTATATAAGAGAATATTTAATAGCAGTTCTTTTTTTTTTTTGTAGTGGTAAAGAAGAAACTAAAAAGAATTACAGCAATTAAGGAATGGCTGAATACTTATTCAGTTGTGTATTTAAATGTGATGGAGTACTATGTGCTTTTAGATATTAAGAAATAGATCATTTCAAAAAGAAATGGAAAGACTTACTTGAATAGATATAAAGTTAAGTAAAAAGAACCAAAAAGAATATATTAAATCATCAATATTATAGAAATGAACAATTTTGAGGAATTTCACAAACTGATGAAAAATGAAATGAGCAAAATCAGAACAATTTATGCAATAACAACAATGCTATTAAAACAATTTCAAAATTTATAAGAATCATAATAAACATATTTCATAATTATAATTATAACTAATAACTACAATCACATTTAAGTACAATTATAATTATAATATATATATTCACAATTCCAGAGACAAATGATGAAACATGCTGTCCATGATAGAAATGATGGATTTAGGGCACAGAATTAGACATTTTTGGAGGTGTAAAATCATTGAGGAAATTTATTTTACTTGATTATATATATTTATTACATGATTTTTTTTCTTTTCCTTTTTTGTAGTGGGGTGAAAATGAGAGAAAAATAGATTTAAATTTTTAAAATTGAAAGCTAAGAGGTGCTACCAATGTGAAATATTGCATGCTTTTTCTGATGATGTCATAGTTTTACTTAATTCTTTTACTTTGTTAAATTTCTTATGAAATGAGAGTAATCTGTAAATTAATATAAAAAAGCATATCAATGAAACTTTAAAAATAAAATGAGAAAGCTGACAAAAAAAGAAAGCCAAGGGCAAGCACCTTTATCTAACTTATGTCTCTCTTTTATACCTTTCTTGATATTAGTATAAACTTTTGATTAAACTAAATAAATTGGGCCCAACTATAAATAAGATAAAAGTAAAGTTTATGAAGAATGTCTTTTATTCAGATTTTGATATGCAACTGAAAAGACAATTCATAAGACTAGCCATTTAGTATACCTTTATTGAAAAAACAACAGATAGACTATCTAGAATTGAGTAAGAGACTGATGACAGCAGTGCTTATGAGAAGCTATGGAGTACTTTCAATGACCCTAAGCTTATCTATGAAATAAAGATTCATCTTTTGAATAGGGATGTTTGTCTGGTAACATGATGAAAATAGCAAAATCTTTGAAGAATTAAATTTGAGATTACCCAAATTGCAGAACTGTTTATCGAATTTTATCAGAGATATATAACCAGTAACAGGTAGGCTAGTTCTAAAGCCAGAGTGGAGGAAGACAATAATAAAAACGTTTATGGTCTGCTGATATCCATATAATGCCAAGAGAACTAGAGGAGGACCCACCGTATATTGCATGAACATTTCAGGGGTGGCTTTTTGGGAAGACGTGAACAAGAGTGGCATAGTATATGGAAATTTAGTATGATGATCTCTATAACTGGAAGAAGTGCCCATATCAATGAACTCATAGATCCATTGAAATATTGAAGCATCGAAATAAAGCAATCATCAGAAGGTCAGTCAATAAAATTTTAATTTGTTAACATCTTTCAAAGAAGATTTTATTAATTTGACATACATTTGGTAGATAATTCATTGATGTAAACTTTGAAGGGGGTGTTTTGTTCTATTACATCAAATTGTTTTTTGAAGTTCAATGAAAAACATTAAAGAATTTTTAAAAGACCATTTATAACAGTAAAAATATTAAATATATGGAAAAAATATACCAAGGCATAATGTGACATTTATAAAGAAACAAAATCTAAGTAACTGAGGGAATACCTAGTAGAAATTTCAGCGTTCATTACTGGGTTAAAAATAACATAGCAAAACTTGTGATATCTTCTAAATTAGCTTAAGTATCAACACAATACTAATTAATGTACAAAATGCCATATTTTATATACATGTATATATAACAAAAGAAATATGGAAACACAAATAATCTAAAATAATAAGGGATAATTTGAAAAATAAGTAACAGTTAAGGTGTATTTGTCCTCCTAAATTTTGAAATATATCAGAAAAAAAAACAATTGAAATAAAAAAATCTGGCAGTGGGTGAAAAAGATAAAAACATACAATTGAAATACAACAAAGATTCCTAAAATAACAATGGACATAGAGAAGTTCCAAATTTGATAAACTTTTGAAACATAAAGATTATTTAACAAATTTTGTTGGTATAACTGGAAAACAGTATGACAAAAATAAATTTGGTCCTCATCTCATACAATATACTATAATAAATTTTAATGTGCTCATTAAAATAAAACAGAACTTTTAAAAGTTAGAAAACAATGAAATAAAATTTATGTTGGGGTTGATGTGTGTATCTTAATCTATTATGCAACTAGAATAGGTTATTTGAGGATGTTAGATTCAATTATATAAAATACAAAATGTTTTTCATAGCAAAGAATTGTATGCTTAAGACAGACAAATGGTAGATTAGAGGGAATGTTTATGAAACTTATAACCAATAAAACAAAAAAAACAATAAAAATGCAATACTTACAGCAAGTACATAATTGTACTTAATTACCCCAATCACCAAAGAATCTGACCAATTTACAGAGTAGAAAAAATACTATAATTACTTGAACAAATGTTCAGCTTCATTATTTACATTACACACATACATTATAAGAACTTTGGCATACTTCTTTGCACCTATCAAATTGGTAAAAGCAGCAAAAGTAGCAAAATCAAATTCTAATGGAGTTGTAAAAAAACAAGTGTATTCATATTGTTGCTAAAATGATAAGTTGGCAGACTCTTTGAGGAACAATTTGGTAGTACAATGAAATGTTACAAAACTATTCATACCCTTTGTCTCTTTATTGGAAATATCTTCTGAACTTTATAATAAAGGGGGGAAAAGTTGCTTTTTTTAAAGGATCCTAAATCAGGTGTTATTTGTACATTTCAGGTATATTTCATTTCATTTCATTCATATATTTCATTGTACATTTCAATGGCTATATTCTATCTCTCTATATATGCATATATATGGATTACAGGTACATATTTATATATGTGTGCAATATATTATACCTGTCTTACAAAATATGATAATGCAATTCAAATAAAATAATAAGACAAATATAGAAAAAAAATTGAAAAGATTTTGGGAAGAAGGGAAGAAAGAAATAAGTTTATATAATGAATCCAACTGTATAAAGAAAGGGAAAATACATACAAATATAGAATTGAATGAATGAAGAAATTTGAAAAGGACATAGAGAATGTAATTAATATATTGTTATGAACATGTTGCATATTAAATTTCATTTTTATATGTAAATAGATTTAAGGATTTGTGATTTTATCTATATGTATACTTTCTCTATCATTACAGATTATAATCAGCTCCTCAACAACTTAAAAACCAATAATAGTCTTTAAGAATGGCCATGGTTAGAATTTCTTTATACCTCTCAGACCTTAGCTAGGCTGGTCAGAGGTAAAAGATGTACATTCTGTTTCATTGGTCTACACTGGCCTAGAAGCATCTTCACAATAGGTAAAAGCTTAATGAGATCTGAAAGAGCTTGCAGTTTGTAAATATAAGTTTAATTGGTTGTGTTGTTTCCTAAGTTTTAGTAGATATTAAATTATTCAATCATAAAGTGTCTTTATGCCACGACAAAGAAATTCTTTAGGAATATGCATGTGTTTTAAGTATTTTTATTTACAAATAATTTTAATAGTGTTATAGTTATAAATTGCCTTTGAAGAGATTTCAATTCTATATCAATCTAAATAAAGATTGTTGACTTAAGAGCCATGAACCCTTAAGTAAAACTTTCAGAAAACAATGAACTTGTTTAGGAGAAAAAACATTTATTTTCATTAACTTTCAAAATTTAGCATTTCTTTCAATTATGAATGTGGACAATTTAAAAATTTATTCTTATAAAGGGGTCCAAAAGTTTCACTTGCCTACAAAAAGGCACAAGACACAAAAAGATTTAAGAATCTCTAAATTGAAGAAAGCATTCATAAGAATAGAAACAGGGAAGAGTAGAACAAAGTTTTTTTTTTATTTTTTTAAGGAGACTGAAAATCCTTATATACATAAGCATATAGTATATTGTCAGACAGGGATTTCTTAAAATAGCATTGGGTTTATTTAGAATAATAATAAATCCTAATAGCTGTACTGTGTTCAGAGTTGTTATCTCTCCACACTTTTTTTTTTCCTAAGTAAGATGGATTTTAAGAATTGGCTTCCTGAGGTTACAGACAGCATTTAACAAGTCCTTGCTTGCCTAAGAAAATCCATTTGAAGTAAGGAGAAAGAGTCCTAAGTTTGTGACAAAACATTATCTGAGTGAAAGAGGTTTAGATCTTGTTCTTGTTTTAGGGCCACTTGTTACACTTTCATAATGTTTGCATTGCAAAATAATGTATATTTAGTAATGAAACACTTGAAATCATTTCAGAGGCACTTAGTTAGCTTCATGTGTAAAATAGATACAAAGCTGTGTTCATTTTATACAGGAAGATGGTTGGATAATATGAATAGAATTTAAAATGTCAATCAGCAAATTGCTGGCAAAGGTTTACTAGTATGTTGGCCACTTATCCTTTTAACCTCAGAGTATGTGAAGCTCTGTTGGTTACTGAGATTGACCTTGATGCAGGAATGTAGAATTGGACCTCTTTTTCTTCATAGTCTAGAGCAAAAAAGGTTAAATAAACCAAAATAATGGCATCCTGAAAAAATGGTCCAAATCTGATTTTATTTTAATTAAAAGAAGTTAGTTCCTCCAAAGAAACATTGCCCCCTACTGTCATAGTATGGAGGCAATATTGGAATAGAGGTAATGTCCCCACTGCACGAAGGGAAGTAGAAAATTGGCGACTTGCCCATTGAATCAGTAAGTTATCCATTTTGACTGATGTGTACCATGAATTTACTTATGAGTTTTCAGTCTCACTTTGTGTCATGTAGTTTTAATCTAGGCTTTTTACATTCCTTATCCTCCATCATCCTGAGGTTACTCTCTATAATCTTTTAAAGCAATGACACTGTCCCCTTTTCTGGTCACTCCCCCATCTCTTGGATTCCCAGATATGACTGTCCTGATTCTTCTTCTCCTTATTCCCCTTTGTGTCCTCATCCTGATCCTGAGGATTTTCAAATGAATTTTTTTTCTTTTTTTTGGTCTCTGCTGTGTGAAAGACTTCCTTTTATTTTTTATAGCTATCATTCCATTTTATTTATTTTTAATAATAAATTTTTATTTTAAAAATATATGCAAAGATAATTTTCAATATTCACCCTTGCAAAACCTTGTATTCCAAATTTTTCTCCCTCCTTTCTGTTCCCCTGTCCCCTAGATAGATAATATATGTTAAACATGCAATTCTTCTATACATATATCCACATTTATCATGCTGTATTTTCTAGCTTCTAGCTTCTGGTCTCTTCTCTGCCCTTTATACTCTTTTCTTTCTCAATTTAATTTAGTTCCACAGTAGTTGAAGAACTACTCCCTTTTTCAAAATAAATCTCAAACCTATATTTCACTTATTAACATCTGGACCTGTAGTTGCTGTTGCTTACTGGATCTGTAGTTGCTGTTGCTTATAGAGCAGATCCACATGAATGCCCCAAATCTTCCCCCTATAGCTATTTCTATATATGACTTTACTATTTCTGCCAGTGACACCCCTATGTCACTCTATTGCCTCTGCTATAAAGTTCAAATTCTTTGATCAGCATCTCAGATCCTCCAAAATATGACACAATCCTCTTTTCCCCCAACATTATCTCATACTCTTAGAATTTCAGAGTCCAAAGTGGCCAACTTATATCAGAAAAAAATTAACTATGCAAAATACGATAAGTAAGTAGTCCTATAGCTTTTTTATGAATATATTTAATGAGGGAGAAGAAACCCACTCTTTCCCATGGCAGTTCCCATTTGGAGATTGTCTAATTATTAGAACTTTCCCTCCTTTACCTTGAACCTAAATTTGCTTCTTTGCAATTTCTACATCTTGCTTCTGGTTCTGGTTTCTGTAGCCAAATAAAATAAGTATATTCCCTCTTCTGGGTGACAACCCTTTTACATTGTTTCTTTGTAGCCAAACAGGACTATTATCATTGCTCAAACGTGCCTAATGTTTTCTTGCCATAATGCCTATGCTTATGTTGTTACCTGTGTCTGGAATGCCAACCCTACCTTTCTCAACTGTTGAATTCCTACCCATACTTTATAACTTAACTTTCTTCTTCCATAAAATACATCCTGATTTCCCCAGATGATAGTGAAATTTCTCCTCTTAGGCCCCATGCAGAACTTGTTTGTGTTGCTCATGTACACTTGGTGGAAGAAAGTGTGATGTACCTGGAAGAACACTTAATGTAGAGGCTGAAATCTCAGTTCCAACACTTGACTAACTGTTCTAACTTTATGCAAGTCACTTTCCACCCTTGGGAATTCAGGTTCCTTATCTATAAAATGCAGGCAAAAACATTTGAGATATTTATCTGATGTGGTTATTGTGAAGCAATATGTTTACAAACCTTAAAGAGCTATATAAGAATTATCATTATTGTCATTAAAGTATAACACCTGGTATGAAATAGATGAAACAGATTTTGTCAGGACTCTCATAAGGCATGGCAGCTTGGGTTTTGCTCCAGGGGGTTGAATTTAAAGGATTCTGAATTTAGTAAGCACTGATGACACTTGTAGTCTTTCAACAGCAGAGCAGAAAAAAGCTGACTTTGATGAACAATAACAAATTAATATATGAAGCTACCAGATGGCAAGCTGGTATAAAATTTTCTTCTCTTCCATCCCTTGATTGCCTTTCCATGAGAAGCTTTGCACTGATGTCCATTTCATCACGAGGTGGCTTTTCACCAGTCCAGTCATTCAAATAAAAGCATATTTCATGGTACCTGCCCCAGGCAACAAATTCCTAGTTATGCTTCTGTATTTTCTATTATAGTGATTTGCATGTATGATATTTCCTATATGATTATTATAATTTTCTCAAACATAATGACTATATATTCTCTAAGCTTTGCATTCCTCTAGTGCTTAGAACAATGTCCTATATACAGGAAGCACTTTACAGATGTCACATACACACACTATGTTAGATATATATGTATATATAGATACAGTACTGTTTTAAGTATTCCATGAGGTTAATGAGATAAAAATAAATCTTCAATAGTCTTTGCAAATTAATTATTATTGTAACAATTGATTGTATCTGTGTACAATCAGATTTATAAGCATAGCAATGTAATTTCACAAATTTCACTATTAGGAAAATAGGCTGCATACATTTATGCAAGCCACATCCCTCTATGGAGTTTCACAAAACCCTCTATGAGGTTTCTACTTATATCTTACCAAATTCTCCATAAAATTTTGGTTTCAAATCTTTTGTTATGTGAAATTGAGCTTCAGTGGTAGAAAAAAATCTTTGTGCCATCATTGCCTTAGTCAACTAAAATTAAAACATATCTGTTAAACATTTTCATTATTGCCAGAACTCAATTGCTCTAACACCACTAAAAAAGCTCATAAATTACTCAAAATTGTGTGTTCTGCACTTTCTCCAAGTAATCTCCATGGAAAAGCAATGTAAATGGTGTGTAGCTTTTGATGAATTACGCTGCTCTCATTCCTAATGTAAGATTGAATTTCTCATTATTAAATGGTAGTAAGCCAAGATGGTTGGTGGCCTAATGGTCAATTAAATTTCAAATGGACTTCAAAGAACCAGGATTAGTTATTTCCTCCTTGCTTTCAATTCTTTAATAATCTTTTACTCAAATCCCCAAGTAATTTTAAAAGTCACAATATACCTCATTTATAGTGGGTGTTCAAAGAATTACAAAATTCCTTTCTGTATTTTTTTTTTTTTTGGCAACCCAACATTTTAAAAAAGCAGGTGGGTTTTTACTTTTATAATCAGTGATAGAAATGATTATAGAATTAGGATTAATGGCTCTCCATTATCATGTCAGGAAAACACCATCTTCATTGTACTACATAGATTGGTTTAATCTGCTTTGTTCTCTTAGGCACAAATCTGAGGCAGATACAGCAGATGTTTTATGCAATGATCATAAATTTTGCCATAAATATGACCGAAATAACCTAAGTTTTAAAAAAAATATCTTGACAAAATTGACAGGTCAAGAGAGTAGTGACCACATCTCTCCTTAGACCCTATCATCTTGGAAGAACTGAGAGCTTGCAGACCTCCACATCTAGCTTTCAAAATGCTGTAAGAAGCCAGAAAGAAATAATTCAAATACTATGGAGGCACAATCAGTATACCACAAAATTTATTAGCTACCACCTTAAAGGATTAAATGGTTTGGAATATGGTATTCCAGAGAGCAAAGAAGCTAGGATTATAACCAAGAATAATTTATCTATCAAAACTGAGTATAATTCTTGGGTGGGACAGGAAGAATTGTATATATATATGCATATATATATATGCATATATATATACAATGAAACAGAAAACTTTTAAGCATTCCTGATGAAAAGACCAGAGGAAATAGAAAATTTGACATTCAAAAACAAAATTTAAGATAAATATTAAGATATAAACATATAAAAGAAAGCATAATGGATTTAAGATGCCTAAACTATTTACATCCCTATGTCGGAAAGTTTATAATTCAAAAGAACTTTATAATTGTTAGGATAATTAAAAGGAATCTATATATAAAGAGTGTATGAGTATGAGTTGATTATGCTGGGATGATTTTTTTAATGAAGTGAGAAAAAGGAATGCACTGGAAGAAAGGGGAAGGGAGAGGTAGAATGAAGAACTTTTCTCACATAAAAGAGGCATGCAAATAAGAGCTTTTATAGTGCAGGAGGAAAATGGATAGGGTTTGGCAGGTAATGCTTTAATTGGAATTGGTTAAAAGATGAAAAAACTATATGTGTATATATATATATATATACACATATATACATATATATGTATACACAGTTGGGTATAGAAATGTATCTCATGATGGTCAAAGTAAAACAGACATTTGAAGAGGGAAGAGACAGACAGGCAGAAAAATGAAAGAGAGACAGAGAGACAGAGAGACAGAGAGACAGAGAGAGACAGAGAGAGAGAGAGAGGGAAGGGGGGGGAGAGAGAGGAACATAAGAAAATAGGATGTCAGGAAAAAAATAATAACTATAAAAGTAAAAGTAAATGGAATGAGTACACCTATAAAATGAAAGCAGATAGAATGTTAGAAATCAGAATCCAACAATTTGTTTACAAGAAACTTGCAACTGGCACAGTTAAAATAAAGTGATGTAAACTGCATCTATTGTGTTGGGGGGAGGGCTGGAGAGACCCCAAATCTCAAAAACCCTTGGATGAAGATAGGAGGGGCCCCACCCACCTATTCATAGGCAAACTTGCAGTTCAATCAGAAATCTTGGCCTAGAGCATAATCACCACTCTTTACTGATACTAGCCCTTAATCTCCCCAACCTGAAGCCTTAGAAGGCAAAATAAAAGGATGACTCAGAACCCCAAATCTTTACTGATTTCCCACTAGGGGAAAGGCCCATTGAGTTCCTGTCCAGTGTAAACCCACCAAGGCGGAAAACCTAGCAGGCCTCTGCCCACTAGCAAGAGTTTGTTCTTTTCAGTGAAATAAACTTGTTTCCTTTTTTACCAAATAGATGGCTTGCCTCTTTCAATAAGGATTCCTAGATTCTTCAAAAAGCCCATGACTGGCCAAAGGGGGATCCCACACCATCTCCCCTCTTTCATGCACCTCATCAACACCATCTCTCTCTCCCTCATCAAAAGGACTAGAACAGAATCTATTATACTTTAGTTGAAGTTTAAAAAGAAAAGGGTAGTAACAATTATAGCAGATAAAGCAAAAGCAAAACTAGATCTAATAAAATGTAATCAGGGAAATTGCATTTTCCTAAAAATATCATAGACAATGAATTAATCTAAGAAAAAAAATGGTGGCAGCAAGTTTCTCTAAAATTTCATTTCTCAAATATATAGGGAACTGAATTAAATTTATAAAAATAAGGGCCATTCCTGAATTGATAAATGTTCAAAGGATATAAATTGACAGCTTTTAGAAAAGGATATCAAAGTTATACATAGTTATGTAAAAAGTGTTCTAAATCACTCTTGGTCATTGTTAAGTCGTTTCAATCTTAATTCTTTGCGACCTCTTTTTGATGTTTTCTTAACAAAGATACTAGAGTAATTTCCCATTTTTTTCTCCAGCTTATTTTACAGATGAGGAAATGGAGGCAAAGTGGTCACACAATTACTTTTTTTTTTTATCGAAGGCCAGATTTGAAGTTTTGATGACAAGTCCTCCTGATTTTAAGTCCTGTTCTCTATCTCCTCCAACTAGATGCCCACCACTATAGATTAGAGAAATGCAAATTAGAATAACTCTGGGGTACCAGTTCACACCTATCATAAACAACAAAAGCTGGAGGAATTGAGAGAAAATAGATACACTAATTAACTGTTGGTGGAGTTATGAATTAATCCAATTATTGGGGAACCCTTTGGAATAATATCCAAAGTGTTATAGAACTGTGCATACTTTTGACCAAATTGTACCACTGCTAAAACTATCTCCAAAGAGATAAAAGGAAAATAAAAAGGATGCATGTACAACAATATTTATAGTAGCTCTTTTGTGGTGATAAGAATTGGAAATTAAGGGGTTGCTCCTGAAGAATGACTAAACAAGTTAGGACATATGATTGTGAAGAAGTACTGCTGTACTGTGAGAAATGATGAACATGATAATTTCAGAAAAAAGTCTGAGAATATCTATATGAATTGATGCAAAGTGAAGTCAGAAAAGCCAGGAGACCATTTTGCACAGTAATAGAATGTGGTAATCAACATTAACTGTGAAAGACTTAGATATTCTGATCAATACAATGACCCAAGACAATACCAAAAATTTCATGATGAAAAAAAAAATTATCTACGACCAGAGAGAGAACTGATGAACTCTGAATGCAAATTGAAAAAATAATTTTTTAATCTTTTTTGTGCTAATATAGATAGAAATATGTTTTGCGGGGGGGGGGGGGGGGCGGAGCCAAGATGGCGAACTGCGGACAGCTTTCTCTGTGAACTCCTGGGACATTCCCTCAAACCCAGACAAAGTAAGCCTTCCAACTGGTTTCTGAGTGAGGGCCCCCCCAAGCATTTGGACTACAACGCACTTCTATCAAAGATCTACCTTGAAAGAACTCCGGAGAAGGTTAGCCTCAGGGGAAATCGGCCGCTGGTCGTGATCAGACTCCAGCCGGGGCGGAAGTCAGGGCTGCGATAGAGGGGCGGATTTTGGGCACCCAGGAAGCCCCTGGGAGACACCTGGGCCACTTTGCTCTGCTTGCGGGCAGGTGCTTTGGCAGATCTGCCTTTGGAAAAGGGTGGATTGAGAACAGCTGAAAACGTGGTCCTAGTGTGAATCTAGCCCGACCAGCCTCAGACCGGAAGTCAACTCGGCAAACTGCCCCAGGGCAAATACAAACTGTTGCAGTTTTTTCTGCTTTTGACCAATATCCCAACTTTAAATCATGAGCAAGAAGCAGAAGAGAGCTCTCACCATAGAAAGCTTTTACGGAGAAAAAATAGAACAGTCCCCAGATCCTGACATTATGAAAACAATCCCAGATGAAGCCACAAAGGCAGACTTAAGTTGGTCTCCCTTTCAGAAGGCTTACCTGGATGATTGCATTAAGAATCTCAAAAGAGAGCTAGAAGAAGAATGGGGAAATAAATTGAGATCAGGGCAGCAGAAATATCAAAAACTGGAAAATAGGACGGGTGAATTGGAAAAAGAAAACAGTTCACTGAAAAACAAAATTGGTGAATTGGAAAAAATCACCAATTCACTGGAAAATAAAAATGGTGAACTGAAAAACAAAATTGGTGAATTGGAAAAAGACAACAATTCACTGAAAAACAAAATTGGTGAATTGGAAAAAGACAACAATTCACTGAAAAATAAAACTGGCAAAATGGAAAAAGAATGCATTGAATCAAGAAACTCAATTGGCCAGCTACAAAAGGAGCTAAAAAAGATAACTGAAGGAAATAATACTTTAAAAATTAAAATTGAACAAATAGAAGTAAATGACTCAATAAGACTTCAAGAATCAGTTAAACAAAAACAAAAAAATGAAAAAATAGAAGAAAATATGAAATATCTCCTAGGAAAAACAACTGACTTGGAAAACAGATCCAGGAGAGACAATTTAAGGATTATCGGACTCCCTGAAAGCCACGATGAAAAAAAGAACCTGGATGCTATCCTCCAGGAAATCATGAAAGCGAATTGCCCTGATGTTTTAGAATCAGAAGGCAAAATTGGCATTGAAAGAATTCACCGATCACCTCCAGAAAGAGACCCCAAAATTAAAACCCCAAGGAATATCGTGGCCAAATTTCAGGACTGTCGCACCAAGGAAAAGATATTGCAAGCAGCTAGAAAGAAACAGTTCAAATACCGAGGAACTGTCATTAGAATTACACAGGATCTGTCAGCTTCCACATTGAAGGATCGAAGGGCCTGGAACCAGATATTCCGAAAGGCAAAAGAACTTGGATTACAGCCAAGAATAAGTTATCCAGCTAGAATAAGCATCATCTTCCAGGGAAGAAGATGGTCATTCAATGATACAGGAGAATTTCACCTATTTCTAAT
>JAJPUD010002112.1:26564-89267 GCA_023553655.1 Myrmecobius fasciatus | reverse complement strand
AATTTGGAGCTATGCTCAAAAAGTTATCAAACTGTGCATACCCTTTGACCCAGCAGCATTTCTATTGGGCTTATATCCCAAAGAAATCATAAAGGAAGGAAAAGGCCCCACATGTGCAAGAATGTTTGTGGCAGCCCTTTTTGTAGTGGCTAGAAACTGGAAATTGAATAGATGCCCTTCAATTGGAGAATGGCTGAATAAATTATGGTATATGAATATTATGGAATATTATTGTTCTGTAAGAAATGACCAGCAAGATGATTTCAGAGAGACCTGGAGAGACTTACATGAACTGATGCTGAGTGAAATGAGCAGAACCAGGAGATCATTATACACGGCAACAACAGTACTATATGACGATCAATTCTGATGGACATGGCTCTCTTCAACAATGAAATGTTTCAAACCACCTCCAATTGTTCATTGAAGAAAGCCATATACACCCAGAGAGAGGGATGTGAAATGCGGACCACAACATAACATTCTCATACTCCTTGATTGATGTTTGCTTACATTGTGTTTCCTTTATCTGATATATCGTTTGTGTAGACAAGATTTTTCTTGTACAACAATGACAAGTTTGGAAATATGTATACATATATTCGATTTGCCAATATTTTAACATAATTAACATGTAGTGGATATCCTGCCATCTAGGGGAGGGGTGGGGAGTTGGGGGAAAAATTTGTAACGGAAAGCTATGTAAGGGTTATTGTTGAAGAATTACCCACACATAGGTTATGCAAATAAAAAAAAATTGAAAAAAAAAAAGAAATATGTTTTGCATGCTTTTAGTTGTACAATTGAAATGATTTCACTTGCCTTCTCAGCAGATGGGGGAGGAATTAGAGAGGGAGAATATGTGGAATTTAAAATTTAAAAAGAAAAGAATTTGAAAACAAATTTATTTTTAAAGAAACACTGTAGCATAATACGTGGTCTCAGCATCAAGAATACATGGGTTTAAGTCTTGCCTCTGACATGTACTAATTGTAGATTGAATAAATAAAAAGCATTATTAAGTGAAAAAAATATAGCTGACACTGACTTTGTAGGATAGAGCTTCATCCCTCAGACTTGGGGGTGAGGAGAGATATATTCTTCCTAAAGACACATATTGACTTAGAAAACCATATGTAATATTATCTATGTTGTATTGTATTTTTGTTTATGTTTTTAAACAATTACCAAGTCATGAACTGATCTAACCATTCTGGAGAACAATTTGGAATAATGTCCAAAGGGCTATCAAACTGTGCATACCCATATATATATATGGAAGAATCACATATGATTAACATATATATGATTACTTGTCATCCAGGAGAGGGAGTTGGGAAAAGAGGAGAGGGAAAAATTTTGGAACACAAGGTTTACAAAGGTGAATATTGAAAATTATCTATGCATATGTTTTGAAAATAAAGTAATGAAAAAAATAAAATAAATATCTCCCAATGCCATTTCAACCTGGTTCAGTTTTCACTCAGGATTTGTCTTTTGTGAACTGCTGGTAGCAAAGCTGATACCATTGGTTACAGTATAGTTCAAGTTCATGACTTTCCCAGAAGTGCACTTAAGACCATAATATCACAAATTTAGTGCTATAATTGATCTTTGACATCAGTGAATCCAACCATCTCATTTTATAGATAAGGAAACTGAGGCCTAGAGTGATTAAATGATTTATCCATAGTCACACAGCTAGTCAATGTCTGAAGTAGATCTTCTTGACTCCAATTCCATTCTGCTGTTCATACCACCAGAAAATATGAAATCCAAAAAAGGCAAAAGGACCTTTTAACAGACTCCTTTAATTGCTTTTCAGCTTTCCTTACCAAAGGTATCTTACCAAAATGGAATCTTATCTCCCTTAGTCTCTCTGCTTCCAAAACATGCATTTCTAAAAATGTAACAATCTAAAAATCATTCCATAAGCTTGTTCTTTAAGTGCCCTCACAAATCAATCATAGCAAATTTTGTAATTCTAGACAAAACAATGGTCCTGCCTTCTGAATTGTTCTAATGCCAGGCACTAACAAAGGAAGGAAAGTACCATTGCCTCAAGTGATATATAGTATTGAAAGGTCATCATGGTCTCTCTCTAAGCATTGTTCTCTGCCTTTTCTTTTATCAGTCTTTCTCCTAGCTCATCTGTGAAAAGAATAGATAATACTAAGATTTATTCCCTTTTACATTCAGGGTCTGGCCAAGAAGAATACACTACTAGCTTCTGCACTTTTTCCCATAAGGCATCCCAAATAGGGGCTTTAACCAACAAATCTTATCTATGCAAGATACTCCTTTCACTTTGTAAACACAGTCCTGTAGGTTGCTTTTCCTACACTGATGATATTGGTGAATTCTAACTTTTGCTACCTGACTCAAGGTAATTGAATGATTATAGTGAAATTGTGAGAGTGAAGATTCATCTTTATGGTCCAGGTTCATGGACTCAAGTGCCCATCAAGCAAAGATTCTTACCTGAGCCAATGAACCCCATTTGTAGTAGTGAAAAGTGACCAACCTGCCATGTCCATAGAATATGTTTTGCCTTATCATTCCTCTCTTCTTCCTGGGGTCATCTTTCAACCAGAGCAACTCTTCTTATGACAACCTTGTCCAGAACTAGTACATCTTATCTCCTTGCTAAGTTGCAAGGAAATTACACACACACACACACACACACACACACACACACACACACACTGTTACATTTTTAGAAATGCACGTTTTGGAAGCAGAGAGACTAAGTGAGATAAGATTCCATTTTGGTAAGATACCTTTGGTAAGGTAAGCTGAAAAGCAGTTAAAGGAGTCTGTTAAAAGGTCCTTTTGCCTTTTTTATATTTCATGGATATCACATGTTCATGAATGAGATGGGCCAGAGTCAATTGCTTGGGAGCTAAAGTAGATACTTACATGGGCTTTTATGAGGCCATTTAGGTCATGAATACCCCAAAACATTCTGAGGTAAACAAGTGACCAAGGAAATATTAACTGTAGATATTAGTATATTAGAATATGGGCTCATTGGTTTCAATGTAAATACTGCTTCTGAATTTTTTTTGGGTGGGAGACAAAGCAGAGAGGAAGGCAAGTCACTTGAGTCAGTGATGCAAGCATCCCTAGGGAGGAGAAAAGTCGACAGAAGCAGGGAAATAATTAGAGAGGTATGAACCTAGATGAATGTTAATTTAGTTGTTCTACCTATAGTATACTTTAGAGTCTGTAGGCAGGTTCTGGAGACTTAAGAGTTAAAAATCAGAAATTCAGGCCATAAACAAACTTTGGCTTTTTTGTGTTTTGAAGATATTTCCTTTGCTAGGAATCCTAAAATAGTGATTAATGGATCATCTGTGTGAGGGATGAGCTTTCAGTCTCCAGGAAATATTCTCAGAATCCCTCCAAGGTCATGAAGAGCTGGTCCCTATCTCTATAAGTAGAGCCTTCAAATCAACTTTGAGAGTAAGTCAGCCTCCCTCCCACTTTCCCTTCCTCTCTTTTAATTCCTAAAACATTTATAATATTCAAAGATCCCAAAGTTAAATTTGAGGGAAAAGATAGTAGATAATTCTTTTCCCATTAATCACTATTTTAGGATTCCTAGGTAACAAAGGAAATATTCAGAAATGATATATAAATTATACATGCATATATATATGTATATATGGGGGCAGATATTGAAGGGCCATCTGAGTGAACTTGAGGACTCACTGTATTCACTTAAATCACTCAATTTTTTTTTGTTGTTGTTATATGGATACCTGGACATTTATATCACCATTATCTTCTGACCTGTTGAAAACTTGATGGGTTATAAATACTTTTAAATTTATCTGATTTGGACTTGATCTTTTCACCATTCATGGCATTTGCTTCTATATATATAGGAATGAAAATGTGTAGAACTTACCAATTTTCCTCTTTATTTTATAGAAAAATTGTATGAACCAGGATAAATAATATTAATTCTAATTGGTGTCAACAATGAAGCTCCTTTCAATGAGTCCAGGCCAAGTTCTATTTGTACTACCATACTAGTTATTCATAGATAATTGAAAGGAAGCTTTAGTCTGTGGGCTCATGGTACTGCCATCATTTAGAGGAACAAAATCTCTAGTTTTCCCTCAATTCTGTGAGCTCATGATTTTCTTGCATCCCTAGTGCCTCCATATGGTCTTTAGAATTACGATATCTCCCCAAATAAGCAGTTATCCAACTTTACTGTCACATCTATTAAGACCACTAGTTCAGTGATACGGTTAAGTACCCTGTTAAGTGATCCTCCAATTTTCTCATTTGAGTCTTTTCTAAATACTTTCATCTACATTTCATCCTCCTAGCCTCAAATTCTGATCAAATGAAGAAACATTTATTATATATCTAATATATGCAATTCAATTTGATTTTCAATTAATGAAATTTACTTAGAGACAGAGACAGAGACAGAGAAAAACAGAGACTTAACTTTCTTTTCCTCATTACCTTTTTAGCTTTCTTTTGTATGTTATCTTCCCAATTAGATTGTATGCTTCTCAAGAGCACAGAGTATTTTTTTTTCTTTTTTTTTTTTCTATTTGTGTTCCCAATGCTCAATACTGTGCTTGGTACATAGTAGGTACTTAATAATAATTTTTTATTTATTGATTGATATATGCTAGAAAGATCATCTCTCCTCATTGGAGGAACCCACTTATGGGAACAGCTGCATCCACTTGCAATAATGGTATTCCAAAACATCCAGCAACCTTACCTTAAATTGTGGGTCACTTTCTTGCACAGGCTCCATTCCTTCTCAAAGGAATTCTCAAGCCAACATTCCCTCCCCAACACATGTTGTACCCAAAGTGAAGAGGTAATTTGTAAACATGACAAGTTAGGTTAATTTTTCTTTAAAACATATTGAAACCATTCTTGAGACTTGGTTGGCTCAAGAGACTAAAGCTTCAGATTATTGGAGGCAAATAGAACTAGCATTTATTATGTGCCAAGTATATGCCAAACTCTGCACTAAGTACTTTACAAATATTATTTCCTTTGATGGCCACAAACACCCTGTGAGATGGTTGCTACTATTATTTCTATTTTACAGTTGAGGAAACTAATGCAGGTAGAGATCTTGCCCAGGACCAAGCAACTAGGAACTATTAGAGACTGGATTTGAACTTAGGTCTTCTTAACTCCAGGTCCAGCATTCATTCCACTATGTCATTTTGCTATCTAGGTGCCTTTTGACTTCCTCATGGTTTGAGTAAAAAATTGCAATGAGTTGTTCTAGGGGTGCTCCAATGCTTGAGTGATGGATCCTTTAGGCAATGTAACTCAGCCATTGCAAGTTATCCTTGGTTCTTGTCCTTATTGAATATCTTTCTTCTGTTATAGCTAAGTAAATCTAATTGTATTAACTGTCGAATGACTTATGAGTGTCTTATTTTGTTTCATTATTGAACATAAACTATTAGGAGACTGCACTGAATCAAATTTAGACCAAAATACTGGGTCTATTGAAAAAATTTGTGACTGGGTCTTGAAGAGTCATCCAGCCATCTTCCAGGAAACAAGAGTCTACATAATGTGAGTATAATCATCATTTGCCTGACACATATCACCACCACAACCTCTTTTATTCCTCCTCATTAAACCTAACAACATGGCTGGTTTTGTGACTGTAACCCTCTGATGGAATCATGAATCTGGTACAGAGTTGATGGAATACATAGTTGACTTTCCTGTCACTCCTGTTGTATGTATCACAACCCAAGCATTTACTCCCTGAAATTATTGCACCTGTTTTTACCAATCCCTTTATTAAATAAAATATTAGACCAGGTTACTAAAGGAGAGTAAGAAGGAATAAAACTCCATCTATTACTGGGTATGGTTCCTGTCTTGTGACTAAGGTATAAACTTAAAAAAAGGGAAAGGGCTGGAAGATCTTATCAAGGACACATATATCAATGATCTTGGGACACAGTCACTACCTTTCTTCCCTTTGAAATACTTGGTGGCCAGGCATCAGCGGCATGTAGCAAAGTTTAAGGCACAGTAAACATGCTACAGAGCTAAAATCATCCAGATAATTAAGACTCCACCATACTCTGTCACAGGAAGTTCTTGCCTGACTTTTTTGCTCTTTCCTTCCAAAACAGTTTTCTCACTAAAATGTGGTAGGCAAAGACTAACTCAGAGACTTGAGTTCTCCTAGCTTTATCAAATGCCTTGAGACAACCTCAGAGTAATAGAATGGTAATTTTGTTAGGTTTAGTAACAATATCTGCTCCTTCCTTACCCCATAATTCAATTGTCATGCCTTACTGACTAGGAAAACAAGTAGTAAAAGTTGTTAGGGGATAGCATTTGAATCATCATAGGTAAAGAATGGATATGATTTGGAGGAGTAAAGGATATGGAAAGGATCCATCTCTGATCACAGTAAAGCTCTGTGAAGTCGGGTACAATCTAAATCATTAATCATTGTATCTTTACTGGTACTCTACATATAGTAGGCACATAATCAATGCTTGTTTGGTTCAGTTAATTAAAACTATGCAGGCACTAATAGTTATTCATAAGAATTTGTGACATCATAATTATCATGTTATTCCATATTGTTAAGAAGAGATGACAGGCCCAATTTAAAAATATGTATTAATAAGGCAGACTAAATAGAAACTAAAGTATTTTGGAAGTCATGTAGACAGAGAAGCAGTTAAACTAGCTAGGAAAACTTAACTACAATGCCATAGTGATTTTCAGGACTTTTATGGTCTAAGGAATGTGTATACCAACAATACAAGTGAAACTTAAGAATAATTCAGTTCTTTAGTACTTCAAGGAATGATATTTCAATTGCTTGGTTAATTTCCCCACTACTACAGATCTCAATCCCCCTTTGTCTTCAATAGATGACAACTCAAAAATATTTAAGTGTCTTCTATGTATAAGGCAATATGTTAGACTTGGGATAATAAAAGCAAGGAGGGAAAGTGCCTGTCCACAAGGAGCTTAATTTTATTGATAGAATGTAACTCAGGCATTGAGGACAAAAAATAATGAAATCAACTTGTAGCTTATGAATAACAGCATAGTATTTCTATATGATTCATGCCTCCCTTCTCCCCCCACCCCTGTGGTCTCCTCTGGGAATATCTGAATTTGGTGCATATATTCTCCTAACCAGTGTTTCTCCTTGGCTTACTTCAAGGATATTTGAGTCATTTTTTTTGGCTGGCAATCAAGTTATCAACTAAAGCACTATGAACATAAACATATTTATTACCAAAACAGATAAGAACATAAATAGGATACAGACTCAAGTCCAATGAGAAGGGGAAAAAAATCTTCACGGCTAATATTATAAATGCAATACAATTGATGGTGGTCTCATGACAAGTACATGTCCATCTGGCTCTATACTCCATCTGGTTACTACTCTTGCCTGTTTGCTGCTTTCACCATTTCTGCTCTTTACAACTTTACTGCTGTGGCCACTGATTACAATCCAATAGCTCCATGCTTCTGTCCTTAGTGAGATTTCCTTAGCCCTAAGCTGGTGACAAAGTAAAAAGTCTTTTCTTTCTCTAGTAGAGTTCCTTAAATAGATTGTTTTCATGAGTTGTTAAAGCTGAAAACAAAACAAAACTATCACTTAGTAGCCAGCCTTCTTGTAATGATCATCTCTGAACTTGAAGACAATCTTCATATGACAGATACATAACCAGTCTACTTACAAGGGAGACTTTCTAGTTTGGTAGGATTTATCAGATCATATAATTCTTACTGTCACAGCCTTTAAGAATCATCTCCACATCTTGGTGAAGGCATGGGAAAATACTTTATTGAAAGATTTATATTCCCCAATATTGGCACTATAGTTATCTACATTATCAAGGGATGATGTTTTCCACATTAGTAAATTCTCTAAAAACAAACAAACCTTGAAGTTTAGTTTCAAGAACCACTCCCACAGTGACTATGGGTAGTATTGCTGAATCTTAAAAGAGGTTTGGGAACATTAAATAGTGACAGTTTAACTGCCATTCATCTATAGGGAGGGTGTGATTTAACTTTGATCTGGAAGGAGTCTTTGAGGAGACAAAGAGTTTTAAACTGCCATCTGTAAAGAGTTTGAGTTTTAACTGTCATCTGTGAAGATACTTGCAGTTTAACTGTTATTTTGGAGAGCCTGTTAATAGTGAGGGCTTTCCAGAAAATGTGAGAAGACAGAGAAAAAGAGGATGAATAAAATTTCTTTTCTAATGGAATTGTTTTTTAACTCATAAAATATATAAATATAATTCTTTGAAATGTCTGTGAAGAGTTTTACCTGTATTTTTGAAGTTACTTGCATTTCTGGAAAAAGAGGACAGAAATTGGGGGAGGGGAAACAGAAGGAAGGGGAGAAGGAGAATCTCTGAAAGAACTGAGTTTAACACATGTTGGAAACAAAAAGAGGTTTTGTTGAGAGACTTTGGCTGTAATCTTGAGAGCTGAAAAGTGGAACTATGTTCCAAAAGTGAGAAGTCAAGAGGAACAATGATAATTAAAAGTAACTCTAGCTGTGATCTTTTCCTCTGAAACATTGTAAATCATTAGTTACTTGTGCTGTTATTGCTTACATTATTAACAAATTTTTAATTAGTGACTTTGATCCTGATTTAAGCCTAGCATGTAGACATTTTGATATAGAGATTAGCAACTTCATGTGTGTGGGGGAAGATTTTTCTTATTTATTAAATAAATAATTTGTAATGAGCTAGAATGGGAATCCAGAGATAACTAATTAATGGGAGCTGTTTCAATTTTAATAATTGATAAAGATACACTCAAACTCATCCTATTTCCCTAGAAATTGAAAAAAGAATATGATTCAAAGTAGCAGGCTGTGGTGATGATGGTCTCATATGTGCTACAAATGAATATAGATGACCCTAAAACCTTCCTACATTTCTTTAATAAGGATTTTTCTAAAATATATTGCACCTTTACCTATTTTAACAGAGTTGGCTGAATGTCTTATAGTAACATGTTCTTAATGACTCAAGCTTATTAATATGAACATCTGTTTGATGAGATATAGTGGGAAAAACAATGTCTGGGATTTAGGAAGCTCATTTCTAGCCTGAGCATGCCCACTAAAACTTGGGCAGGTTACTTCTGTAGCATTAAATTTCATGACCTATGAAATAAGTGAGTTGAACTAATAGTTCTTTTAGCTCTATAATTCTGATTTCTACTTTTCAGTAAACCAGCATCTCAAATAGCAAATAGGAACATATAAAAAAAAAATCCAAAGTCTTGCCTGGTAATTCTCTAATAAGACAGCCACCACCGTATCTTTATTCTCTAATTTTTTTTTTCTGAAGATTCAAGTGAGAAGTAGAACCCCTCTTATCTCTACCATAAGGACCTCTTTATATTGGGCAGAAATTAAACATAGCATTTCCACATAAAATATTACTTTTATTTAGCTGTAATAATAGATACTGATGATGATATATCTGATGTTTATTTTTTTTAAATTTTCTTCATGAGATCCTTTGGATCATTTTCTTTTTTCTCACAAAGGCAAAAATAGGGCATATTTATTACAGGGCAATGCAACATGTATTAAATTAATTATTTGATATAAAGCTGAGAACTCAAATGATATGATTGCCCTCCAGAAAATCATCTACTTCACATTTGTTATTAGGGTTCTTTGAATTAGCAGTAGCAAGCAAATTATTATCTAAAGCCATTCTAGGGTATTAGCTTCCATATATCCCTGTAAAAACACAAGTACCAGAGGTATACAGATGGCATGGAGACCTTAAAAAAGGAAATAGCTATCTGTCTAGGATTAAAAACAGCAAATTCAGGGAAATGTTATTAAATTAATTAGGGCAACATTGCTTCACCTACCATATTAAAAAACTAAGATTCAGGAAGGGCCATCAATTAAATACTTTACTGATTCGGATTCATTTAAAAACCATGAAACAGCATTACGTGGTATATCTAAATTAATTAGAGCATCAAATTATGTTCTAAAGTATTTCAATCTTATAGAAGCAGCTGAGTTGGACAGTACTCGATTTGAACTCAGAAAGATGAATTCAAATGTAACCTCAGACACTTTCTGGCTATGTGACCTGAACAAGTCATTTAATTTCTATCTATATTAGTTCCCTCAAATGCAATAACATTGATATCGCAGGGTTGTCGAGAACATTAAATAAGATAATATTTGTAAAGCACATAGTCCCTAGCATATAGTCAGCACTTAATATATCCTTATTGCTTTCCTTCCAATTCCTTCCTCCCACTACACCCTTTCCAGGGTCAAAAGCTTGTTTAGATGTATCATATTGGAACAATTATAATTGTAAGGTGACCTTGGGTTATCAATAGACTAGGAAGCAATCTTGGGTTATTAATAGACTAGGAAGCAATATATTCAAGATTGACTTGTCCATTGAAAGGGTTTAAGGGAATTCCACCTCTACTGTCCTAGTTCTTGGAAGCAGTAAACAAAATGGTGCCTCCAGCCCTTAAGGGCTGCTGTGAAATAGGTTTCTAGTAAGGGTTCCAACATGTGTTCTTATTAAATTAAAAGTTGGAGGTGAATATGGAAGACAAAGGGATTTAAGTGTTCTCTTCTCAAACATAGCAGTAATGTTTTTCTGATTGGTTCAGTTTTGTCTTATCTTTTTCTTGATTTCTTTCTCTTTTTAATTAGAATCTTGAAACCTGCAAAGCTTTATGAGCAGGTAGGCCCAAGTAGACCCAGGATATGTCATCTATACCCATCCTATTTTTAGAAAGTCCTTTGTGTTAAATATATTTAAGGTCCATTATATTCCATTTAATTCATGCAATTTAAGAAGCTATCACTATGCACTGGAAATATTAGAAGAAAAATGGCTAACAGGGATTTGATATCAAAGATAAAAGAAAACAGAAGGGTACATTGTCATTCTTCATGAATTCAAATCACCTAGTTCAGATGGAAGTGACCAATTGCTGAAATAATGAAAAAGTATTAGTGCTTAGCTGTTGTCAATGATATTTGGAAATTCATGAAAAAAGAGAAAATAAACTAGAAATCTTTACAGTAAGATTAAGATTAAAGCAATGATGTCCATATTCTAAATGTTATTTGATATAATTTTTTTTTAATTGAAAAATTAGAGAGCGTTTATTTGCCGGGCCCGGCGACTGAACCCCCAGACAAGCTAGAAGGATTCAGTACTGAGCCTGGTAGCCACAGGTTTTTAAGAGCACTGACCACTTCTCCCCCCATAAATTTGCAGTTAAACATTGATTTCTTACTAATATAATAAAGAAGTAACAGGATTTGAGGTATACATTGTAAAATACTGATACATCATCTGGGTCAATACACCTGGATCAGAGCAAACTACTTACTTCTCTTATTAAGTTTGGGCAAACATACCGTGGATTAAACCCATTTCTCTCATTGTGTGAGATAAACAATCCTCGGACCCTGGTTGAGTAAATACTATCGGGAAATTCCTAGGCTCCTTGTGAGGTAAACATTCCTGGGACCCTTACTGAGCAAATACCATTAAGGAATTCCTAGGCTCTTTGACCTAAAGAGGGGAAGGGTTGGATCTGTCCATTTCACTCCCCCCTTTTCTTGTTCATAGTTGGGACTCATCTGAGACCAATGGGGAATAGGTCATCTTAAGAGTAAAAAGTTTGAGGGACTGTATTCGATCCTGGACATAAGAGGTTAGATATTTAATTATGCAGGGGGCTATAAGGAGGAGGAGGAGAAATAGGAGGACTGGGCCTACAATCCCTGAAAGGAGAGTAGTTAGCCAGGGGGACCAGTTATAAAGTGATTGAAACCAAGACATTGAGGCCTTACGGCTGGCTTCTCGGTCATCCAATCGCTTACGTAAAGAGGCGAGCGATTCCCTAATGACACCCAACCGATTTTCATAGAAGCAGCAAGACTCTCCAAGTGCCATGCATAGTCCGCCTTGCTTCATAAATAGCAAATCTAAGCCACGACGGTTCTGTAACACCACCTCTGCTAGCGAGTCTACTGACTTTTCCAGGTGGGAAATAAGACTTTCTAAGGTTCGAATATCTGTATCTACCTGGGAGCTCAGGAGGTTGAAATCCGTGTTCCCTTTAATCAAAGCAGCTGTCCCTACTGCAGCTGATCCTGCAACTCCTATGCCCACTAGCAAGGGAACCAATATGGGTACTGCACGCTTGGAACGAACCAAGCCAAAATGCTCCTTGGCCCCTTCCTCTGAGTAGAGGAACACCTGAGGCAAGACATGTACCAGGAGGCAAAGTTCAGTATCCTGGTGGAACCGGAGCTCGGAAATGCAAGGAGTTAGTCCTGCAGTACAGGCAAACCAAGTGGCCCGGGGCGTGAAAAGCCAATCGGCAGAATGATCAGCTGGTGAAATTTGTAACTTAGTTTGGCACAGTCTTTTGTAAGGTGATTGGGTCCACTGAAAATTAGGGGAGGCTAGACAAGTAGCATTCCCTTCCACGTCCTGCAAAGTCAGGATGGGCTGGTGTTGATTTCCCCTGCAACGTGGGTCAGGGCCGACATAGGTGTCTGACAGACTCCGTTTCCTAATGGAACTTTCATCGTTGCCCCAGACAGCAGTGGTCCCTAGCCCCACAAAGAACGGCGGTGCTGGGTTAAGACACATCCAGCAAGAGGAGGTTAAGTTAGGACTAGTTTGATTCAAAAAGGAGAAAACGACATCTAATGTGTTTAACATGGGGGAGGGATCTAAGCCACTAGGGCGTAAGATATGTGGATTAACTTCCTTCCCTAACACCCTATTATGTTGGAGCTTAGCAGACCCATTGTTTAGGTTGATATAATTTTTAAAATGCTAGCTATAGCAATAAGAAAAGAGAAAGAAATTGAATGGTAAGTATAATTGTAGAAGAAATAAAATTGTCATTTTTAACAGATGATTTAATGAATTTAGAAAACCCTAGAAAAACAACTAAGATTTATTAAGCTGATTAATAAACAGCAAAATTGCACACATTAAATTAATCCACAGAAATCAGCAGCATTTCTGCAATATTAATAACAAGCCCAGCAGAGAGATGAAGAGTTCTATAGAAAATTATTACTGAATGTATAAAATGTATAATTATAGAATGAGTGAAATGTATAAAATACCTGTCAATCTATCCATATATATATATATGTATAATTGCTTAAATATATATTAGAGCACTCATTATAGAAATACAGATTTATTAAATAATTGGAGAAATATTAATCATTCCTGGGAAGACTGAGCCAATGATAATGCCACTTAAATGAATTCATTTATTAAGTAATAAATCAATCAAACTACAAAAATTATTGTTTTATAATATTAGACAAAAAAATAACAAAAGCCTTTTCATAATCAAAAAAGCCCAAAGAAATTACTAGAAGTGGGAAAATTTGGTAAGTCGAGGCAGCGGTACCAAATCTTGAATTATAGTACAAAATAATAGCCATCAAAATGATTTGGCAATAGTTTTTTTTAAAATTGAATAAAAGGACACAACAATAGACTGATAAACTTAAAGACTTCCACAATCTGGCTCCAATTCACCTTCCCATTCATATTTCATACTTAGTCATTCTATATCACAGTCAAATGGGCTATTTTCCCCCTTCAAGACTCAATATAGAATTCCATATCCCAATCTGAGTATCCTATAAGCTTTCCCTTATTCTTGGATTGTACTTGAGTACTTCTTAGTCCTTCCTTTCAGAATACATATCTTATTTTAAGGCCTGGCTTAAGGGTTACATTTTCTGTGAGGTCTCTAGTTCCTCCTAGTTGTTAGTATTCTTTCCCTCTCAAATTATTTTGTGTTAATATCTACTCTAGTAGAATGAAAGGATGCTCTAAATCATTATTGATCAAAGAAATGCAAATTAACACAACTCAGAGGTATCACTACACATCTCTCAGATTGCTAAAATGACAGGAAAAGATATCATTAATGTTGGAGGGGATGTGAGAAAACTGGCACACTAATACATTGTTGGTGGAGTTGTGAACTGATTCAACCATTGTGGAGAGCAATTTAGAACTATGCCCAAAGGGCTATCAAACTGTGCATACCCTTTGATCCAGCAGTGTCTCTACTGGGCTGTATCCCAAAGAGATCATAAAGAAGGAGAAGAACTCACCTGTGCAAAAATGTTTGAGGCAGCCCTTTTTGTAAGTGTAAGAAACTGGAAACTGAGTGGATGTCCATCATTTGGAAAATGGCTGAATAAATTATGGTATATGAATGTTATGGAATATTATTGTTTTATAAGAAATGATCAGCAGGATGATTTCAGAGAGGCCTGAAGAGTCTTATATGAACTGATGGTAAATGAAGTGAATAGGATCAGAAGATCATTGTACACAGCAACAGTAAGATTATATGACGATCAATTCTGATTGACCAACAATTAGATGATTTAGGCCAGTTCCAATGGTCTTGTGATCAAAAAAGCCTTTTGCTTCCAGAGAGTGAACTTTGAGGACTGAATGTGAAGCACAGCGCAGTATTTTCACTCTTTTTATTGTTGTTTACATTTTATTTTCTTTCTCATTTTTTCCTTTTTGATCTGATTTGTTTTGTGCTGCTTGATAATTGTGGAAATGTTATAGAAGAATTGCATATGTTTAATATGTTGGCTTACTTTCCATCTAGGGGAGGAGATGGGCGAAAAGGAGGGAAAGATTTGGAAGTCAAGGTTTTGCAAGGGTGAATTTTGAAAATTATGCATATGTTTTGAAAATAAAAAGCTTTAATAAAAAAAGAAAAAAGAAGAGATGAGAAAGCATTTAAGGAAGAGCAAGTCGACTTAAGACAAGTCATTTCTTGTTGATTTGTATAACAGAACATATTTCACAGGATTATTATAAGGTTGAAATGAGATAAATTATATAACAAGCTTTGTAAAAAAAGCTACATAAATACTAAAAAGAAAAAAGAAAGAGTAAGAAAAAGAAAGAAAGAATATTGAACGTTTTTGTGAACATAGGAAGTCATTGACAAGAAAGAGTCAAACAGCAGAGGCAGGGATGATTTTTGATTTCTTTACATGTGGATGAAATCAAAAGTTATATAGAGTATTGGAATATTAACATCTGTTAGACTTTCTTCTGCACTTTGCTAACAAGTTGTTCTATTTCTGGCATGTCATTTTAGCCTTCTGGACTTCATGTGGAAAAAAATAAAACAGAGGGTTGGACATGAGAGTCTCTCAGATACCTTTCAGTTCTGTTCTGTTATAAAGAAAGAAAGGAAGGAAGAAAGGAAGGAAAGAAGGAAGGAAGGAAGGAGAGAAGGAAGAAAGAAGAAAAGAAGAAAGAAGCAAGGAAAGAAAGAAGAAATAAAGGAAGGAAGGAAGAAAATAAAGAAAAAAGAAAGGAAAGAAGGAAGGAAGAAAGAAAGAGAGAGAGAGCGAGACAAAAGAAGGGAGAGAGAGAGAGAGAGAGAGAAAGAGAAAGAAACCTGGCTTTCTATTTTCATTCACAACACTTTGTGAAGTATTTTCCCTAATCAATTCCCTTGGTGTCCAGCCAAGTTCACTTTACCTACTCACTTCACATCTCAGTTTGGACCACTTAGTGCATAAGGCTTTAAAGACAGAGACTGTCTGAGTGTCGAGTGCCCAATGAGGAAAAGTGAATAAAAATAAGAAATGGAACCCAAGTAGTATAGTAAGGAAGAGTTTTTCATGTCTAGAACAGTCAATGGCACATATTAGGCATTTTAAATGTATTGATTACATGGCTTAAAATGAAATATAAATATATTGTTCTTGAGGGGAAGTTTGTCATAGTAAAAAAAAACACTAAAAACCAGAAAATCTGTTTTTGGAGTATCAATTTTGTTACTACAACCCAGGAAGTTTCTATATTTGTAAAATATGAATTAAATTTGTATAAGTAATAGGTGTTGTCATTAGGAAATGTTTGACATAAAACAGACATTTACTTTTGCCTACTTTCTTCTCCCAAAGCATAAGAAAAAAAAGACTTTTATCAGACCATACTTTTCTCTTCCCAAAATATATGACCTTCCTGTAGTCTACTCTTTTCTCTCATCCCTTCCTAGGAAAGAGAGTTTTTAAGGTACCCTCTCTTTGAGTTATACTGATTTTAGTTTAATAATATTTCATTTCAGGCTAGTAAATAAAAGCTTCAGGTCTATTTTAGTTTTGCTTTTTGAGATAATTTAACAAAATTATTAATAATCAAACCTAGCTTTCTTTCCACCACCACCACCCTTATTTGGTGCTATTTAGTATTCTGGACAGAAGTTTAATTTTCCAACTATTTTGTTTTTCTTCTATGTAAACCAAGCTACTCATTGGCATCTTCCATTTACCCTCTTCTAGCATTCAATTAATATATAGATATGCAATACAAAATAGTTATTATACACACACAACACACATATATATTAATGTTAAGCAAAAAAATTTCAAAAACACAGATGTAAACAGACAAAGAATAAACTTAGAAGTAAATTCATTCTAGATTTATAAACAGAAACAGATAGGGAGAGGGGTACTGAAAAGGACTTTGCCAGTTTTCTTAGTCTCTCAAAGAAATTCAGTCACTTCTCAGCTAGGGATTTGAGTAGGTGGAAGCTGTTAGGCTGCTGAGCCAGTCTCCTCAATGCCATATTATTAATCCCTTTTCAAATCTGCCTCCTTGGCATTCATTCTTAATACTAACTTTTTTTGTCTTTTTTTCAAAATTAAAGGAGTCTTGTAGCTACTTTAGCTCCTCCCTCTCTTCCCCTCCACCCAAATCAAGGGAGATTGATTTTACAGTCTCATTCACAGGTCAGAAAGAACACTTTTCATCTGCTTACAATTTGTATTCAATTTCTGAATTCATAGAACGACTTCTCTGGATACAATGTGAATCTATACTCGAAAATTCTGCCTTTTCTCTTTCCCAGCAGGAACACCAAAAATAGAGGAATTAATTCAATTTCTAAAGCTTTCCCTATAGGTCAATGGTGAGATATATAAAATGGAGTTTGGAAGGTTATAATATATTACTATCAAAAAAAGATATTACCCATGTCATAAAAATATAGATGATTAAAAATGAAGATGTCATAAATTAGAACCCATATTATGCATTAATATTCTCAAAATGTCAAAAGAGTCTGATTAAGAAAGACACAGCATCTTGAATATTTTGGTGAACATATTGGAAGTCATTGACAAGAGTCAAACAGCAGAGGCAGGCATGATTTTTGATTTCTTTACATGTGGATGAAATCAAAAGTTATGTAGAGTATTGGAGCATTAATATCTATTAGACTTTCTTCTGCACTTTGATAACAAGTTGTGTTATTTCTGGCATGTATTGTACCCTTCTGGACTTCATGTGGAAAAAAAATAAAGCAGAGCATTGGACGTAAGAATCTCTCAGATATCTTTCGGCTCTATTCTGTTGTCAAATTATTATTGACCACCATCTCTTATTGTTAAAAGCAAACTATGAAATTCTAGCATCCTTTAAAAGATCCATTCATTCACTGAAAAGCACTGATAACTTATAAGATTACTTTATAGAACTGATCAGAGTTAATAATGAAAGTATAAATAGATTTCCAATTTGTCATTGTCTTTGCTATTGTAGATAGTCAGTAGATTTAATCTTTAACCTTGTTAAATGCATTATCCCAAAATACAAATATAGTTTTCTCATGATATATTGCTCAAATAATAGAAAATGTTCCAAATATATAACATTTTCACTCAATGTACAAAACAAATGTCTCATTTTGGGCATGACTAGTGACTATTGGATGAGTGTCACACAGTTCATAGTATTGTGGATACATTATTTAAGTGGTGTTCAGAAACTTATCGTTGGCATAATAAGTCATTTAGTGATGCTTCTATTTGGCAAGCAATTCTCTCACAGGGTAATGTGTAAAAGATCAAGCAAGGTATGCTTTCTAATTTCACAAAATCTTTTTTGTGCAAATGTAAAATAATCCTATTCTCCCTGAGAAATGATATTGAAGGAGAGAAGCAAGCATTTATTAAATGACTACTACATACCAAATACTTAAAAATATCTCATTTGATTCTCACAATAACCCTAGGAGATAAGTGTTATTATCATCATCCTGATTTTACAGTTGAGAAAATTGAAGCCAAACAAGCATTAACTGACTTGTCCAGGAACACTGCTAGCAAATATCAGAGGCAATATTTGAACACAGATCTTCCTGACTCTTGGCTCAGTGTTCTTTGCACTGCACTTCATAGTTGCTAGTTGTACCCTGTTCTCCATGAGGAAGATCTGTTTAATCTCTAGAATCATTTTGATAAGTCAAATTAAAATTTTCATAATCTAAGTGTGCATTCAGGAGTCACCTTTATTATGAACAAAATCTCTGCCTCTGAATATAAATGTTCTGACTCTGTGTAGGCATCATGGATATCATCCATATTCTACCCCCTAACTACATATATATCAAAAACTATTATTTCCTACTCTCTTTTTGCTTTCTTTTTTTGTGACCACACTGGCTCCCATAGATTTAATTATAATTTCCATGCAAATGACTTCTAGTAATATGACTTTCTTGGACTCCAGGTTCACATAACAAAATTGCTTACTGAACATTTAGAACACTTAGGCATGAATCCCCCCAAAATATTTTTTTTAAAAGGGGAAAGGACCTATAAGTATAAAAATATTCATAGCATCTCTTTTCTCAGGGCAAAGAATTGGAAATTGAGGGGATGCCTATCAATTGTGGAATGGCCAAAAAAATTGTGGTGTGTGATTATAGTGGAATACTATTGTTCTATAAAAATGATGAAATTGATGCAAAGTGAAATGTACTTTGTACAAAGAAACAGCAATACTGTAAGATGATTAGCTATGAATGACATAACTTCTAAGCAATCCAATGATCCAAGACAACTCTTAACAGACTTAAGATGAAAAAGTGCTATCAGAAAAAGAACTAATGATTGAAGCATTCTTATTTTTTATTTTATTTTTCTTGAAACTTTTATTTTATTTTTTTGATGGCATGAGGTCCTATGTTTTTTCTCAATTCACTATTATGGAAATTTTGCATGACTATACGTGTGCAACCTATGTTGAATTATTTACATTCTCATTGGAGGGGAGTGAAAGAATGGAAATAATCTGGAGCTTATTGTTATAAAAATGAATGTGAAAATTGTTTTTATATGTAACTGGGGGGAATAAAATATTAATTTTTTAAAAGAACTAAATGTCTTCAAATCAAAATTCAGCATGTCTATAACAGATTTCATTATTTTGCCTCCAAATCTTCCCTTTCCAACTTTCCCCATCTCTATAAAAATTACCACTATCTTACCAAATTCCTTTCTGATTCTTCATGCCATTTTATACACAAGGCTTACCCACCAGATACTAGTGCCTCGTCAACCCCCTTCAGCTCTAAATTTTTGCTATGTTGAATCATGATGAAGAAATTGAGGTCAACAGTGTTTACTAACCTACTCAGGGTCATACAGACAGTAAAATATCTAAGGTCAGATTTGAACTCAGAAAGATGATTCTTCCTGACTTGAAAAGTGGTACTCTATCCAGTATGTCACCTTGCTGCCTACCTTCAAATTACTTTGGGCTTGTTTAATTTATATTTTATATAAATAAATACATGTGTATATTACTTCTCTTACAAAATGTGAAATCTTTTAGGACAGGGACTGTTTCATTTTCTCTTTTGTATTAATTACTATGCTTTTTAGTAAATATTTATTTATTGATTGAAATACTGATAAATTTTTGTGCTTCCCTAGACCTTTTTATATCTTTTACATCATCTTGTTCTGTCATGTATTATGTTTATTTTTATACTTATTTCTTTATTATATTATATTTGTGTAATTACATGTAAACACATAATTTATTATATTATATTTATATAATTATATATATGTATTATATAATTACCCAGAGGTGTGACTCTTGGCAAGTCACTTCAACTGACTTTCCTTATTTGTGGAATAGGGAATGGAAGATAATAAGAGCACTTACTCTCCAAATTTGTTATGAGGATCAAAAGAGATATTTGTAAAGTATTTGGCATGTAGTGGGTGTTTAACAAATGCTTGTTTTCTTTCTCTTTTAGCCATAGTAAATAGTTGATTCTTCAGTTTTATTTGTATTGAATTACTCAAATTCAGGACCATGTTAATGGAGAGAGAAGAAATTGAAATTAGAGATATTGTGATATAGTGGAAGGAACAAAATCTCTGAAGTTAAAGCAAATGAGCTTACTTCTGATCCTCATGACCTGTATGATACCAAGCAAATAACAAACTCACAAGACCTTATTTTCCTCCTAATCTGTAACATGAATGGGTTATATGAAATAATATCTCAGGTCTTCCAATTCTAGAACTATGATGCTAATGATTTAGTGTTCCCTGGGTAGATTAGCTCTGCTTTGGATACATTGTCATTAGCAGTTCACCTTGAGTAACAGTTATGAAATGTTTTATGTATTTCTGCCAACTTTTCCATTACTAACAACTCATCAAATATTTGTTAAGCACTCATGTGCATAAGATCCTGTACTTAGAACAAAAATGAGTCCCTAAACACCACCATCCACCCCTTCAAATAAAAGAAACAAAGAGATGGAGAGAGACAACATCATCAGAGACAAACATATAGGTAAAATTTTCACCTGCCATATTTAGAGGAAAGTGGAGGCTTAAAAAAAGAGAGGATAAAAGAGAGGAAAATATAAGAAATATTTAGTACAGATCAGCGTGTAAGCATCAATATGGCAAAAGAGAAAAGTACTGATATTTCTTTAGATTTGGCTTTACAATTCATTAACTGTATGACTTGGGCAAATCAATTTACCTATATGATCTTCCTCAGTTTCTTGATCTATAAAATTTGTGAATTGGTCTGGTTTGTCTCTAAGGCCTCTTTCAGCATTAATATTCGGTGATTCTAAAATTCATTTTCTCTGGTCCTTAAGGTGGTTTCCAAAAATAAAGTCAATGTGTAAAATAAAGTCATTGAAAAGAGATAAAAGAGAAAAGTCCCTCATGAACTTTAGAGAAAAATGTGTTGCCCAACTATTTTGAAACTCAGTCTCAGGTTTTATTTCAGAGATGACATCTAAAACACAGTGTGAGTTACTGTATGTTATTTCAAAATGACATGCTCACCCATCCCTGTAAGAAAATTCAGTCCTTACTTTCAGAGTGATGATGCTTCCCTTTAAAACTACTTTACAACAGTAACTTGAGAAGGGCAGCTGGCAATGATCTGTAGGTCAGGAGTCATCAGGGTTTGTGAAGTCAAGGCCTCTGGCCCTTTTCCAATATGCAGCAGAGGCCCCATTTCTACATATGTCATTGGGATTAACTTCTGATTGTGTTATCATAAACTGTGCAAGAAAAAGAAATACAGAATGAAGAAAGCTATGGTGTTTGCAGACCAAATATTACGTCAGTGGAATCCAGATTAATATATTCAAAGTGGGAGAAAAGTCAAGCTGGAGTTTTTCTTTTCATAATTACAAAACTAACTTAGAAGTTTTAAATGAAGTTTCTGTTGTGAAAGGAAAATTGTTCCCTTTTTTTTCAGGATGTTTTAAAGTACTCTTTCAAGGGACCTTCTCCAATCCATCAGAATAATTTATTCTCTAAGGTGGCCTTAGTTGCTCAGAAATCAAAGTTTACTACTACTGCAAATGCCATTTATTGGTTATGTTCTGACATATTATAGTAAAATGCTTAATCTGGTTATTAGAAACTGATATCATAGAGCAAGCACAACAGAACAAGATCAACATAGAATTTTAGACCTGAAGGTTTCTTACAAATCATCTTGACCCTCTTCTCATTTTGAAGTGAGGAAATTGATGGTTACAAAGGTACAGTGTCCCCCCAAGATTCTAGAGATCAAGTGGGAGAATTAAGATTCAAATCTAGATCTCAATTCCCAATGCAGTGTTCTTCCACTTTATTTCTGTGTTATCTAAAGGGATATTTATTTAACCAACTCACCTTTTTCAATTTTTAAAAATTCTCCATTTTAGTTGTTATTTCCTAATATCATTCTGGATTCTGGGCTCCTTGAAATCTCATTGATTATGCTGGGTAAATTTAGTAATAAAGAGTCAACGACAGGACAAATAAATAAATTCCTAGATTATATAAAGCTACATATCAATAATTAATTCCAGGAAAACATAAGATCCTTGAGGACAGGGAAAAATCGTCATTTTTTTCTCTATATCTCCCTAATTGCCTAACATATATTATCCTGTGCATTGTTAGACCATAAAAAATGTTTGCCAAATTTACTTGAATTCCAGAAAAAACTGAATAGCTTATCTACTTACATTTTTTCCTTGTGTATTCTCTGGAAAGGGAGAAAAAGCAAAAGAGAATGAACAAGAGCAAGATTGAGAGCAAGAAGTAGAGCTAAAGGAGGAGTGAAACAGCGACAGAGACAAAGATAGAGAGAGGGAGAGACAGAGAGACAGAGAATATGTGTACAGAGGGCAAGAAAAGGAAGAGATAAATAAAAGACCTACCAAAAAATCCAAATTAAACTTCCTTCATCCCCATGTGATCCAGTTCAGTTCAAATTAATTTATTAAGGCATACCATGTGCAAGTTTTTTTGTGCTCAGTGATAGAAATAAAGATAACCCCCACACATTCAGCAATCTGTGCCCTTCAGGAGTTTATATTCTACAGAATAACCACAACTCAGCTATGCTGCGCATATTATAAATAAGGAAGCCATCAACTGAAGTGAGAGAGGAGAGAAACAAAATACTGAAAATGGAACTGAAATGGAAGTTAGGTAAGCAAAAAAATAAAGTATTAAATTACCATTTCCTTAAAATCTGTTCTTGGGGTGTTTTTAATTTGTTCATTTTCTGTTCTGGTTCACTGAGGGAGAAGTTTGCTTGCCACCCTGTTTCATTCAGGAGCTTAATACAAATAGTTTACATACGTATTGGATGACTACCGTTATTAAAAATAATGTGACAAGTCCTAGCTCCTCCCTCACAAGGGCAAATTGGAATACAATATCTAAGTACTGCATTTCATTTTACCAATACACTTTCATATATAAATGGAAGGATGGTGCCCTTCTCTTAGTCATAATCTATGGGAGCCAAATGATAATGCTGAGCTGGCAAACTTGTAGAACCTAAATAAACCTTAGAAATAGAAAATTCAAGTTCTTCATAAGATAAAATCATTAGTGCAAATCACTAATGCAAATGTTTGTGGATTGGTATCTAATTCTTGTTTGATCCAATTGAAATGAGACTACTTTGTATTTCTTTTCAAAAATCTCCTGGAATTTTCTATTCAGATGTATCTGATGATGCTTTGGGGTGAATTACAAAGCAATTAACTCATGTCACAGAGAAAGTTTTCTGGAAGATAAGACTGAATGGCTTTTGAACTGCTTGCCTAAAATGTCTTTGCTTCTCTAGCACTTTTCTGTAAGAAATGCTGCTTTTCCCATATTTGGACAGCACCCAGTTTTTCAGTGTTATATGTGGTGCAGCAAGAAAAGCCTCTTCATGGCAAGAAGCCTGCCCCAGCTGACAGGAGTGAAACCCAAGACAGAAAAAGGGAAATCCATCTGCTACGGGCAAGGCAGGCGGATAGCCAAAGTTCAGTAACTCCCAGTTGGTCCAAAGCAGGATAAAGGAGATAACAATATTAACTCAGAGTAAACTAGCAATCCTTGGCCTTTGGGAGGAGATCATCTGTCTTCTGGATGATACCCTTCAGGGCCAAGATTTGATATAAAAATAAATCAGCACAGGTGTCAGGATGGGAAGACTCTAGGGCAAGTGTCAGTGTCTAAAAGAAAAAGACTTGAAATTAGTTCTTCTTTAACCATTGATATGATCAGGGTCATTAAAGGGTAAAACAAATACAACCACAACTAAAAAAAGGTAAATTAACTTTAAGTTATCTTCTATGCTGAAATTCAGTGGATAAATGAAACCTCCAGTTAGCAGAGAAAGCTCATTTTGATCGGTATTTACAAATTCATCTCTCTCCAGTAGCTTTGTCCACAGCGTTACAATGGAAAATCTGAGGATGGAGAATCAGAGGATGTTCAGGTACCACCAGTGAGGTCGTCAAGTAATGTGACCTTGGCCACATCATCACCTAACCTCCCTGGGCCTCAATTTTCTCATTTATAAAATGAGAATGTTGAATTAGATGATTTTCAATGACTCCTCAAGCTCCAGACCTATGACCCTAGGCCAAAAGCTTCTGAGATATATAATGTCAAACAGTAAGTTTCATTTTTTTTCTCCCCTTCTCAGTAGTCTGAGTGAATCTTCTAATTTACTACTGAAAGAAAAAAATGAGTCAGAAATATGTACTGAATGAAGGCATCAAAAAGAATATCTAAAGACTGAAAAATTACAAAAAATATAAAATTCATTGTATTCTAATCTTTCAGTCAGCCAAGAAAGTATAGTTTAGTGTGTGTGTGTGTGTGTATGTATATGTATGGATGCATGTGTTTATACATATATATGTGGCAATGATTAAAAAATGCTGTATATTAGATGTCATCAAGTCCCACTCAAGTTAAGCTTTGGATTTAAATAGTTATTTGTATTAATAGACCCTACTAGATCACCATTGAGATATGGCAAATTTATTCTGATGCTATAAATTATTCTAGAGTTTAAGGAATAAGCTCAAGGGCAAGGCTATAGCAAAGGGGTTTTGCAACCTACTGTTACACATAGTGATAAAGATAGATAAAGTGGGCTTCTCCTGTCAGGTGCAATGGCCAGTCAAATAAAGAGCAACTGTGATTTACTGCTCATATATAAAAACTTGTCTTCCTGTATCATGATTAAGAAATTCCAGTATTCAATAAACTTTTCCATCTTTCACTCATAAGAAGTAAAAATGAAAAATTGATTGTACTGGAAAAGAAGGAAATTTTCTTTATTAAGTTGTATCCCAAGTCAAGGTGGACTGCTGTGGGAAGGAGGTTTGAACATAGATCCATTCACCTAGAATAAGTTACCATTCATGCTTTTCTTCAAAAATCTTTTGGCATTAGTAAAGTTCTGGATTGCAGGTCAGTAGACTGAATTCAAGTCCTGATCTGACAACCTGTCTGCTGTATGATCTTGATCACTTAACCTGTAGGAGTATCAGTTTCCTTATTTGCAAAATGAAGGGATTGGTTGGCCCAAGAGAGTCCTCTAAATCCAACTTTCCAACTCTGAATCTATAGTCATATAAATATACAAATTATTACCAACTCCTACCTGCAAAAAGTCTTCTTCACTTTAAGAGGTAAATTAACTTAATTACTAACTCCTCTTTGCTTTCCCAGCAACACTCCCTCAATCAGAAATCCTAAAAAAAGATGCATAAAACATGAGTTAGGAAAATAACCTCATTCAACAAGACATTAAAAATCAGGCATTTAGGTGTAGCAGTGGCTAGAGTAGCAACCATGAAGTTAGGAGGGTCTGAACTCAATTCCAATTTCAGACAACTAATAGTTGTGTGACCTTGGACAAGTCCCTTAACCCCAACTGCCCCTTAAAAATTAGGAAGCAGACACTTAAGTACCCTTTTTTATTCTATTGCTTTCCTTTCTTTTCCTTTATTTCTTTTTTCCTTTTTTCTTTTTATAAGATTTGTGTTATTGAAGAAAGTAGATGAATTATTTTTCTGTATCATATGCTATGTCCTTTTAGTCTAGGAGCAGTGGGTACAAAGGAAGGTCATGTAACTGGGAAGATGATACAATATAATGGTAAATAAGAGCATACCACCAGAAAATTTTGTGCATAGAAATAATTCTTTAGGGCTAATGATGTTTGATTACTACTTGGAAAGTCTTGGTAAATGACTATAGGAATATCTTGGGAGGAAAAGAAAATAAGAATAAGCAATTTGCCTTTGAGACTGAAACTCACTAAATAGTCTAGCATAAACATATGTATGCCTTCATAACTAGCTGTGAAAAGGAGCCTGGCATGATGGAGAGAAAGCTGATTTCCATATTAGAAAGATGGATTAAGACTTGATTCTGACATATTCTGAACCCTTAATAATTTTTTTTCCATTGTATTTCAGTTGTGTTCAACTCTCTGTGACCCAATTTGGGGTTTTCTTGATAGAGGTACTGGATGGTTTAGCATTTTCTTCTCCAATTCATTTTATAGATGAAGAAATAGGGGCAAACAGAGTTAAGTGAATTGTTCAAGGTCACACAATTAGAACAGTCTGAGGTCATATTTAGCAAATTAGTTTCTCAATTTTAATAGTAATTCTCTAAGAGTATAACTGAGAAATAATTGCCTATTTACAATAGTAGAGGGAGTTTCTTCACAACTGTTCCCTACACCAATAAAATTGCAAATTGTGACTAAAACTTTTTTAAACCTATTCATAATCGTTCAACAAAAATTTATTTGATATCTATTACACATGAAGCATTGTACTAGACACTGTTAGAATCTCTAAAGATCTTAAAAATAAAATCATTGAGAACTTTCTGGTTCAATTGCAGAATGAAAACAGATCCAAATAACTATAATAATGTAGGTAAGATGTGATAAGACCTACGTTTTTAATTCAAAAAAGGAAAGGATCATATTTGCCTTGTGTGATCAGGGAGAACTTTAAGGAGAAAGTGGCATTGAAGTTAGCCTTGAAAAATATGTGTGAGCTTTCAACAGGAAGATATGGAGAGTTAATTCCCAAGACAAGAATGGCATCAGTAAATTTCAGAAGGTAGGAAAGCACAAAGAATATTGAGGGAACAGTGAACAATGGTGAATAGGATCTAGATGAGGGAATAGGAGATCAGGCTGGAAAAATGTTTGGCCAAACTATGGGGGGGGTATGCTAATACTAACTTTTTTTTTATTTCAACATTACCATCCCCAAAGCAAGTAAGCAAAAAAAAAAATGATGTAGAAAATACAAGCCAGGAAAAAAGCCTCCATACCATGTGATTAAAAATCAGGCAACAGGCAGACATGAAAGAACCTCTTTGTTTTCCAGGTATTTTCTCTTTTCTAGTCCCTTTGTATTTTTTATAATTCTGAATATCTGGTTTAAGACTTTGGTTTTAATATACAAGAAATGGAAAGTGAAATTATTAAAGCACTTTTTTTTTTTAGAAAATTTAATCCAATAATAAGAGGCTTGTTTAATAAGTGAAAAGGACATGGAGAGTCATTTTTAGCTTTTTGAATTAATGTTCAAAGAATCAGGAATCTTTCCCACATGAACCCAAAATTCAGTGTACCTTCTAATCCAGGTTTTAAGGATTCAGCCAGGGGTGCCAGAAGCCCATTTGACTTCCAAACCCACCCAGAAAACTTGATTTGATTCAGATCTTGTCTATTCAGATGCTTGCAGTTCCTTTCAACTCTGACTTGGAATCTATCCTCTTTGGGGAAGACCATTCACTGACAGCCCCTCAAAGCAGAGATTTATTGACGTACCTGAGTAATTAACTAGAAATAGACTTGTAAAGATTCATCAAACCATAGCTAACCTCCTTCCTTATCATCTCTAGCCTTAGAACTTATTTCCACTCTGCCCAGTGTTTCTATCTTCTCTATGACCTTTTCTACTTGATTGTCCCCTGTACTTTCTCTCTCCTTGAAATCTTTATAAAGATCTTATCCCTTATATATAATTCAATAAATATTTATGAAGTACTTATGTGCCAGGCACTGTGCTAAGCACTAGGGATATAAATACAGGCAAAATAAAATACCTGCCCTGACGGAACTTAAAATATGATGATGATTGATGATGACACACATTTATGTGGTGTCATGCACTATCTTATTAAAACAGATGAAGTTGGTCATGCAAATATTATTATCCCCAATTTACAGATAAAAAAAACAAAGCCAAGATAAGTGAAGCTATTTGTCCCAAATCACATAGCTGTTAAGTGTTAGAGTAGATTTGAACCTTTACCAGTTTTCCACTGTGAGCTCCCATTTATCCCCTTTGTCCCTATATCCCATCCTTCTGGCATCATTCTCTATTTCCACTGTCTTCCCTTGACTTTCCAATCAAGAGCTAATTCTCCTTGTCAACACAACATATCTTCATACATCTTCATTCTGTCTTCCAGACTTCTCCAGTAGCCTTCCCCTATTGTCATATAGTACCTAAACTTTGGTCTCTTCTTAAATATTCCCTTCTTCCCTTGCAAACATCCTCACATCTATTTGGTTCTCAAAGAACTTTTTACTTAATTCTAACATTATAGTTAACTATCATTCTGTACGTCTCCTTTTTTTCTCTGATAAACTTTCTGCTGATGTCATTTAAACAAGGTGTCTCCATTTCCCTTATTTTCTTGTCTTCTGGCTTCTAGCCTTGTCATTCAAATGAAACTGCCCTCTCCAAGAATAAAAAATGTTCTTGTTTGGCAAATCTAATGGCATTTTCTCAATCTTCATTCTGTTTAATATCTGCAACATTTGACACTGTTGATCTCCTTATTTTAATGAATGCATTCCTCTCTGGGTTTTCCTGATCCTGCTGTCTTTCTCTTAATTCTCCACCTACTTGTCTAACTAGTTCTTCAAAACTTCTTTTTCCTAAACATTCATCTTCATCACTTCTTCTAACTCTGGGTGTCCTCCAAGGCTGAGTCCTCTTCTGCAGTCTTTCTTTACTATCTCCCTTTAGTTATCTTATCAGATCCCACTGGTTCAGTTATGATCTCTTTGCAGATAATGCCCAAATTTACAAATCCCATTCCAAAATCTCTTTGGATCACTAATCTTTTATCTGTAACTATACATTTCCAGCATAAACATCTTCAAACTCAACATATCCCAAACTGAACTCATTATCTTTTCTTTCAAATCATCTCCTCTAATCCGTTTCTATTACTATTGAGAACATCACCATCTTTCCACTTTTCCAGGTTCACAATCTTAGCATCCTCAATTTCTTATTCACACTCACCCCATTTATCAATACTTTAACAGATGTTTACCATTTCATAATATCTCTCTTTACTCCTACAGCCTAGCTGAGGACCTTATATTTCTTAACTGGACTATTGCAATAGCTTTCTAGTTGGTCTTCCTACAAGTCTCTCTTCAGTCATTTTTCACTATTAGAATGAAGTTATTTTTCTTAACTGTTCAATAAACTTCATATTATCTTTGGGATCTAATATAAAATTCTCTTTTACACTTAAGGCGCTTCACTACTCACCCCTTCTGATCTTTACATATTTCTCAAACTTGACTCCTTTCCACATAATCTATCAACTAATGACATCAGTCTACTTGCTATTCCATAAATCCAATATTCTGATTTTTTAGTTTTTCTTTCTAGTTTCTTAGAAGACTTAGCTCAAATGTCATCATTTTCAGAAGACCTTGCCAGTCCTTTTTAATAACTTGAACCTTTCCCGCTCTAAGATTATCTTTTTTCTATTCTAAACCTGTTTAGTAATGTTACCTCCTTCATGAATATGGAAGGTTCTTGAGGGCAGGGACTGGTTTTGTGTTTATTGTCTTTTTTTGGATGCTTTCTGTTTACCATATACCAAGCACATAGTAGCATTTAATAAATGTGTTGATTCTTACTGTAAGTCCAATGTCAATTTTACTAAATTTTATATTACTGACAGCTCTTAGCTCAATAGAACGCCTACCATGAGGTTGTAGACCCTCTTAAACTGAGTGCTTTGATTCATTTTATGTTTCTGGCTGGGGCTTTTTTGACCCTTTCTTATGTTAATATGCTTATTTTTTAGAATTTTATAACTGAAATATTACATTCTTCCTGACTTTGAGGAATGTGAATGAATTGCTACAGTTTGCTAAGGAAATATATACATATATACTCACATTTATGCATAGATATTTTCTTAGTTAATTCTTTCTGCCTTTGTTTGGATCTTTGGGTATTCAATGTTTATTTCCCTTCCCTGTGCAAACTGAGTTAGCATTCCTATGTAGAATAGAGAGAAAAAGAAATAAGGCCCTCAATCAGGCTTTGATATCTATTGAAAAGAATAGCTCAAGGCCACCCTTCTGGCATTGCCTTGGCAATTTAAGAAGTAAATTTCCCTAGGAAGACTGTCAACCATTTTAATTGGCTACTATTTTGTATATTTATGAAATTGTAATTGCATATTTCTTTCACTTTTAAAACCAACCAAGATCTCTTCTTGTTCCCCAATCATGATTTCATAGATAAATGTCCTACTGGACCCAAACTTCCCCATAGCAGCTGGGATTATAGGTAAGATCTTATAAACACACATATACACAGACACAGACACACACACCCAGAAACCCAGATTTACCCCCCCCCCCACTCCAACACACTCACACACTAACAGTCAACTTTAAATAAATTGGGAAATTATTCATTTCCTAATGCTTATTTCCCTCATCCTGATGTGATGTACCTCTTAGAGAGGATGGAACAATAATTCTAAGGCTACCTGGCCTTGAGAATGCTCCAAACACCAACTTGTAACAATCTATTGGTCAATAATAATAAAGTTTCTGAGAATTCAATAGTGGGGTGCAACTCTACCTCTGAGCCATAGAATGGATACAACCCTACCCTTTCCCCTCCTCAATTTTACTTCTAAATCCCAGGGTCACACAGCTAGGGAATGTTAAGTGTCTGAGACCAGATTTGAACTCAGGTCATCCTAATTTCAGGGCTGGTGCTCTATCCACTGCCCCACCTAGCTGCCCCAGGAGCAGTCATATCTTAACATCACCCCAATTTGGATGAGTGGTATAAAGGACTGTAGCACCTCCTTATCTCTAGTCATCTATAAATGATTGTCTTTTTAAAAATGACTTTTATTTTTCGTAATATATGCAAAGATAGTTTTCAATATTCAGCTTTGAAAAACCTTGTGTTCCTAATTTTTTTCCCACTCTCCCCACCACCCCTCTCCTCTAGGCAGCAAGTAATCCAATATGAGTCAAACAAGTGCATTTCCTCTAAACATATTTCCACATTTGTCATGCTGTGCAAGAAAAGTCATATCAAAAAGAGGAAAAACATGAGGATGGAAAAAAAAACAAGCAAACAAACTACAACAAAAGCTGAAAATACTAGGCTTTGATCCACATTAAGTCTCTGTAGTTCTCTCTAGATACTGATGGATCTTTGCACCATAGATCTATTGGAACTTCCTTGAATCACCTCAATATTGAAACAAGTCTATGATGATTGATAATCACTTAATCTAGTTATTGCCGTGTACAATGTTTTTTTTTTTTTTTTTGGTTCTGCTCACTTCATTTAGCATGATTATATTCTAAAACATAGTTTTTGGACACATTATCTTTGTCCTTTCTTTTTTATAATGCAGATTCTGATTTATGACTTTGTCATTCATTTAGAAAGGCATCTGCTGTCAAACACAGGATTTTAAATTGAATAGAAAGATTGATGAAGTCTATTTTAGAACACTTTGACCTCATACAGAGCCCCCATTCCAGGGCATCAACAAGTTAAAACTAAGTTTATAAATCTATTTCTGGATTTTATTTTGTTTATTCTTTGAGAAATATTTTAATTCAATTTCAAGCAAACACATTGCAGTTATGTAATTCCAAAGTTAAAAAAGACATAAAATAAATGGTTAAGGCCCCTACTTCTTAGGTTACCATTACAAAGAGTGACATCCCTCCATGAGCAATTAAACTAAAATAAGTACAATGAATAAGTGAAAGTTACAAAGCTGATAATTGTTTTCCTTTATTCAACCAGCAAGCATTTGTGCAAATAGCAAAGTAAATAGGATAATAATAACATATTTATAAAAGTACTTTATAATTACAAAGAATTTTACTGGTATAATTGCTGGGCAATTCTCTTTGTGGAAGAGTCTAGGACACTAGCTTTCTGAAAGACATGATGATGTCTAATGAAAGTCCCCTGCTTCTTAATTTGAAACATTCCTAGACAGTCTATTTTGATTCTGGTCAGCTGCACCCATGCAAAAGATATGGTTAAAATGGGGTACATTCAAAATGCATTAAAAATTCAAATCTAGGTTCTTGGCAATCTTTTTTCTTTCTTGACAGTATTTGAGAGAAATGAAAGAATTTATTGTGCTTACTAAGTATGAACCATTATGCTATGCTTGGGGATATAACAGAAAAGTAAGACAATTTCAATTCTTAGAGAGAGATGTGCCATGAGCTTCTATTAGTACAAGCTTTGGATCCTCCTGATCTGAAGCCAACATGTGCTTTCTGAGTATGAATATCTGTTCTTTTCTCCTTCATATTGTTTTTTTCCCCCTACATTAGGCAAAAATGATTGGGAATGACTAAAATCTTTTAAGTTCCAAAAGAAGGTGAATAAAGTGAGCTGCCAAAAGTTGGAGAGCTAGAATCCAGTTCAGGGGCCAAACAGTGAGGAGTGAAGTCTCAAGGGACTTATTTGATTTATTCCAACAATAACAGACTTGCAGATTCATCATGCATCAGTTATGATGCTGCTGAGTGTTAATTTAGTAGAGAAAATACTATGAAGAAACTGCATTCGGTTTAACCTCATTTCCCCTAGTAACTGAGGTAGCTTGAGATAGAGTATAACCCTGACTGTTGAGAGAAATGTTTGTAACTTCAGTCTTTCTATATTTGTGAAACAATTTTTTGTAAGTGCTAATTATTAATAAGTGGTCAGATGAAAATAGGGTTCTAACCAATAGTGCTTAAGAATGAAGACAATATACCTGAATAGGGTCTTGGGCTAATAGCATTAGGGAATCATCCTATCAATTTCTTAAGAGCACCTCTATTAACCTGAGAGACAGATATAACTGCTTTGCTCTGGGAGAGTAAATTCAGAATCTCATTTCATTGACATTATCTCATATAATCCTTTACAAAACTGAGGTAAGTTTTTCAAAATGAGAAAACTAAAGCTCAGAAAACCTCAAGGACTTGCCGAAAATAACATACAACATCAGGGACAGAATGGAATGAATTTAGGTTTACAAAGTCCATGTCAAATGATCTTTCCAGAACAACACATTCTCTCTCTCTCTCTCTCTCTCTCTCTCTCTCTCTCTCTCTCTCTCTCAATTATAGGCAGTATGTAAAAGCTAAGTTACATCCAGTTTTCTCTATTTGTTAAGTGGCACTATCTACATTCACAAAAGCATTTAGAGATATTCAAAAGCATTATTATTATTATTATTGAGGTTTAAAATCAAAGGTATGGTAATTACTATTCAGGTTTCTTTTATTTTCTTCCTAACTCATCAAAACCAAATTTTTTTAAGCTTGAATATTTCAGAAGTGTTATCTAATGCATTTCAATGGTTTTTAAAATTGTGTCTATCAAAGCATAAATAATTTTGCATTTGCATTCAGAATAGAACTCTTTTAAAATGTTTTGACTTTCAGATGGTTTTGAAAGACCTTTCTTAATTCTTTGCATTTAGGTGGTTTTGATTAGCTATAAAATATATGTGTTAGAAGTTTAAGTTCAACTTACTTGCACTTATGATTTTAATAGTATAATTATGTGAAGTTATTATACATGGATGAAGCACATAGATAAATTTCTCAGATGTATCTGTCAGCTAAAAATTACACTAGGTTGGAAAGATTGAATATTTTTATATGTTACATGGAATAGAAGCTATGCATATAAGTTACATTTTATAGTTCAATGATCTCTAATTTTATTGGTGAGTATGCTCCCTTCACTAGCACAGATCCCAACCCTTTTATAACTCCCATACATAGGACTCAAAGTGATATTCCTAAAGCACGTCTGACCACATTGCTTCCATATTTAAGAAGCTTCCTATTGTCTTTATGAGAAAATTAAAATTCTGTTTGGCATTTACAATTCTTCCCAATGTAACTTCACCTGATCTTTATAGAGTTGTGTATTACTTGTTTTATACTCTCTAGACTAATCAAACTGTACCCCATATATGGTATTTCATTTTCTATCTGTGTCTTTGTACAGGGTGTCCATATCTGTACAATCCTATCTCACCTGCACCTAGATAGATAAGTAGGTAGATAGAGTGCTAAATTATGTGTGATCTTGACTGTGAGTCTTTGATACTTGAATTCTGTCTCTCTGGATACTTGCAATATTTTTTTCTTTGCCTTGAAAGTTCCAGAATTTAATTATGATATTTCTGGGATTTTTCACTTTTGGGTTTCTTTCAGGAATAAATAAATAGATATGAAGATAGAGATAAATATATGTTTTAATCAGCCAAAATCTGCTTTCTTATTCTTTTATATCAAACCTACCTCATGAGAATAAAAACAAAACAAAACAAAGCGCAAAGACCATTTTACACACACACACACACACACACACACACACACACACACAAAGAGAGAGAGAGAGAGAGAGAGAGAGAGAGAGAATCAAACAAAACAAATTTTCATATTGACCATGTCTTAAAAAGATATTTGTCTCATTCTGCATTCAGAATCTTTTACCTCTCTATCAGTAGAAGTGTGGCCTATTTTATCATTAATGCTTTGGGATTGCAGTTGGTAATTACACTGATAGGAATTCCGCAAATAGCATTCCATTATACTTATATAGCATAATTTATTCATCTGTTCCCTAATTTGTGGACACCTCCTCAGATTCCCATGCTTTGCCACCTCAAAAAGAGCTATGAATATTTTTATACATCTTTAGAGTTTGTTTTGTTTAAGATTGAATCTCTTTCTTAATGTATCTCTTTTCTAATTCCCCCTCTCCTTTCTCTTGTATTTTCCTGTTAAGTGAAATATATTTCTACACCTATGTGTGTGTATGTATGTATTATTCCTTCCCTTGAACACATTACATGTGAGATTCAAGTATGTGCCATTTTTCTTTATTTGTGTTGTTGTCTACTTGTGTACCCTGATTATGAGAAAACTTTCTTGTCCTTCCCTCTACTTGAGAATGAATAATTCTCAAGATTAATACATAAGGTAGCCACTCCCAGGCCTTGTCTAATTGTACTCCCTCTGTGAACCTTGGTGATGAAAGAGATCAAATGGGACAGATGTTTTCTCTCTCCAAACTTGCATGTAAGCACTTTATTTTTGTTTAGTCCTTTAACATATTCATCTTTACCTTTTTATGTTTTTTCTTTATTCCTGTGTTTATACTCTACATTTTTATGCAACTCTGGTCCTTCAATCAGGAATGCATGGAAGTCCTCTATTTCATTAAGTTCCATTTTCCCTCTCTCTGCATTTCGACTCCCCCCTACCAAGTAGCATTATACTTAATTTTGCTGGGAAAGTTTTTCTTGGCTATAATCCTATATCCTTTGGAATATATCATCTCCTAAATTATCTACTTCTTTATAGTGGTGGCTGCTAAATTATGTGTGATCTTGACTGTGAATTTTTGATATTTGAATTCTGTCTTTCTGGATGTTTGCAATATTTTTTCTTTGCCTTGAAAGCTAACAAAATTTGATTATAATATTCCTGGGAGTTTTCACTTTTGAGTTTCTTTCAGGAAGTAATGAACAGATTTCTTTCTACTTCTATTTCTCTTTGCTTGCTACTTTTAAAAGAAGAATCTGAAATCTCAGCACTTTTAAGAGTTCTTGAAATATCATGCTTGGGTTTCTTTTTGGGTTCATTGTAATATTTTAATGTGTTGTAGTAATATAGCTTCCAGGGGAGTCAGCAATGATTTTAAGGTCTCCTGATCTTGGGGGCCTTCTATTGTAATAATCTGTCAGTGATTCTAAATCTTTTCTTTGGAATCTGATCCTGAGGCTCTCTGATCTAATGCCATTGTTCTAACAATCTTGTCTGTCAATTATTCTAAAGTCTTCTGGCTTTAGGATAGTCCTAGGTCTGCAGGTCAGTGATAACCAAATTCTTGAGACCACTCCTTGGTTCTACTCCTGGGCCATAAATTAGCATATCTATAACATGAAAAACTAGATAAATGCTTCTCTTTGTTTCTGTTGCTTTGCTAAATTCTCTTGGAATTTAGACTGCTTCAATTGGCATTACAATTACAATAAACTTTGCCCCCTTGATTTGGAAATGGATTCAAGCCTGTTAATTCTTTTGAGATACCTCCTGATAGGGGTCTGTTACTCCAACCTTTTGGGGTCCCTTCCCAACCTCAACATTATGATGCTGAAATCCCCCCCCTTGCTCTATTTTCTATGTCAATTGTTTTTGTATGAAATACCTTTAATTTCCTTCAATTTTTTAGCCTTTTGACTTTGAGTTAGTATTTCTTGTTGCTTCCTGGAGCCATTAGCTTCTATCTAATTATGTGAATTTTCAGGGAGCTTGTTGTTTGGGAATTTTTTTTCTTTCTTCCATATCTACCTTTTTTAATTATAAAAACATTTTTAACTCTTAAAAAAACCAAACTCTTGCTTCATTTCTTCCAAGAATTCTAGTTTGTGCCCAAAATATGTTTTCCTCTGAGGCATTTGTACATGTTTGGAATCATTCTCTTTTGCTTTTGTGTCTTGAGCATCCCTGCCAACCTTATAGCTCATTTTGGTATGTTTTTTTTTTGTTTGCCCATTTTTCCAGTCTGCTTCCTGGCTCTGGACTCAATGTTAGGACTGAGCTCTGTAGCACTTCTGGAGTGAAAGTGTGGCTTAGTCCTGTTGTTGCTTTCTTGGAATATTTAGTGTTTTGTTATTCTAGTATTTCAGGGACAGCTTTCAGTGGTTTCACTCAAAGTAGTCTCATATAAGACAAAGTTTGATTGTTTCTCCCCTTTTCTGAGCTCTGCAAATTCCTGACCTGGCTTTCTGTCTGAGCAAGAGTAGACTTTTTGAAGGCTTCACTTCTATCAACCAAATGGAGAGTTCCATTGGCTTAGAGTAATAGGATAGTAGGTTCCTTTTTGGCCTCTGTTTTCTACCCTGCTAATTCTCTGCAAACTGTGCTAAACACTGAGAGTGAGATTTTTCTTTGAGTGAGTCCACTACTACTGTTGCTGCTGGCTTCTGAATTTCTTCCTCTTTCTCTTTTTTCTCTTCCTCCTCTTCTCAGGGGCATCCCTCCCCTGGGACACCACTTTTATGGGCAGGTCTCCCCAGTTATAGATCTCCTAGATCTATAATCTAAAATTAAATATTTGGTGATAAAGTCTCCAGTTGGTACCTTTTCCCATCATAGTACTCTAGTATGGATTTGGGGGTGTCCCAGTATGCAATATGTCTGAATCTTCATCTTCCCTGATGCACAGCCTTTTCCTGAGTACTGGAGTGCTAGAGTGTTTTCCATGGAGCATCCTCCTGCTCTAAGTCTATCTTCAGTGTTTGAAGAACACCCTGTTTGCTTCTCCAAAACATGATGCATTGAGAAATGGAATAAATGTGGTTTTTTTCTGTTCTAGATCTGTTAGAAGGAGATTAAAGTGATGATTTTACTGCATTGCTGCCTTTTTCTCTGTCACCTTGCTCTGCCTCTTCTATTATTGTTAATAATAGCAGTGATGATGATGATGTAAATTGTGTCCTTGATTGTGTGTCCCCCTATTGTGGGGGGGAGGGCTGCAGAGACCCCTCTATTCATAGCCAAACTTCACTTGCAATTCAATAAGAAATCTTGGCCTAGGGCATAATCACTGACCTTTCCAAAAACTATCCCTTAATCTCCCCAGCATGAAGTCTTAGAAGGCAAAATAAAAGAACAACTCCTAACCCCAATCTCTGCTTATTCCTACACCAGAAAAAGCCCACTGAGCTGCTGCTCAGTGTAAACCCATCTTTGCTAATTTCTATCAGGAAAAGGCCCACTGAGCTATGCTTAGTCTTAACTAATCTTTGCTAATTACTCACCTTTACTTCTCCTATTGCTAAGAAAGCTGCTTCTCTGCTATAATAAACCCATTTTGCCATAAACTTCTCGCCTCATTCCTGGGGGTTTGTGGGTTGCTCCATGAAGCCCGCAAGTCACCAAAGGGGGCCCTCTCACCCCCTTTCTCACACCTTATCAATGATAATGATATTAGATAGATATAAAATAAAATCCTATTTGGTGTTTGAAGGTAAACATTTGGGGGCATCAGAGGAATCTTCCTGAAAGAGGTGACTTTTGATGTGGGCTTTAATAATTGACAAGACTTCAACAAATAAAGAAAGAAAGAAGAAAAACATTCAAAGCATAGGGAATAGTAAGAGCAAAGTCATAGGGATTTGGAGTCAGAAAACTTGGGCTTAAATTGCAACTCTGTTACAACCTCTATTACTGTGTAAGTCATGCAATTATATAACTATATAAGTTACATAAACCCTCAGGTCCTCCAATCTCTTAAATATAAAATGAGGGATTTGGACTAGGTCATCCTTCTCCTCCTCTTCCTCTTCCTCTTCCTCATCATCAGTAATAATAGTAGAGTAATAATAGTAGTAATAATAGTAGTATTAGTAGCAGCAGCAGCAGCAGCAACAGCAGAAGGAACAGAATAATAGTAGAAATAGAAATAGAAAGAAGTAGAAATAGTAGCAGCAGCAGCAGCAGTATTTTTAAATTTCAAAGCTCTTTCTATATGTTATCTCATTTGAACATCACAGTAACTCTGTGTAAAGCAGATAATTTCAGATATTATGATCTGAATCCTACATAAGAGGGAAGACGAAGGCACATAAACTTGTCAATGGTTTCAAGCTAGCAAATTCCTAAGGCAGGATTTTAAAATAGGTCTTCTAACTCTATGTTTGGCCCTCTTTCCTCAGTCTAAGATCTCTTGCAGCCAAATCAAATGATTGATTAACCAGAGGAAATGAAGGGTAATACTAGCTGTAGTAATGTCTAAATTTTTCTCATTTTTATGAAGGGAAGGAGGAGGAGGGGATGAAAAGAAGGAAAGAGGGGAAGGAAGGAAGGAAGGAAAAAAAAGAAGGAAGGGAGGAAAGAAGGAAAGAAGGAAGGAAAGAAGGAAGAAAGGAAAGAGGGAAGGAAGGAAGAGAGGGATGAGCTGATTCAGTTTAACTATTTAAACACCTTAATTGCCATGAATAGAATCCATGAATCCATTAAAAGAACAATAGCTGAGGAGCCAGGCTTGCATTCTAGTCCTCTCCAGGCAAGGCATTAATTTTTCTGGACCTCACATTCTACTTTTTAAAATGGATCTAATATTTCTCATACTTCCTTCACATTAGAAAATTGGATAACAGATGCAAAATCATTGAAAACTAGTAATACTGCATAAACCCACTCTCTGATACCTACTTATCAAGAAACCTTGCACAAATGATTTGATTTCTTTGAATTTCAGTTTCTTTATCTATAAAATTGTCAAATTTGATGAGATGATTACTAAGGTACTTATATGATTTTTTTTCAAATTCCTGTGATTGTTTTGTTTAAAATTATTGAGAATGAATAGTCCCACCTGCACCATCAGAAAAAACAATTAATAAGCGTATGATTTGTTTCCCAAACAAAACCTAGTTAAACAAAGAAACAAAGTAACAAAAGAACCTTTGGAAATTGATTATCACTGGTGTATATGTTGGAAATGATTCCAAAGGTGGTGTAATCCAACAGGGAGCTCTTCTAGAGCCCAAACCCAATGAAGAAAAGGCAATTCACAAGACCAAACAATTAATTCTCTCAACTGTATTTCATTTACAAACAGGAAATAAATGTCCAATAGTGTAAGTAAACAGTTTATCCCACATGGGATTGTTTTCTTTTAATTAAGAGGAAAATTTGCCTTACCACTTAGCCTGGGTCACTCTCAGAGCATTTTAAGTCTACTACTGTGGGAGACAACTCATTTTATTGTACTCATCTATTTCTTCACCTGGTGCTATTTTGGATAATGTTTTTGAATTGAGAATATGCTAACTTGGCACTATCTAGTCATTGTAGTGATTCATTTTGGTCTGGGTAAACTCATTAATAAAGAAGAGTGTGTTTTCCCAAATAAAGAAATGGCAGAAACCATATGGGGGAGCATGTTTCAAATCAAAGTCAAAATTGCCAGACTTTGAATTTATTTGAGTTCCAAACACATCTACTTGGCTCCTCATGGGAAAGAAATAGAGTTAAGACATAACCTTTCATAGTCCCTCATAAGGCCCATTTTAACCTAAGCAATTTTCTTTAAAACTGTTCTTTTTCAGTTAGTGTAATTTTAAATGGTTAATTAATATGGATGCAGAAGTCTTCAAAAGTAACCTCAAAAGAGATAAAGAAAAAAAAAGTGAGACCAACAGTTGGTTCAGAAGCTAGCTCCTAGTTTCTCGTTAAGATCAACATTATATTAGTCACAGCCACATTGTAGAAAGTCAGAAAAATGAATGCACTACCATGATCCCAGAATCTCTTGTTTATATTTTGAATTCAATCCATAGGATACTAAATTTCATGTTGGAAGGGAATCTCAAAGTAATTTCATTTCTCCCTACTCTCTCCCCCCAACTTTTCAGATAAAGAAATGTCTAAGGAAATTGAGGTGTTCAGAGTCACACAGATGGTATTGGCGGTGGGATTTGAATCTAGATTTTCTCAATCCAGAGGCAAAACTCATGGTTTATGTGTAAGGTACATAGTTGAGTACATTGTTAGTACATCATAGCATAATTACATTTTTAGCTGAATATTTTTAATTGGAAAAAGGGCAACTACTCTTATAACTCTGATCAAAAGGAAAATGAGATAAATGCAAAGGAAACGTTAAATAAACAAATGCTAGATAAAGGAATAAACAAATGAATATGAAGTGTAGTGAAAAATGTGAAAAGAAAAAGAAAGATAACTGTTCCCTTGGGTCAGGATATACTTAGTGAAGTTTTTATAGGAAAAAAAAAATATGAAGTAGCCAAAAATGTCTAGGGAGCCAAGAGATTCCCAACAATGAAGAAATTGAGAGATAAAGTATTCCATCTTGAGCCACAATCAAGAGACTATTATTATATGTTTATATGGACAAAAAATAAATAAACTAACCACATGAATAATTCGTTTAGAGGAGGATAGCTGCCAGGAATGTTCAAGCTAGGACCTAGAAAAAGCGTGACTTGCATGTTTAGGATGAGAAGTTTAGACTTTATACGCAATAGAAAATCAATGGTAAGTGGAGGGAAGAGAATAAATTCCACAGAATATACATTGAGCCAAGGATTTATTTGAAATATATGCAGACTCTTGCATTAAAAATCATTATTTTATAATTTTTATATTTTATAACTAGTTAAAAATAACCATCTCACAGGGTTAGCATGAATATCAAATGCATATGTAAACCATAAAGCACAATTTTGATATGAACTATGATTATGATGATTATTTAAGGTTGTTAACTCATTGTTTTAATTTAATGACTACCTGTATAATGATTCTCTGCTAATTACATTAATTGAAAAGGTCCCATTGGTATCGAGAAGTCTAAGTTTAAAAAGATAGGCTTTCATAGCAAATTACTTTGAATTCTTTCTAAGTGATTTCATTTTAAGGGGAAAAAATCCCATAAAACTAGCATTCACAGGGAAATCAGTTTATCTGATTAAGACACATATACACACACACGAATACTGGAACTCAGATTATGCTTCTGATTATAGCTATAATTAACTATTATTTTAGGCCTTAGATAAATCATTTAACCCCTATTTTATTACTACTATCTTCATTTGTAAATGAGAGGTTGAATTCTCTGAACTCCCTTCCAGCTATACAATGATAAATGAATATGTGATATTTACTGTCAATGATTTTTTTAACTGAAAAATAAATTCTTTAGATACAATCCCATTAGTAGAAAATGCTTTTCTATACTATCTTTTGGAGGAGAGGAATGAAATTAATGAATATTTTATCTTTTGATTCAGTGGATAAATGATTTTATCTGCCCATGATATTTTTGTTTCATTTTATCTATTTAACTATCCAATCTTTCTGACTAACTTCAAATATAAGTATACTCAGAGAAATCCATAACACAGAATAGATGATTTTTTTTGATATTTTATTTTATTTTTTTATTTTTTAATTTTTTTATAAAGCTTTTTATTTACAAAACATGAGTGATTTTTCTACATTGACCTTTGCAAAAACTTTTTTTTTCCCCAAGCTTTTCCCCTCCTTCCCCTCACCCCCCACCCCTAGATGACAGGTAATCTAATACATGCTAAATAGGATAAATTATATGACAAATACAATACATGTATACATATCTATACAGTTATCTTACTGCACAAGAAACATCAGATCTAGAAAGAGAAGAAGAAAAAAAACAACCTAAGAAGGAACACAAAATGCATGGAAATATTTACAGAAAGCATTAAAATGCTGTGTTGTGGTTCACACTCAGTTCCCACAGGCCTCTCTCTGGATGTATATGACTATCTTCATCGCTGAACAATAGGAACTGGTTTGAACCACATCATTGTTGAAGAGAACCATGTCCATCAAAATTGATCATCGTATAGTCTTGTGGCTGTGTATAATGATCTCCTGGTTCTGCTGATTTCACTCAGCATCAGTTCATGCAAGTCTCTCCAGGCCTCTCTGAAATCCTCCTGTTGGTTGTTTCTTACAGAACAATAATATTCCATAACATTCATATACCATAATTTATTCAGCCATTCTCCCATTGATGGGCATCCTTTCAATTTCCAGTTTCTTGCCACTACAAAAAGGGCTGCCACAAACATTTTTGCACATGTGGGTCCCTTTCCCTCCTTTAAAATCTCTTTGGGATATAGGCCCAGTAGAAACACTGCTGGGTCAAAGGGTATGCACAGTTTGATAACTTTTTGAGCATAGTTCCAAATTGCTCTCCAGAATAGTTGGATCCGTTCACAGTCCCACCAACAATGTATCAGTGTCCCAGTTTTCCCACATCCCCTCCAACAGTTATCATTATCATTTCCTATCATTTTAGCCAATCTGACAAGTGTGTAGTGGTACCTCAGAGTTGTCTTAATTTGCATTTCTCTGATCAATAGTGACTTGGAGCACCTTTTCATGTGACCGGAAATAGTTTCAATTTCTTCATCTGAAAATTGTCTGTTCATATCTTTTGACCATTTATCCATTGGAGAATGGCTTGAATTCTTATATATTTGAGTCAATTCTCTATATATTTTAGAACTGAGGCCTTTATCAGAACCTTTGGATGTAAAAATATTTTCCCAGTTTAATGCTACCCTTCTAATCTTGTCTGCATTCATTTTGTTTGTACAAAAACTTTTTAACTTGATATAGTCAAACTTATCTATTTTGTGATTAATGATGACATCTAGTTCCTCTTTGGTCACAAATTCCTTCCCCCTCCACAGGTCTGAGAGGTAAACCATCCTACATTGTTCTAATTTGTTTATAATGTCATTCTTTATGCCTAGATCATGAATCCATTTTGACCTTATCTTGGTATATGGTGTTAGGTGTGGGTCAATGCCTAATTTCTTCCATACTAGTTACCAATTATCCCAGCAGTTTTTGTCAAATAGTGTGTTTTTATCCCAAAAACTGGGGTCTTTGGGTTTATCAAACACTAGATTACAATTGTCATTGAGTATTTTGTTCTGTGAACCTAACCTATTCCACTGATCCACTACTCTATTTCTTATCCAGTACCAAATGGTTTTGGTGACCACTGCTTTATAATATAGTTTTAGATCTGGTGCAGCTAGGCCACCCTCATTTGCATTTTTTTCATTAATTCCCTTGAAATTCTTGACCTTTTGTTTTTCCAGATGAAATTTGATGTTATTTTTTCTAGTTCAGTTAAATAATCTCTTGGGAGTTTGATTGGTATAGCACTAAATAAATAGATTAGTTTAGGTAGTATTGCCATCTTTATTATATTCGCTTGACCTATCCAAGAGCACTTGATGTTTTTCCAATTGTTTAGATCTGACTTTATTTGTGTGGAGAGTGTTTTGTAGTTTTGCTCATATAGATCCTGACTTTCCCTTGGGAGATATATTCCCAAATATTTTATACTATCGATAGTTATTTTGAATGGAATTTCTCTTTGTATCTCTTGCTGTTGCATTTTGTTGATGATGCATAAAAATACTGATGATTTATGTGGATTTATTTTGTATCCTGCAACTTTGCTGAAATTGTGGATTAATTCTAATAGTTTTTTAGTTGATTCTCTAGGGTTCTCTAAGTAGACCATCATATCATCTGCAAAGAGTGATAATTTGGTTTCCTCATGACCTACTCTAATTCCTTTAATCTCTTTTTCTTGTCTTATTGCCAAGGCTAGCATTTCTAATACAATATTGAATAGTAACGGTGATAGTGGGCAACCTTGTTTCACCCCTGATCTTATTGGGAATGGTTCCAGTTTATCACCATTACATATGATGCTAGCTGATGGTTTTAAATAGATGCTACCGACTATTTTAAGGAAAAGTCCATTAATTCCTATACTCTCTAATGTTTTTAATAGGAATGGATGTTGGATTTTATCAAATGCTTTTTCTGCATCGAGATGATCATATGTTTTTTGTTAATTTGGTTATTAATATAGTCAATTATTTTAATGGTTTTCCTAATATTGAACCATCCCTGCATTCTTGGTATAAATCCTACTTGGTCATGGTGTATTATTCTGGGAATGATTTTCTGTAATCTCTTTGCTAATATTTTATTTAAGATTTTTGCATCAATATTCATTAAGGAGATTGGTCTATAATTTTCTTTCTCTGTTTTTGTTTTACCTGGTTTAGGTATCAGTACCATGTCTGTATCATAAAAGGAGTTTGGTAGGAGTCCTTCATTCCCTATTTTTTCAAATAGTTTATATAATATTGGAGTTAATTGTTCTTTAAATGTTTGGTAGAATTCACATGTAAATCCATCTGGTCCTAGGGATTTTTTTTAGGGAGTTGATTAATGACTTGTTCTATTTCTTTTTCTAAAATGGGACTATTTAAGTAATTTATTTGCTCTTCTGTTAATCTGGGCAATCTATATTTTTGTAGATATTCCTCCATTTCACTTAGGTTATCAAATTTATTGGCATAAAGTTGAGCAAAGTAACTCCTGATTATTGCTCTAATTTCCTCTTCATTGGTGGAAAGTTCTCCCTTTTCATTTTTGAGACTAACAATTTGATTTTCCTCTTTCCTTTTTCTAATAAAATTAACTAGAGGTTTATCTATTTTGTTGGTTTTTTCATAAAACCAACTTTTTGTTTTATTTATTAATTCAATAGTTTTTTTTACTTTCAATTTTATTAATCTCTCCTTTTATTTTTAGGATTTCAAGTTTGGTATTTGATTGGGGGTTTTTAATTTGTTCTTTCTCTAGCTTTTTTAGTTGCAAGCCCAATTCATTGATTTTCTCTTTCTCTATTTTATGCAAATAAGCATCTAGAGATATAAAATTTCCCCTTATTACCACTTTGGCTGTATCCCACAAATTTTGGTATGTTGTCTCATTGTTGTCATTCTCTTGGATGAAATTAGTAATTTTGTCTGTAATTTGCTGTTTCACCCATTCATTCTTTAGGATAAAATTATTTAGTTTCCAATTGCTTTTTGGTCTATTTTCTCCTGGCCTTATATTGCATGTGATTTTTATTCTGTCATGATCTGAAAAAATACATTTATTATTTCTGCCTTCCTGCATTTGATTTTGAGGTTTTTGTGTCCTAACACATGGTCAATTTTTGTATAAGTTCCATGGACTGCTGAGAAAAAAGTAAACTCCTTTCTGTCTCCATTTAATTTCCTCCAAAGATCTATCATACCTAACTTTTCTAACATTTTGTTTACCTCCTTAACTTCTTTCTTATTTATTTTGTGGTTTGATTTATCAAGTTCTGAGAGAGGGAGGTTGAGATCCCCCACTATTATAGTTTTGCTGTCTATTTCTTCGTGCATCTCTCTGAACTTTTCCTCTAGGAATTTCCTTGCTATACCACTTGGTGCATATATGTTTAGTATTGATATTGCTTCATTATCTATGGTACCTTTTAGGAAGATATAATTTCCTTCTTTGTAGCTTTTAATTAAGTCTATCTTTGCTTTTACTTGGTCTGAGATCAGGATTGCTACCCCTGCTTTTTTTTGTTCACCTGACGCATAATAGATTCCGCTCCAGCCTTTTACCTTCACCCTGTATGTATCTCTATGTTTTAGTTGTGTTTCTTGTATACAACATATTGTTGGATTCTGGTTTTTAATCCAATCTGCTATCTGCTTCTGCTTTAAGGGAGAGTTCATTCCATTCACATTCACAGTTAAAATAACTAATTCTGTATTTCCTGCCATCTTATTTACCCTAGCTTATGCTTTTCTCTTTCTTATCCCCTTACACTCCTTCCTATTCTTTTGCTTTTGATAACCACTTCCCTCAAACAATCCTTCCCTTTTAGAGCCCCACCCACCCCTTTTTCCCCCCTTTCCCTCCTGTTTCCTTATAAGTATGTCTATTATTCTCTCAGGGCTAAATCTGATGAGATGGAGATTAACCCAATTCTCATTCCCCTCCCTTTTTTCCCCTCAATCATTATAGGTTTTCTTTGCCTCTACATGTGATGTAATTTCCCTTATTTTACCTCCTTTTCCTCTTCTTCCAGTGTTATCCCTTTTCTACCTCTAATTTCTTTTTCAGTTTATCATATCATAATAATCATAAAATCACAATAAACATATAATAATCATAAAATCACAGTAATCATATCATAATCATAGTGTAATAATAGATTCATAAAATCAACCCTCAATCTATAAATATCTGTAACATAAATATAGTTCTCAAGAGTTATTTTTTTTTCTTGTTACCTTTTTATGTTTCTCTTGTGTTCTGTGTTTGTAGATCAAATTTTTTGTTCAGTTCTGGTCTTTTCAGTAGAAATAGGTGAAATTCTCCTATATCATTAAATTACCATCTTCTTCCCTGGAAGATAATGCTCATTCTAGTTGGGTAACTTATTCTTGGCTGTAATCCAAGTTCTTTGCCCTTTGGAATATCTGATTCCAGGCCCTTCGATCCTTCAAAGTAGAAGCTGCTAGGTCCTGTGTGATCCTAATTGTGGCTCCCCGATATTTAAATTGTTTCTTTCTGGCTTCTTGTAATATCTTTTCCTTGGTATGATAGTTCTGGAATTTAGCCACAATATTTCTGGGGGACTTAATTGGGTTTCTTAAATGGGTTTCTTTCAGGAGGTGATTGGTGGATTGTTTCAAGGAGTATTTTGCCTTCTGGGTCTAAAATATCAGGGCAGTTTTCTTTTATGATTTCCTGAAAGATAGTGTCTAGGTTCTTTTTTTCATCATGGCTTTCAGGAAGCCCTATAATCCTTAGATTGTCTCTCCTAGATCTATTTTCCAGGTCAGTTGTTTTTCCTAGGAGATATTTCATGTTTTTCTCTATCTTTTCATTTTTTTGTTTTTGTTCGACTGATTCTTGAAGTCTTGATGAGTCATTCATTTCCAATTGTTCGATTCTAATTTTTAATGTCTTATTTTCTTCAGTTACTGTTTTTAGTTCCTTTTGCAATTGACCAATTACCTTTTTTTGTTCATTGCATTTTTTCCATTTTTTCTATTTTATTTTGCAGTGATCTCATTTCGTTTCCCCATGTTTCTTCTAACTCTCTTTTAAGATTTTTTATGCAATCTTCAAAGAAAGCCTTGTGACATGGAGACCAATTTATGTCTCTCTTTGGGGTTTTTCTGGAGTTGCTTTACCTTTAGGGGCCTCAGGATTTGAGGTCTTGTTCTTCCCTTTCTCCATAAAAGTTGTCTATGGTGAGAGATCTTTTTGGTTTTTTTATTCATTTTTTTTTTTTTAAGATATGAGGTCTGTTTAGGGCAAAGGTGGGACAGCTGCTTTAATTTGCCCTGGGGCAGTTCTGCTGATTGAGTTATTTCAGGAACTGGGCAGTTCTGCTGATTGAATTATGTCAGGTGCTGGGTAGTTCTGCTTTAGTTCACCCTGGGACAGTTCTGCTGATTGAATTATTTCAGCTACTGGGCAGTTCTGCTGATTGAATTATTTCTGGTGCTGATCAGTCCTGCTGATTGATTGATTGATTGATTGATCGCCCTAGGATGCTGTGTAATGGCAGCTAGGTCCAATGCTCATCAGGGGTTCAGTGGTTCACAATCTACCCCCCACAAAAGGCAGACCCTCCAAACTACCTGCCCACAATCAGGACAGATTGGCCCAAGAGGCCCCCAGAAGACTCCTAGATGTGTGAAAAGCACAACGCTCCCACTCCTGTTTCGACTCCTGTTCCACCTCCCTGCTCTAGCTCCCTGCCCTGGTCTCCCTGTGCTGAAGTCTGGGTTCGGCAGACCACCCCCCTGCCCAATTAAAACAGACCTGTTTTGAAGTTCTTCCAGAGTATCTTCTTCTAGAGTCGTGTTGTCCTCCACATATTGTGGATTTTTTTGCTTCAAAATCAGTCTAGAGGCTTCATATGTTGTTGGTTTGAGGGAAGGTTAGAGGAGGTTACAGAGACTCCTGTCTGATCTCCACCACCATGGCTCTACCCCCGGAAGGAGGCAGAATAGATGATTTTAAACACATGTTTAAACTAGTCTTGTGATATCTTTGACTTAAAGTATTATTGGCTAGGAAATAGTCATCCCTTGATGTTTCTAGGTTTTGTATTCATGATTTTTGTTATTTGTCAGTTGACTATCAATAATTAAATGGGAATTTTTAGAGACATAAATACAACCAAAATTTTAAAAAAATTAGTAAGTCATAAATACATAAATATTATAAATTGTGTTATTTACTATCATAAGTATATATACATATATATTTAATATAAATTTTATTATGAACAGCTATATTTTATTAAAAGTTTTGGGGCTCTAAAAACTATTGACTGGGTACCTTCTCTGTCTCTCTACCATCCAAACTCAGTTGCATGATTTTCTTGGTTGTATCTTGTGAATCTGTGAAGCAGTGGTTTCAGCCACATCTGTAGCTGCAAAGACTCACATAGTACATGAAATACTAATCTCTATGAAAATGCAACTTTTTTAATGGGTGCAGTCTGCTGTTACATTCATTTTTTTGGTGATAAATATTCCCAGAATTATTAAAAGTAAAGATTTGTATTCTTTTATTTTTTTTTTTATTTTTTTATTTTTTTTGCTTTTTGGCAATTGGGGTTAAGTGACTTGCCCAGGGTCACACAGCTGTTACGTGTCTGAGACCAGATTTGAACTCAGGTCCTCCTGACTTCAGGGCTGGTGCTCTATCCACTGCGCCACCTAGCTGCCCCCTGATTTGTATTCTTTTAGTAAGCTAAGAGTTACTATGAGACAGGGACAGGAATAGTAAAGTACCAATTAATATTAATTAAGTACTCACAATGTGCCAGGCTCTTTGCTAAATGCTGGGGATTCAAAAAGAGTTAAAAAGGAGCAGTCCCTGTTTTGAAAGAGCTTACAATCTAATGGAGGAGACAACAAACAAACAGATACATACATACAGACTATCTACAGGATAAATAGGAAGTAAACAAGAGAAAGAAAGGCATTAGAATCAAGAGGAGTTGGGAAAGACTTAATGTAGAAAATAAAAGATGGGACTTCTGATTTTATTGGTAAGAGGAACTCTGGAGTTAGGAAACTTTCTCTCCTAAAGAATGTTGGGGACATATCAGCAATATTTAATCCAGGTGAGCAGCCTAAGGAACTAAGAAATTAAGGGATATGCTCAAAGTCACACAGACAGTATCTGATGGAAGTAAGATTTGAACTTAGGCCTTTCTCATTTCAAGGTGAGTTTTCCATCCATAATGTCAGGTTGCTTTTCTTTGGATAGAGCCTAATAAAAGAACAGCAACAACTTGGTAATGGCAAAATTCATAGAGTAATCTAACAATGACTGGCAATGTGACATAATGGAGGGGCAGCTATCTTCAAAGTTAAGAAGACATGTTCAAATCCCACTTCTGACACATAATGCCTATATAATCTTGTGTAAATTGCCTAATATTTCAGTGATACTAGCTAATAGTAAGCTATAAATTACATATCTAGAGTCTCTCTACATTTTAAGAGGGAGTTCTTCACTGTAAATTACCTACGTCAATGAAATCACAAGGTCAATTAAAAAAAGAAAATTTAGACATTTTAATCAGAAAATATCCTAGAAAACTTAGCAGGTATTTCACTATAGTTAGTAAGGAAATTCAAAGGTGGCCTGGAGATCAAGAAAAATGTATCACATCTTCCCTATTTCTTTTGGCTTATTTGGATTTTCAGAATGGTCTTCATATCATTTTGTAAATGGGAGCAGTCAGGTTGGACCTTGAGTTAGGCAGACCCAAGTTCAAATATAGCCTCTGACACTTCCAGGCAGTGTGAGCCTGGGTAAGTTATTTCATGTCAATTTATTCACCTGTACAATGAGAATAATAATAATAATAATACCTAGTGTCTCAGAGTTGTGAGAATGAAATGAGATAATAATTGCAAAGCATTTAGCACAGTATTTTTTAGCACATAGTAAGCATTATTTAAATATTAGCTATCATCATCATCATCATCATCATCATGCCCAGTGTGTCCCAAAAGTCTTAGAAAACTCTGTATGCTGAACTATATAATCATGATATTAGCCTAATTTTAACATACCAATTGGTATCAATCAATCAATCTGTAGACATGCGCAATTCTATTCTTATATTGAAATTAAATGAAAACAGGGTACACAGATAAAGAGGGTTTAAAAAACAAAATCCTATTCCATTTTTAAAAATTAAGAGTGGGATCATTTTCTCCTAAATCTAGACAACAAATCTGCCTTGAGATACATCACAAGGCCCCATCATAGTACTCTATTTCATTCTATTAATATGGGCCAATTAAGTTAATGCATCACTTGGCATGTATTAATTCCTGAAAGATCATATTTTACTGGACTTCCTACTTTTGCTTTCATCTTACATGCTGAATTGGAAAGAAAATGAAACCCATTATAGATATTGCAAGAAAAGCTGTCTTTGCTAAAGAGCAGAATGTTCTTTCAAATAGAGTTGGCTCCATGCTATAGTTAGGGAGCAGGATAAAACCATGGAATGAGAATTGGATTTGAAGTTAGAGTAATTGGGTTAAAAGTCCAACTAATAGACTTGCCTGTATAACCTTGGACACATTGCTTAGCCTCTCTAGAACTCAGTTTCCTCATCTTTAAAATCAAAAGACGACTGCATTAGATGACCTTTAAAGTCTTTTCCAGCTTAAAATCCATGATCTTGTGACAAAAATTAAGATGCCATCATCAAGGCAGTCAAGTAGAAATTTAGAAGTGCAAGCCTGCTTTTTAAAATTTTCACCCAATAATTTATAGTTTAAAAATTCCCACCAATATCACTACCTTCAATTCTGCAACTTGAAAAGTTTTGTTCAATGATGCAATTTACCTTTCCAAAAGAAAGCAAACACTCACATGATAAGTAAGCCATGGAAAATAAACACTACAGTTCAATGTTAATAAAGAAAAGAAATTGTCTCAAAGGAACTCAACAACTGTTTTTTTCCCCCCAGCACTGAACTTTGCTTCACAACAAATACCAAGATAGGGAGTTTGTCACAGAGGGGTACATTGTTTATAAAGCATACCATTAACACCAACAAGCTCTAGTCTCTTTAATTTTTCCCAAGGCTGTTTATTCTTCCTGGGTTGGCAAATAGTAAAGGCTGATAGATCTTCTCTTATAATTGAGTGAAAATATAGACCAGACTCCTTGCCTAATATGAAAATTTAAAATGAAATAAAACTAACTGTAGTATAAAGAAATGATGGGCAAATTAAGAAAGACATTTTAAGCTTTAGGTTGGATCATTAACCAATCACATTTGATTTTCAGCCAAATCAGAAAGGCTCATAAAATTTCCTACAAAAGCCACAGATCATAAAAATTATGAAACTAGAAATATATATGACTGAATCATAATTCTTGGTATGTGATTTTTACCATTATCAACTAAATGATGGATCAATAAAATATTAGAGGTTCAAGTAATAAACAATCAAATAAAATTACTTGCATGCAACTGCTTTTATAGTTGTCTAAATAGCAATATGATTATTCATTTTCTCTTGGATCTTTTTAGATATATTATCTAAACACTTACTCATTGCTTGTTTAGATATAATGTGACATTTTACTTATTCTTGCTCAGGTTGAATAGGGAGAAAGATATGCACATGACAATTCACACGTAACTCCAAATTGCAGGAAGGAGATTTGTATTAATTAATACCAATATAATATTAATAATTGGTAAGTTATCTTTGTTGGAGTATGTAGTAGAGAAACACCTTGAAGAAAGGCAACAATTGATGTCATTATTCCAATATTTTTATTATGAGATTTATAATTGTTTCTTAATTTATCAACGAGCACTTTTTGAACCATCTCAAGCAACCTTCATTCTAGTTGGAAATAATATTCATATACATTAAAAATTAAAGGACAACTAACTATTTAACTGTATGGTCCTCTTTGGGATTTAGAAGGCTTGGGTTTTGTCTTAACTCTTCCAGTGTGACTTCACTTTGTCACTTAGCCTTTCTGGCCCTCAGTTTCCTCATCTGTAAAATGGGGACTTCAATACTTGTGTTCACTATTTACTTCAAAAAGTTGTGAGGAAAAACCTTTGGAATTGTTTAGAGTTTTATAGAATATGTTTGATCATCTTGTTATCATCCTCATTATTACTTCTAAATATAATGAGTTAAACAAAGGGAGACATAACTATGGTTTGAAATAGTAAAAAACGGACTTCCTGGAGGAATCAATACATAAGTTTAACCTTTAAAAAACTGTAGAATTTTGGGGCAGCTAGGTGGTGCAGTGGATAGAGCATCAGCTCTGAAGTCAAGAGGACCTGAGTTCAAATCGTACTCAGACACTTAACATTTCCTAGCTGTGTGACCCTGGGCAAGTCACTTAACCCCAACTGCCTCAGCAACAACAAAAAGAATAAGAAAAAAAAATTGTAGAATTTTGAGAAGTCAGGGTAAATGAGCAGGGTAAATCAGCCAGACAGCAGAAATGGGCATAGTAAGTTAGAGGATGAGTAGCCTTGTCTGACTAATCAAAGAATATACCTACTTAAAAAGAATGAGAAATTTTTTTGATAAATCCTTGAACATAGCTCAGCTAGGCAGCATAGTAGATAGAATATCAGGCCTGAAGTCAGGAAGACTCATCTTTATGATTTTAAATCTGATCTCAGACACTTGCTACCTATTTGATGCTGGGCAAATCACTTAACCTTGTTTGCCTTAGTTTTTCATTTTTAAAATGAGCTAGAGGAAAAAAAATGGCAAAGCTCTTCTGTATCTGATTTGCCAAGAAAGCCCCAAATGAGGTGACAAGGGGTCAGACAGTATTGAAAACAATCTAACAACAATACTATTATGTGTATTGAAAAACAGGACAAAAATTTTGAACTTTATGAAATAAACAATCATACTGAGAAATGACAAATTTAAAGTGGTGTTTGAGAAAGAAGTCTTCCTCCATATGCAAGACTGGTTGAATTTAGACAATCTCAAAGGCACGAATACCAGTTAAGCATTTATTCTGTAGTAAATGCAGACAAAATTTAGTAGGATAATGGGGGTGGGGAAGAAATGGTGATAAATATGAGGGAAAGGGGAAAATCTGAGACATTTCAAAGAAATCATAGACTTTTTGAAATAGTTGATCTTGTAAATGGAGCAAAACAAAGCAAAATATGGAGCCATAGTTTTTAGCTTTTTATATATGGAAAGAATGTGATTTAATTGACTTACTATATGTTGAAAATCCTACTTATTTGTGTACTTGCTCTATTGATAGAAATAGAAATCTATACCACATTTTTGTTCTTTTGGGTTTCTTGTCCATGTGTTTTTATGAAGTCTATGATCTCTTTTGGTTTTCTTCTAAACATCTGTATGCTTCTGGTCACTTTTTCTCCATCACTTTCTATATCCCACCCTTAAATGTGGGAATACCCCTAAAATCCTGAGTCCTCTTGTCTTCTCTCTGTATAACTTCTTTCTCTGAAATATTTTAAACTCCTATGATTTCAATGATTCATTACTATCTAAGATAAATCTTAGATATGTTTATTCAGGCCTGAACTATCTTCTGAGTTACATTCCCACATTCCCAACTGTCAACTATACGTTTCCAACTGTAGCTTTATTAATATTTTAAACTCAACATGTCCAGAACAATACTCATTATTTTCCCCCAAAATCAAACTCTCTTCCTAACTTGGTTATTTTTGTTGAGTGTTCCAGATGATCAGATTTGCAACCTTAGGCATCCTTGACACTTTAGTCTTTTTCATTCCTCTTATTTTCAATCAATTGTCATCTTGTTTATTCTATTTCCATAATAGTTTTTCTATCTATTCCTCTTTGCCTCTTCTTATGGGCCCTGACTTAATTCAAGTCTTAATTACCTCTTGCTTGAATTACTCCAACAACTTCTAGTTGTTCTTCCTTCCTTTCCTATTTTTTCACTTTATACACACAAAGTTTATCTATCCTTGCAGCCACCAAAGTGATATTTCTAAAGCAAAGACATGACCATGTCACTACCTTGATACATCTTTCTGAAGTGACTCTTTATGACCCCTAGGATATGACACAAATTTTGATTTGGCATTTAAAGCTTTTTACAACCTGGCTCCAATGTATTTTTCTAGATACTTTCATGCATTTTGTGTTCTATCCAAACTGACCTACTTATTGGTACTCATACATGATACTCTTATCTCTCATCTTCATGCTTTGTACAAAATGTTCAAAGAATCATAGAATTTAAAAGTTGAAAAATACTTAGGCAGTCTTCTAGTCTAACTCATACTTGGAGTACACTTCCTTCTTCTATCTCTTAGAATCCCTAGTTTCCATCGAGTTTTAGCCCAAGTGCCAAATTCCACACAAAACTTTGCCTGATATCCCTACCTGTTAGTAATTACCTACCCCTTAATCCTTTTGCATGCATTTTTTTTTAGGTACAAGTGGATTGGAAAAGATTAATTTATGTTCCAATTCTAAAGAAGGACAATGCCAAAGAATATTCAAATTACCAAACAATTTTTTTTTCATTTCATATGCCAGAAAAGTTATGTTTAAGATTGTGCAAACTAGGCTTCAGCAATAAGTGGAACCAAAAACTACAAGAAGAACAAACTGGTTTTCAAAGAGGCAGAGGAACTAGAGGCCAAATTGTTAACATTCTCTGGATTATCAAGAAAGCAAGGGAATTCCAGAAAAGCATCTACTTTTGCTTTATTGACTACTTTAAAGGCTTTGATTGTGTGGATCACAAAATATGGCAAGTCCTCAAAGAGATGGGAGTACTTGATCATCTTACTTTTCTCTTGAGGAACCTGTATGGAGGTCAAGAAGAAACATTTAAAACCAAACAGAAAACAATTGATTGGTTTAAGATTGGGAAAGGAGTATGACAAGACTATATATTTTCACCTATTTAATTAAGTGATATGCAGAATAATAATGTGAAATGTCAGGCTTAATGAATCAGTTGGAATTAAGATTTCCAGGAGGAGCGTCAACAATCTCAGATATGCAGACAATATCATTCTAATGACAGAAAGTGAAGAATTAAGAAGCCTCTTGATGAGGATGAAAGAGGAGAATGTAAAAACTGGCTTGAAGATTAAAATGAAAATAAAAACCAACAATGATCATGGCAATGGGTCTTATCACTTCCTAGAAAACAGAGGGAAAAGAAATGGAAGCACTGTCAGGGTATGTGTGTGTGTGTGTTTATACATGAGCTTGCATGTATGTTTGTATTATATATGTGTACATATATACACACATGCACACACAGAGATTAAGTCAATATCTGTTACAAAATCATGTCTTTTTGACCTATGGACTTAACTTAATATTACCTGTATAGGTTTTGTTAATCAAAGCTATCTTCGCTACCTAGAATTAGTTGCTGGTATTGTCAGGCTTACTACTGGATAACTGTTCTGAAGCGTTAGACTAGTTTAGAGAGAGGGACCTGTGATTTCAGTGGTATAGGGATCCCAGGAGATGATATTCCCTATATTGATGCAAACTAACTCCTTTTCTGTCACCCCCATCTTTAGAGTTGGCTAGAGCACTGACAAGGTAAGTGCCTTACCTAGGGTTACATGGTTAATTATGTGTCAGAGACAGGCCATGAAATAAAGAATTAAATAAAAATTAAATTAAATAATATATTATTTTACTCAAGAGAGGGACTTTGGTTCTGTGACACAATGGAAAAAGAAATGGCTTTCAAGTTAGAGCTCCTGGATTCAAATCCTCACGTTGACAAACTATTTATCTTTAGGCAAAGACACTTAAAACTTAATTTCTCTAGCTCTGCTTCCTTATCTATAAAATGAAGTAGTTAGACTAGATGACCTCTGAGGTTTGTCCCAGTTCTAGATCTTTGATGTTTCTAATGCCTAAGTAGTAACAATGAAAGGAAGGACCTACCAGTCAGTCTCACATCCCACTTATCAGAAAGCACATATTTCATATTGTTCAAATTGTTCCATTATCTTCTTTTTGTTAACTGGAGTCATAAATAAAGAAAACCAATTCAAATAAAACTATGATTCATTCAGTTCAAGTAATAATCTTTTCCATGGAGAACTGAGTTATGTGTAACTTATTCTGTAGATATCTGAGAAAATAAGACTATTTCTTTTCATTGGCCTTTTTAGTTTTGAAATATAAGTTATCATGCTATGGTTTCTCAATGTTTGAATCACTATGTCTAGACAAGATTTGTAAGTCTTAAAAAAAATTAGTCACTGAAATAGTTTATCAAAGTACCACTCAGATTACTAAAGAAAAAGCCCTTTAATCTTCAAATATGTAAATACAGGAGGACAAGGTAAATTAAATAATCGTCCAGGCCTTCTAGGAATTTGCTTTCTAAGATAGGTGACACTGATTTAAAAAAATAGTCACGAGCCCTGGGTTCTAAAATTTAGTCTTCCATGTAGTAGTTAAGTGAGTTGGAACTCACTTGTGAACTCACAAAATATTTCAGCTTTGATTTCTTTATCTACAGAATAAAAGCATTAGATTAGAAGAGAGTGAAATTCTAACACTTGGTGATTAGAAGTAGGACTTGAAGTAGTGAAGAGTTGTTTGAGACAGTATAAGACCTGAAGGCAAAAGACCTGAATTCAACATCAGACTCTTAACAGTTATTAGCTAAGTCTCAAATTCCAGTCAAAAGAAAATAATGATGTAGGATTATTTTGAGGAAAAGTTCTTGTAATCTATAGAACACTTTACAAATGGGTTATTAAATGTCATTTTATGATTTAAAGATAGTAGAGAGTTTTGAATCAATATCAAGAATGTTGAATAAATAAAAGACATTACACACGTATAAACTTAAGGAAGATTATCAAGAGTTCATTTAAACTCATGGTACCCATGTGCAATTTAAATACAAAGAAAAGACACTCTACAGGAGTCAGAAGGATATTAGTTCAAATCCACTCTCAGACACTTACTAGCTGTGTAACCCAGTACAAGTTACTTAACCCTCATTGCCTCCCCCAAAATAAAATGACATCTGATAAGCTCATCAGCAAATTACTTAGAGAGTCACATAACTTTTTTAGACCTTCATCAATTCATAGGACCACAGAATTATGGTTTAGGATTAGAAGAAATTTCAAATATAATCATTCGTTTTACAAATGAAAAAATTGGCATTAAAGAGGCTAAGTAACTTGCCAAAGTCATACAGGTAGGAAATAGTAGAACTGGAATTCTCACAAGGTCCTCTGATTCCAAATTCAGCTTTTTTTCCACTCTACTCTGTTTTCCCCCTTTCTCATTGAGATGATTGACTATGTAATTACAACTCTATTCTTGTAAGCTTCCCATCTCTATTGAGTAGCTTCCTTTAAAAGTCTTTGTCCTGGGGAGGCAGGGCCAAGATGCCAAAGTAAAGGCAGGGACTTCTTGAGCTCTCCCCTAAACCCCTCTAAATATCTTTAAATAATAATTCTAAACACATTTTAGTGTCAGACTCACAAAAGCATAGAGTCAAAAAGTTTTCCAGTTGAAAACAAGTCAGCAGGAAAGGTGTATTGCACCAGGGTGGAAGAACAGTGCAGTCCTGGTACAGGCCATGCCAGTACAGCCTTGCCCCAGCAAACCAGGAGCACTCAGTGAATCCTCTGAATCAGTGCAGCACTGTAGGTTTCCAAACCTCAGCCCAAAGACACCAAAGAAGACTTGGAAAGTCAGCAGGAAAGGTGTGTCTCACTAGAGTAAGTGGGCCTTTGGAAACCAGCAAACCAGAAGCAGGCCTTGGGAGTTCCTAATCAGCAGGGTGGCAGCAGCAGTGGAAACAGTGGAGACTCCAGTGATCTCAGTTCACAAACAGTAATGGAATCAAACAGCTGGTCAGAAAGATGTCTCTTTACTAGCACTGATGAAGGACTTTGTTGCTTTGCCCATACTCAGATCCAGGATGCAGTCATGGCTCACAGTAATTATCTGAAGAAAATCCTTTAAAATATATTTAGCTAAGTGGAAAAAGAATACAACTCCTTAAAATGGATTTGGCAAAGTAAAAAAAGAAAGGAACTTCCTAAAAATAGAATTGATGAAATAGGGAAAAAAAATCAATGAACAAAACAATTCATTTAAAAATTCAATTGGCCAAATGCAAAAGGAAATAAAATAGCTAACTGAAGAAAATAATTCACTAAAAATTAGAACTGAACAAATAGAAGTGAATGACTCAATGAGACAAAAAGAGTCAGTCAGACAAAACCAAAAATATTGAAAAAAAATTGATCTGGAAAATAGATACTCAAGAGACAATCTAAGAATTATTGGACTGTCTGAAAATCACAATGAAAAAAAAAGAACCTAGATAACATCTTTGAAGAAATTATCAAGGAAAACTACCCTGATTTCTGGGAAACAAAGGGTAAAATAGCAATTGAAAAAAATCCATTGATCACCTCTGGAAAGAGACTCCAAAATGAAAACTCCAAGAAATATGGTAGCTAAATTTCAGAATTATCAGATCAAGGAGAAAATATTAAAAGCAGCCAGAAAGAAACAATTCAAATATCAAGAAGCCCAGGACCTAGCAGCTTCCAGTTTAAAGGATTAAAGAGCCAGGTATATGATATTCCAGAGAGCAAAGGAACTTGGACTATAGACAAGAATCAACTATCCAGCAAAATTAAGCATTATCATTCAGGGGAAAAGATGGATATTCAATGAAATTGGGGGACTTCATTTATTTATTTTTGCTGAGGCAATTAGGGTTAAATGATTTGCCCAAGGTACACAGCTAAGGAAGTGTTAAGTGTCTGAGGCCAGATTTGAACTCAGGTCCTCCTGACTTCAGGGCTTGGTGCTCTATCCACTGTGCCACCTAGCTGCCCCAAATTTCATTTATTTTTGAGAAAAGAGTAAAACTGAATAGAAAATTTGATCTCCAAATACAGAATTCAAAAGAAACATTAAAAGGTAAAAAATGGAAGGAAAAAACCACATTTTTAAAGATTAAAAATGATATTTAATTCTTGAGAACTGTGTCTTTGTTAGGTGTATACTTAGAGGATGTAGGTATAATTTGACTTTATTTTGATAATTTTAAAAAAAGATACTAGGAGTAGAAGAGATTGTATTGGAAGAAGAAAAGAAGGAAAGACATATTACAATTGAGGGAAAGAAGGAAGGGGAATAAGCATTGTGTGAACCTTAATCTCATCAGATTTGGCTCAAAGAGAGTATCAGACATATTTAGTTTGATAGAAAAACTTGTCTCACTCTATAGGGAAGTAGAAGGGAAAGGAGAAATGAAAGGGGGAGACTAATGGGAGAATAGAAGCAGAAGGGGAAGGGGAGAAGAAATAGAGAAGGGCTGTAAAAGGGGAGGGCTGATTGAGGTTGGTGGTGGTCAGAAGCAAAACACTAGGGAGGAAAAGGAAAGTGAAAAGTATAACTTGGGGAAAATAAGATGGCAGGAAATAACAGAGTTAGTAATTTTTAACTGTGAATGTGAATGGAACGAAATCTCCATAAAATGGAAACAGATAGTAGACTGGATTAAAAGCCAAAATTCTACAGTATTTTATTTACTAGAAACACATTTAAAACAGAGTGATACATACAGAGTAAAGGTAAAAAGCTGGAGCAGAATCTATTATGCTTTAGTCAAAGCAAAAAACATTAAAAGCAGAGGTAGTGATCCTGATCTCAGAATAAACAAAAGCAAAAGTCATAGATCTAATTAAAAGAGAAAAGGAAGGAAACTACATTTTGCTAAAGAGTACCATAGATAATGAAGTAATATCAACACTAAACACACACACACACACACACACACACACACATATCTCAAGGGATATAGCATCCAAATTCACAGAGGAGAAGTTAAAAGAGTTGCAAGAAGGAATAGACAGCAAAACTATATTTGTGGGGGATTTCAACCTTGCTCTATTAGAATTAGATAAATAGAACCACAAAATAAATAAGAAAGAAGCTAAGGAAGTAAATAGAACTTTACAAAAGTTAGATATGATAGACCTTTGTAGAAAATTGAATGGGTACACAAAAGGATATATATTTTTCTTGACAGTAGATGGAACTACACAAAAACTGACCATGTATTGGGGCATAAAAACATCAAAAAAATTCAGAAAGGCAGAAATAGTAAATGCATCTTTTTCAGATCATGATGTAATAAAAATTACATGTAATAAAGAGTCAGGGAAAATAGACCAAAATTAATTGGAAATTATTTAATTTAATTTAAAATAATTTAATCCTAAAGAAAGAGAGGGTGAAACAACAAATCATACACAAATTGTATGATTTCATCCAAGACAATGACAGTAATGAGACAACATACTAAAATTTATGGGATGCAGCAAAAGAAGTTCTTAGGGGAAATTTTATATCTTTAGATCCATACTTTGCATAAAATAGAGAAAGCTAAGATCAATGAATTGGACATGCAACTAAAAAAGCTAGAAAAAGAACAAATTAAAAATCCTCAATTAAATAGCAAATCTGAAATTCTGAAAACATAAAGTGGAGATGAATAAAACTGAAAGTAAGAAAACTACTTAACTGATAAACAAAACATGAGTTAATTTTATAAAAAATCAACAAAAATAAACTTGTTAATTTGATTAGAAAAGGAAAGAAAAAAATCAAATTGCTAGTATCAAAAATGAAAAGGGTGAACTTTCCCCAAATGAAAAGGAAATTTGAGCAATAATTAGGAACTATTTTGCCCAACTGTATGCCAATAAATCTGATAATCTAAATGAACTAGATTGACCAGATTAACAGAAGAGGAAATAAATTACTTAAATTTAAGAAAAATAAATTGAGCAGTTAATCAGATTCCTACAGAAAAATCTCCAAGGTCAAATGGATTTACATGTGAATTCTACCAAACATTTAAAGAACAATTAATTTCAATACTATGCAACCTATTTGGAAAAAAATGGAAAAGGAGCCCTACCCAAATTCATTTTCTTGTACAGATATGGTGCTAATAACTAAACCAAGTAGGGTCAAAACAGAGAAAGAAAATTATAGACCAATATCCCTAGTGAATATTGATGCAAAAAATTTAAATAAAGTGTTAGCAAAGAGATTACAGCAAGTTATCACTAGGATAATACATCATGACCAAATAGGATTTATAGCAGGAATGCAGGGCTACTTCAATATTAGGAAAACTATTAGCATAATTGACTATGTCATTAACCAAACTAACAGAAGTCTCAATAGATGCAGAAAAAGCACTGGACAAAATCCTATAGCCATTCCTATTAAAAACACTAGAGAGTAAAGGAATAAATGAAGTTTTCCTTAAAATGATTAGTAGCACCTATCTAAAAATATTAGCAAGCCATCATATGTAATGGGAATAAACTAGAACCATTCCCAATAAGATCAGTGGTGAAACAAAGTTGCCCACTATCACTATTACTATTCAATCTCATATTAGAAATGTAACTTGTCAACAATAAAAGAAGAAAAAAATAAAGGAATTAGAATAGGTAATGAAGAAACCAAATTATCCTTCTTTACAGATGATATGATGGTATATTTAGAGAATACTAGAGAATCAACTAAAAAACTACTAGAAATAAAAAAAAAAACTACTAGAAACTTAACAAAGTTGCAGGTTACAAAATAAATCCAAATAAATCATCAACACTTCCAAATGCTACCAACAAAGTCCAGCAGCAAAAGATATAAAGAGAAATTCCACTTAAAATAACTGTAGATAATATAAAATACTTGGGATTCTACCTGGCAAGACAAAGTCAGGAACTATATAAACACAATTACAAAACACTTTCTACATAAATAAAGTCAGATCTAAACAACTGGAAAAATATCAAATGCTCATGGGTAGACCAAACTAATACAATAAAAATGACAAATCTACCTAAATTAATCTACTTATTCAGTGCCATACCAATCAAACTCCCAAGAAATTACTTTACAGAGCTAGGAAAAATAATAACAAAGTTCATCTAGAAGAACAAAAGGTCAAGAATTTCAAGGAAATTAATGAAAAAAAATCCAATGAAAATGGCCTAGCTGTACCAGACCTTAAACTATATTATAAAGCAGCTGTCATCAAAACCATTTGGTATTCATCTCAGATCAAGTAAAAGCAAAAATA